>JAWWEE010000004.1:23248894-23280586 GCA_035221455.1 Xenops minutus | reverse complement strand
TCACTATCTATGCTAAGAAAACCTTTTCAAAACATTAACTTCTGTAACTTGAGGTAGTTGTCAAATCTCTGGCATTATTCATTTGATTGTTAGATCTATCCATTCCTGGAAGGCATTGTCCTGGTTGTTCTGGCAATCCTTCAGGCAGGGTTCCCCCACAAGCAAGTCCAGAGAAGGGCAGTGGAACCTAAGTCTGAGGAGCAACTGAGGGAGCTTGGAGGTGTTTAGCCTGGAGAAAAGGAGTGACCTTTTCACTCTCTGAAACTCTCTGATGAAAAGAGGTTGTTGCAAGGTGGGGATTGGTCTCCTCTCCCAGGTAATAAATGATAGAATAAGAGGAAATGGCCTGAAATTTACATCAGTGGAGGTTTGAATTGGATGTTGGGAACAATATCTTCACCAAAAGAGTTGTCAGGCATTGGAACAGGTGGCCCAGGCAAGTGGTAGAATTACCATCCCTGGAGGTCTCTAACAGACATGCAGTTATGGCACGTGGGGATGTGGTTTTAGTGCTGGACCTGGAAGTGTTAGGTAGACAGTTAGACTCGATGTTAGAGGTCTCTTCCAACCTAGGTGATTCTGTTGTATTCTGTTGGTCATTTTTACAGGAAGTTTATTTCTGAGCTTTATCAGCCAGGTTATTAAAAGTTCATATTTCTACAACACTAATATAAGTTTATTTTCTGGATGTTGTATAGTGTATTGATTAGTCTGAAAGAGTGGTTATGTTTTTCATTATCTAGAGTAGAAGGAAGTGATGTATAGAAATATTACTCACTATGACTAGTCTGATAAGCTTAATATTGTTTTTTACAGCTGATCTTTTCTTTGTTTTTAAGTCCATGGAGTTAGGTAGGTTTTGCTTGCTCTCTCTGTTAGTGTTTGAATGTGTTATTTTGTTGTATTTCATATAAATAGAACTAGCTAATGTAAGTCATTATGATTACATACACAGCGGGGTGAAGACGATCGTTGGCAGGTAATAAGATGTGGTAACATAAAATGATCTAATTCTGGCCAGAAGTGTGTATGTGCACCAGGCAAGGTGTGTTTGGGCAGTCCCACTGAAGCTATTTTTGATTTGCTTGTATAAAGTTTAACTGAACTTATGCTGTGCTGTCACTCACTGGGGGCTGCCAAACACTGGGAAATAGCAAAAAAAGTGCATTCTTTGCAAAAGGACATGCTCTTAAGAATGTAAAAATCAAAAGAGCATCCATATGAAGCCAACTTCATCTAGCTAAACATCCCACATCTGGCTGTAGCCAAAAAGCTGTTGTAAAGGGAAAAGTACCAAGAGTAAAGAAGTACCATCATGTCTTCCCCAAATATTCTGTCATTGGACTCTTTAAGTTTGTAGACCATTTTTCCTAGTCCAGAAACAATCACTTTGTTGCCTTTTGGTTTTTTTGCTAAGTGGAGTCTGTAGCCTCACATGAAACTTCTGGCAGCATGAGATACTCTGAAATTTTCTTACACATTTTCCTGCAACAAGTTCTTGCAGTTCAGGAACTGACACTCCTAAACAAGCTCATCTGCATGGTGTGGCAAAACTAAAAATAGCTGCAAGGGAAATTCATCGCTGGCTCTCATAAACCTGTTTGTGTGGAGTTTCTTCAAAGTCTAATGTCGGTCACCACTGAGTGTTTTGTTGGGGAAGATCTACAGGGGATAAAAATCAAGGGAAGGCATGGTGAAAATCTCATGCAGTGCAGGGAAATAGCTTTACAATGCTATTCATAAATTCCAGTAGTTTCATGTTGTGAACTTGAAACTAAGGGAAGATGGGAGCTGAGGTTTTATGGATACCCTTGATTCAAGCTCTCACATCTTCAAATTAAACTAGATAACAGCTATTCATTCCCACTATTTCTGCCAAGAGTCTAAACCTGAGGAGTTTTCTTTACATGTAAATTAATGGTTTTCTTTTTAGTAAAAAGGATCTACAAGGTTATGGCTGAAATTCAAAAAGATACCTCGTTTTCACTTAGAGAACTAATTGCCTAGTGATGCAGATGGTGTTTTGACTTTTGAGACAAAGGGTTGGCTACTTACTTGCAGTCTCCCAGCTTTGATACTATTTCTCTAAGGCCATCTGTATCTATATATTTTTATTATAATAATTATTAAAAATATTTATTTGACATCTTAATATTGAGTTTTTGATCCATCCTTTTTAAAGTCAGGAAAGCAGAAAAGGAAATTTTTGCGTCTATTTGTTCAACTTTGCCAGAATTATTCTACAATTTTCCCGTTGTAAGGATAGAAAAACACCAGTGGCACCAGAAATGAACTTCAGGGAGTCTCTTTGTTTCATGGCTATTGTCATTTCTGTCCTTATCCAAGGTTTCTTGAGGTCAGCCTGATTTCACTGTTACTTAGGTTTGTTTTTTATTTTTTTTAAATTTGGAACCCATTCTTAATTCATCTGCAAGTATGCCTCTGCTCTGAGTAGGTAGGGTAGGAGTTTCCAGGTTTTGGGCAACTGAAAATACCTTTTTTTTTTTAAGCACTCCTTGACTTTGGGGTGCTTTGCCTGTCCTTGGTAAAAAGCCTGTTGGTTTAATGCCAGCAGCCAAAATGGAAGCTGCTGCTGTTTGAGGACTGTGCATGCATTCAGACGTTGATGTATCTGTGCTGCTTGCACATGTCAGTGAATTGATCCTCTCAGGGCTGCAACACAGAATGTAAACATACTTGCCATTCTTTGAGGTGGAAAAAATGAAGTTTGGAGAAATGATCACAAAGTGGTAGAGGCCCAGACAGGAGCAAGTCCAGGATTCAAATGTGCTGATTTCTAGTCTTCTACTGTAGGGTTAGAGACAACAGTATGTGTTTTCCATGCCTTTGTCTACTAAGAATGATCTGAAGGCTGGGTTGTTAATGTGTCTCTTATGTTTCCTTATATGCAAGTTTTAACACTTCAATTGGCATAGTCTCTAAATTAAGAAACTTAAAAGCTGAGTGGGAAAGATTATGCTGTCTCATGAATAACAAATGGAGTGTGACAGAGAGGCACACTATTTTTTAAATTGGATGTAACTAATTCATTAATTACAGTCAGAAACAATGTCGCTAACTTAGTTTAAAATCCCCAGTTAAATCTTGAATTTCCAGTCAAAGTTTAGTATGTGACATTAGTAAATATCCTGATGAGAAGAAAACCTGCAGGCTGTGGCCCAGAATTGGAACAGGACCTGTTGCCCAGCCTGTTTGGAATAGTTGTTAGTAATGACACAGACATTGACACCTGGAGTCCATTCCAGAAGAGCTTACCACTGTGCTGCTCTGGTGACAAGGGGGAATGGCCTTTCCACATGAAGTTTAGAGTCTGACAGAGGTAAAACCTGGCATAGGTGTAATTTGAAGAAAATTTAAAATAAAGAAGATGGAACCAGTAAGATAAAAGTAAAATGCTTTCTAACTCCATGTTAGTCTCAGTTTAAACCTGCTTCAGAACTGGTGAAGTCAACCTGATCTTTCTCAGCCTCCTCCCAGCTCATGAAATTGCATGGAGGGTCAGGTTTGCAGACAGCACTACATTGTTTTAATCAATTTAACCTGATGCTTGCAAATAAAGATACCTGAAGACCTCCTCATGACTCTAAAGTTCCATTTATTTCTGAATTGGTACAACACTGCATAGCCCACTGAGAAATTTTCTGTTTCTTCACTCTGCTTTTACTGTAAGTTTGTTCTTAGCCATCCTAAACCAAGAATACTCACTCTTCTAGTGAAGTTAGCCCTGACTTTCCTAGGTAATTTCTAAAGGAGGTATTGAGTTTTTCTTACTTTTTGAATTTTAAGATACATACTTCTTTCAGGCACTTGTCTCTGTTGGAGGTCAGACTGTGAATGAATAATATGAAGCCTGCAGCAGTATAGGAATAGTATTATATCTTTCCATGTGGTAATTTGGGAGGGCAATCATGACTGCTGCTGTTTGAGCTTCCTATGATTTTTTTATTTCGCAACCTAATGAGACAATCTTTCTGTTATGCTTTCATTTAGATTAACCAGTTCCTCCTGTCCTTTCATGCTTTCTCTCCTGCTGTCACCTTTGCCATGGGAAAAACTTCCAGAAAGTGTCTCTGAAGTTGTCATGTTTACCATTTAATAGTTCTGTATTGAGATGTCTAAAACACTGACTTCTGTTAGTGAACTGGTGCAGTGACTACAGCTTAGTACTGTAACAACTGCCCTGCTGTTCTAAAATCTGCCTGTGTAGTGTTTGTATTGTCTGGTTTTTTTAATAATGTTATGTTGTCTAACTATAAATCCACTGTTGTTTTTCATATTTGAATAGGACCACATGTAGGTACAGCCTATAGCTCAATTTATTAAAATATTGTAACATAACTGTAAGGGTTTTAAATAGACAGAAAAGGAAACTTTAAAAAGTGTACGGTACTTTTGAAATTTTGAAAAATAGTAATAGTTGAATGAAGTTGCGTGTGCATCATTACTAGACCTGCAAATAAACTGATGAAAGCATGGTTCTACTTCATATTAAATCATCACTACTGAAGGAAAGGCTGTCGTGAGAACACTCAGAACAGCCACTTTAAGAGATATACAGAGAACAGTTTGTTTAGACAGGGTCTTCCTATGTATTGAGAACCACAACCAAGGTAAAACTGGCTTTTCTGCGTATAAAACTGACCCAAATTCTTTGCCTTTCCAAGGCATAAAAATGTTTTTATGCCTTGAAGTTTACTGATATTTCAAAATTAGGAAAAGGTTTATACTGTTGCAACTCTAATTTCATGCAACAGAAAAATTGAGAGAGTTACATGACTTATGTCAACCAAACCCAGTTTCTTTTCCAAAGCCACATCTCAGGCAAAGCTGAATCTATTTTCTGGAACAGGCTGAATAAACGATTTGGTTTTGGTTCACATGAATTCAATGGTCTTGCTTCACTTAAATTTCCTAATGACCTGCTTTTGACTTGCAAAAAAGAGAAAATATCTCTGCTGATTTATTCTTTGTGAAGACTGGTATGTTGTTGCAACTCAAATGTGGATGCTGTCACAGTCTTCTAAGTAAAAGTCAGTTTTGCAACCCTGAATTTCAAGTATATTAATTGCCAGTAGTTAAAAATTGCCTATTTCTAAGTGATCTGTGGGGATCTTTGTATTTATTCAGGTGATCCAATGAGCACAGTGAGGAAATTGAAGAACACACTAAAATTAAACCTATATGGGGAACAATTATTTCTTGGTTTTGGCAAAAGCAAAATGAATGTTCAAACTAATCAAGACTATGCAATCTGGGACTGGAGAAATGAGGGAAGGGATTTTCTTAAGCAGTATGCTTAACAAAAGGTTAGAGATGAAATAGTAGAAAGAAATTCAAGAGGTGAACATGGCTGACTTTTATGTAGATCAACAAAAATTACTGTTAATTAGGAAGAAGAGAACTCCATGAAAACAACATTACTTCAATCTGTTTTCATATTCAGGGTTATGGTAGTGTATGATAAATTTTCATTACAGTTTTATTGCTTTGCCATTATACCTGTACTTCCATTATCATTCCTTGCTACTGCTTAGTCCTAGCTGCTTTTATTCTGAAATTACCTCTTTAGTTTAACAATAGTGGCTAAAACAACCAAGATAAGACTTGAAGTATGTGACAACTGGAGTTGCTGAACCCTGCAATTCAATTTAAAAATCCAGTTGTGGTCATCTTTCAATTATTTGTCCTGGCACATCGTAAATATATGATCCCAATTCTAGATATGTGAACAACTCCTAAGCAGTAATGTTAAGAAAAGAAAGAACCCTTAATGCAAGTGTGACTTAGTATTTTCTGTGTAAGCTTCCCACTGTTTTCATTTTCGCCTGGTCTGTGGAGATGAAGCAGTTGGGGTACAATAGCACAGCTCACCTGACATCAGAAAAGGTGCAAGATGTTTTTGTCACTATCTGGACTCTGTAATGTGAAATAGTCCAGTCTGCCTGGCTTCATGTCCAAATCTCCACTTTGCCAAAGCATATATGTTTCAGAAACAGCGCAATTTACCATGTATTTAATATCATATTTGAAAATCTTTTATGATTTTGGTAGGCTCAGAGGGAACCTCAGGGGCCAGTTCTGTTTTTCTCAGGACTGTTTTTTCTTCTACCCAACTGGAACCCAGAATCCAATGCTGCTTGGCTACTGATCATGCTTCCATGTTTTCCCATGTAAAAGAAGTTTCTAATTAAAAAGCTTCTGAAATTTGGATAGAACTTAGAACACTTTTCTTAGGTACTGACAACAGTGCCTATGTCCTAGGCCATGTGTATTTTAAGCTGAGAAAGCACAAATGCAGAATGGATATTTCAGGGTGCCCACAGCAGAGAAGCCCTTCAGATTTGCTTCCTTTAAAAGGTGTGGATCCTCCAGATGATGACATTTTTGGTGTGCTCTTTGGCTGTCCTCTCCACAGGGAGAGTGAGAAATGACCCCTGTAAATTTTTAAATAACCTTTAGTGGACTCAGAGGTGTGTTTTATTGCACCATTTACCACATGGCAAGGTGGCTGCAGCTGCCTGTCTCTTTAGACGGCTCCCTTGGGGACTGGCATTAATTACCTGAGGCAGGTGGGGGGAGTGGGGAGAGAAGGGTGGACTGAACCTCAGGAGATTATTTTTGTAGTTATTATTGTTATTGATTATGGTCAAAGAGAGGGCAGCCCAGCAAAGAAAGGACTTTAGAGCAGTGTAATTGCTGGGTAGAGGCGGGAAGCAGAAAGGAGGGCTGAGGTGGCCGATGGCACCATGAGGGCAGCAGGCTGGCCCTGTGGCTCCTGCTGCTCTTCACCACAGCCCCAGCTGTCACCGGGCTTTCTTGTCTTCTTAATTTCTTTATTTTTTTTTTCTTCTGTTTGTTTACAATGCAAGGTATATTTTGAGAACTTTCCACGAAAAACAACACAAAAGTGGAAGCTACTTTCCCTTTCCATGAGGAGTGTAACTTTTGCGTCTGAAACGTTATGAGGTAACTCACCATTTCCTCTTACTGCTGTTTCTGGCCATCCTTCCAGCCCCTTTAGCAAACTTTGGAGGGAGGCTACATGCTTGCAATCCTCAGAAAATGCTGCAGGTTGTGATCATAAAAAAAGAAAAGTAAATCTTTGTAGCTTGTTAAGAAGTGTTTAAAGTAGCTTTAGTCTAATGTTTGAAGTAGCTTTAATTTGTAGTAAACATTTGGACCTTACAAAAGCAAAGGAATGTTAAAATATTGACTTGATTGTGTTTAACAACCTAATTTATATTTTAATTCACTAATTCTGAATCCTGGTGTTAGTCATGATGATTATTCAAATAAAACGAATGTTCAGGGGAACCCGAGGGCAGGTTCTGCAGCCTGCTCTGTAATCCTGGGGTTGCTTGGTTTGAAATGTGCACAATGGAGTCTAAAGCTGCTTTAATTGGATCTGCAGGATTAATGCTCTGACAGAGGCAGCCCAGCCAGCAGCACTGGAGATGGGCTCTCCCTGTGTAACCCAGTGCTTTCTGCCTCTCTGGCAACCAAGTTTAGACCAACTTGGTGACAGTCTGTCCATAAGTTACAGCTGTCTGGCAGACAGGGGCCAGCTACCTCCATGGCTTGTCCAAGCAGTTTTGCCATGTGTCACTGTTTCCCTGGGGAAGAACAATAACCTTTGTTTCCAGTGAGAGCCACTGACCAAGTGCTGCCAGGAGATGAGGTAGAGGATGGAAACAGGAGCATAGCAGTGAAAAATGCAGTTAGAAACTCCTGGGAAAAGGAGGAATTATCTCTAAGACTCCAAGGTAAGGGACAAAAAAAAGGGTATTTTTAAAAGACTGTATAGAATGTGCCATAATTCTAGAAAAGCTTGGAAAGAACAGCTAATAGATCTGCTTGCTGACAATGTGAGTTCAGTTCGCTCTGCTCAGCATTGCTAATTTTGTCTATTCAGAATGTTATGCTATATTCTAATGCACCTTAGGTTAAATGATGGAAGGGTCCACTGGTGTTCTTTACCTGTTTTTATTCCAAAGAGAAAACAGGGCAATGCCATTTGCAGAGTTGTGATTTGGGGCCCTGTCTGTCATTGTGCTGAGTACTACCAGCCTCTAATGTTGTTTTACCTCTTAGCTGAGATAGTGTCTATAGCACTCTGACAGAGGAGGGGAAATGTGAAAGTTTATGATCCATGAGGACTTTGGAAGTGTGTATATTTGATTCCTTTTTTATTTTGAAGGGTTTCTTTACACACACTCCCCTCTACTCCCCTCAGCAATGTGGTTCTTTGTGTCTATCAATCTCTGGTCTGTTTTCCATATCCCCATTTATTTTTTCTTTCTATTGAATATATTTGTTGTGCTAATGATTCTGATTCATAATCTTTGCTAAGTTATTCTTTCAGGAAGCAGAAATCTGTCTTCATTCTCAATTCATTGTTTTTGGATATTCTAACGGTCATACAGAGATCTTGAGCTTCTGCTGAGTAGCTCAACTACAATATATTTTTCTGCTCCCCCACATCCTGAACTGTGCTATTGTCACGGCTGGCCTCTCCATCTCTCTTGGCTGTACTGAGTAGCTGAAAGAATTTCCTGAAGACAGTCAGGTCATAAGCATCCCTGGGGAACTCCTCTCTGGGAAATGAGATTGTCAGGGATGGAGTAAGTTGTGTGCCATTTCCTCTCTGCCAATGAAATATTTGCAAGCAAGCTTTGTTGCCCTTTTTTTTTTTTTTTTGTTTAGAGAGTGATTTTAGTCTCTAAATCTAATCCTGTGGGTTTTTTTAATTCATAGTCAATATAAGCTTGCTTGTCCTCTTTCTTGCAAGTCTATTTAAAGCTAAAGAAGGTCAATAATGTGGTTTGGGATGTGAGACTAGATGCTTTGGTCTTAAAAAAAAAAATAAATCTCTAATTCAAATAGTGCCTGGGGATAGACTTGTTACTACAGCACATGTTACTCGACAAAGAATGTATACCATCAGCTAGTTTTAGTGGTTTCCTTGAACTTTGTGTTGGAATGGGCATCATGCTTTGAAAGCTAATTTGGTTCTACAGTAAGATTATTAGCAACACATGTGTTACACTTGCACCAAGTTTGTATGTGCTGCCATATATGCATTTTAAGAACCCTTTTTTATTTTTGTAGCCAGACCAAAGTAAATGAATGTAGTTCCACTAAAGTTACCATAGCTGTATGGAATCCCACTCTTTAGAGGTTCACTGCTGTGTTTTTGATACTTTCCTCTGTGCTGCTGATCTGCGTGTCTATTTTCTGCAGCATACCAAAGTAATGGGTAAGCCTTTAGAAGCATTGTGTTTGTTATACGTCCTCTGAAAAATTTTGTCTTTGGAAAGATTCTGATTGTTTTAGACATGGTGGGTCAAAAATATTACTTTTAGTCAGCACAATAAGGGGAGTAGTTTATGAATATTCAGATGTTAGTCCTATTATGTTGTGACTCAGAGAAAAGGAGAAGATACTGTTTTAGTAAATTTTTAAGTTGTTACAATTGGAGTTTCCTTATAAACATGCAGTTTGCTGACATATGTTCAATGGAACAATTAATTTTTATAGCAAAATGCACATGGAATGCACGTGTGTAATGAAAGCTCATAGGAAATGGTTCCCTATCTGCTGAAACTGCTCTAGTCAGCTATAAAAATGGCCTGAAACTAATCAGCTGCACTGCCTTGGGCAGCCCCAGCATGTTATCTTCCAAGACTGCTCAGTTGCTTCTGTCGTGTAGATTTAGTTGCTAAATCACAGTTCTTTCATGCATGGATGCTTTGTTTGATAAAGCAAATGAGATCTCAAACTGTACCCTTTCTGCTATCGCTCAACTCCTACATTTGTCTGGAGTAGTTTTTCTCTCCTAAACCACCAGTTACTCAACCGTGTTCCAGTGATTACCCGGCTGCTCCTTTGGCTCTTTAAAGTGAATTGTCCAGGCAATGCTACCCATCCTTGAGAATCCAGAGGTCATTTACAGGCCACCTTATCCTTGTCTCTTGAGCTATGTTGTTTATTTAAAGTTCAGTCACCAAAATGCATGGCCTAGTTTTCAAAGTGATCTGTTTGGTCTTGGTTTTATAACCTGGAGCCAAGTTTGTGTGACAACTCTCATGTGCAGCACACAAAGTAAGCTTTCAGTAATCCCTAGCTTTTTTCCCTGATGTGATAGAAAAGAGGGAAATAGTTGGTCTGAATTTGTCTGCCCATGTCTATGATGATACTGCATATTGAATTCTTTTGATAATAAACCTTCATTTGGTATCTAAATGAGCTGTGAATTCTTTTAAAAATTCAACTGCAGATACTGTTGTTATCTTTAATTCAAGTATGTAAGACTTCCATTGAATTTGCTCCTGATAACTTCCACACTTAGCCAGTGGAGAATAATTGACTTATGAAAAAATGCTTCACAATGAGTCCTTTAACTTTTAAGGAGGAATAAAATTACCCTACTAAATTATAGAATATTTTGGTAAAATAAGAGCATGTCTTTCACAAAAGAATGGTTGAATATAGGGCAGTTTTTGTGGCAGTTTTTATATGACTGTGGAACATAGAGAAAATATTTTCAGCTGTGTGCTGGAATGACTGGGACACTTTGGGTGCACTGGAAATCACAGTTTGTTCATCTCAGTGATTTGCTGAAGCAATCACTGAGAAGCATATCTATTTGGTTCATGACATGAAACCATTTTGTTTCCCTTAAGAAATTGAAGTCCCAGTCTCTCACATGTGAAATCGCTTTATACCAGTTTGGTGATTACTTTTTAACATGATAGAAGTTGTGATGTGGACCCTGAACAGAGATAAGCATTGTGCTTAATTTTTGTATTTTTAATGACTACTTTTGATTACCTAATAATTTAATCTCTATAGTTAGTCTTTTCAAGTGATGTAGGCATCATCTCTGTTTTGAAGGAGGACTGAGGCTTCATTTTCAAAAGTACTTAGACGTTTGCCACCTGTTTTCCTGTTGACTCAGTAAGGTTCAAGCTCCCCCTTTATTTCCCATCCTGAAGTGACTTGCCTGGAAAGTCTTTAGCAGAGCAATGACATCTCTATCCAGTCAGTCCTGTCTTCTTTGTACTGCTTGTTCACCAAGACTGACAGATAGAAACATTTCTCTACAAACAATTGAGAAGTGGTTTCTGTATAAAGAACACGACTCATCTGTGTAGGAGCTGGGAAACCATTTGTACTTGCATTTCATAGACTAACAGTACCACTTGAAAGACCTGTGTTTTAGGAAGAAATTGCATAGAAATCTAAAAGATGTGTCCCTCAGAAACCTCAAATGAATTAGGAAAGAGTCCAACTGTAGATAACTATTTGCTGTGCAGATAGATATCCAGTTCTAATTATAAAATATTACCTTAATCCTATGCCAATCAGGTTTAGCAATTCATTTCCCCAGTACAAGACCAGAAAAAAACTCAGCAAATCCATACAAATCAGTTTTCTTTTTAAGGTAAGTAGTTTTTCACTACTTCAGGTAAAATTCCATTGAATTAATTCTGGAGTTTTTAGTACCAGCGTGGCTGACAGTTTTTCCACCAGTACAGTTTGCCTTGGTTGGGTGTAAAATTTGTCCTTAAGCTGTACCATGTTTGTTCTTTGGTGTATCCACTGGAGGTAGCTGACTCTGTGCTACTACACTGAGCTGATGGTGCTGGGTTAATGTAATGGTTGGACTCAATGATTTTAGAGGTCTTTTCCAATCTAAATGTTTCCATGATTCTGTGATTAAAAGTATTTAAATATATATTGCATAGTGTATTTTTAGTAGCACTTTTAATGGTAGAAGGCAAAACAGCCTAAATTTTTCATGCGTGCCTGCTTTTCTTATTTTCCCCAATGAAAAAACAAGATTCTGTAGAGCTTTTCTTCTTGAAAAACTGTGACAGATTCTATAATACAGATAAAATGTTTACACAATATGACTTGCTTATCAAAAGCACAGGCATTTATGAAAAGTAAGAATCTTAAGATCTGTGTTGCCCCTGGGTCTAAACCTTCTCAATGATGTTCTTCAATTTTTTCTCTTTTAGAAGCCTGCCCAATGGCTATAAAGAACTATTTTCTTTCCTTGATTTTTAAGGAATATTCATTATGCCTTTCATGTTTCTGTTTACTGCCATACCCGGCATTTTTCCCACTTAGAGGAAAACCGTATGTTTCTTGTTTGTTTAGCTCTTATGTAAATATCAGAAAAATAGTTAAAATGTTGCCTTCCATATTCTTACACCCTTGAATTAGGTTTAGATTAACTCACTAAATAATAAAGAGTTTAAGACATAATTTTCTTCCATGGTTTCTACCAGGGTGATTTCATGTTTTATACTCTGGTGTAGGCTTAAGTACAGTGGATATGGCTGACACCAGTTTCCTGGGAAAAGCTCTACATTAGAACATGCTTTTTGATGTTTTGTCTATAACTTCATTTAGCTAGTGGAATTCTTAAAGTGATAGACCCACTGAGACAAGTATTATTCAGTCATGGAATAAGAGAGGTGAGAATCTAACCTTTTCTAGAAAGGTTTTAAGAGAGATACCCTTTTCTCCATTAATTCCTGCTGGTAGAAGTCTTAACTTTGTCAGGTGCTTGGTTCCCACAAGAAACTTGTGCATCATCTGGTCCAAAAAAATTAACAGGAGTTATGTCTCCACTGTAGAAGGTCTATTAGACTCTTCCTGTGTCAGAAAAAAATGTTGTTACTTTGAAAGAAGTTTTGTAATTTTTCTAAAATGTTTTTAAATAATATTTTCTATATGGATTACAGTTTTCTGCAACCATTCCTGTAAAATTCTATTGATTTTGTTCCTCTTTTTCAGATACTTTAAAATTAAATACTCCCCCCCAGTACCAGTGCTTTCTTGTCAATAAGAATAAAAACTAGACTTGCATTCAAATGACAAGACTACTGTTAATGTCGTTGAAAATGCTTTAATCCATAGTCTGCCTTTGTCAATTAGCTGACAAAAGCCATTCTTTACAGGCCAAAAGGCTTTTATTACGAAGTCTACTGTAGTTGTAGATATTTCAATATCAAGATCATTTACTGAACAAGGAAAAAGTGAACCAGTCTGTTCACGAGACAGAATTCCTGTTACTCCCCACAGTTAATCTCAGAGTCAATAACATTGGTTCTGTCATAAAAACAAATAGCTACTTCATGCATTATTACTATCAAGGTTCCAATTCTGTGGAAAACTATAGACTTTTTAGCATTATGTTGGTGCTCCCTATTTGGTTTTTATTTTCCTTGCAAGTATCCACATTGCTTTGCCACTCAGCTATTTTTTTCTGAACAGTGAAGAGGCATAAAGAAGCACTTTATGTTCTTCCATACTTCCTTCTTTCCTTCCTCTCATTTCAGAGGAGGGGAAAATTATCCAAAATGGAAGGTAGGCCTCTCCCCCCCTACCCCACAAACATTATGCTGTTATTCATGGCCATCACATGAGGTCACCTTCAAAAGGAACCCGTAATGTGGAATGAAAACCGTGCTTACACACTTGAGCTTTTCTAGCTTGTTCACTAAACTGCTCAAAGAAATAACCTAAAAAATAATGATGCAATGTGTAGGAATGGTGCATTCACAGCAGCTGGTGAATTTGGAAGTGGAAAAGGTGAGAGGACTTCAGAATGTAGCCTATGGTAGAGCCTTTTAATTTTTCCTATAGTGTCCTGTTGCACCTTCAAATATTTATCTCATTTCAGCAGTCATCAGAAGGCTTGCACAGCCAAAAGTCAGAAGGTGAAATTGCTCATGACTTTTCTGTTGGTCATTGAAAGTTTCTTCTGATAGAAAAAGTGTATTGTGGTTCTTTTGGAGATGTCTTTTTCTCTCTTGCTTGCATGAGTCTGTCATCACAAATTTAGTCAGAAATATTATCACTAGCACTGTTCAAGCTGATAGAACAACCTGCCTCCCTGTGTTTATGGAGCAGCTTTTGGATGCTGCTTTTTCCCTTATAGCTCAGAGCTCTAGGCAGGAAGGAAAACAAATATGATTGAATAAAGGTTTCATAGCATTAGTCAGATTTGGTGCAAGGATTTGCATTCTGTTAACAAGGATCATGAATGAAAAAAAAAGTTTTGCTTTATAATAACTGTATAGAAGGACAGTAGTGAGGGGTTTTTTTAATGATTTTTTCCATTTCATAGTAGATACTTGGGCTGTTCCTTAAAATGTCATGTCGTTAGCAGTTGCATGTTTTTTCAGCTTAGGTACTAACTTTTTTATGGATTCTAAGAGGATTTGCCATCTTTCATCGGTGTTCTTGCTTGTTAGTCATGTCAGGATTTCTAACACCTAGATAGGATTTTGCTTTTTAGTGAATCATGAATATAATTCTTTCACTTATTCTCTTAGAGTTGTGCCATTAATTTAGGTGCTTGCTTATGCATCTATCTGTCCTGCTTCCAACCTCAGGTGCTATTTTTACACGAGATTGAGAACTGCAGTGTGTTACTGTTACCTCTTTTGACTGCCACTGTAGATTTCATTTATGCTGCTCTGTCTACCAGAGACTCAATAATTGCACAGATACCCTCTCAAAAGTTTTAATTGGTGGCAATGTCTGTTAAAATAGTTGAAATCAGGGCACTAGAGTGTCCCCTGATATGTGACTTTATAAGACAGCAAGACTAACAGGAGCTATTTTTGTGACAATGATATACTTGCTGTCAACTCTTCACACACTTATCAGTGAAATGCTTTCAGCAAGTAACTTATCTATTGCAACTGATTATACATTTAAAAATAATTAGCAGATAAAACTTTCACTGATTTTCAGTGAGAACATTTATGTCCAATTCCTATGAGTTTTTGCATCTCCTACTGACCTAAAGGGATACTGTAGAAGTTACTCTCTACAGACAGATTTGTTCATATTTCACAACTGTGCTGCTGATTTCTGATTTATGTGAAAAAATATATTTTGATGTCCTTGATCTTTATGTCAATCTCCTGCTCTGATAAACAGGTATGTGCAGTCCAGCTTTTCTAACTTCTTACAGAGCCTCAGTCTTCATTTCTGTGTTACTGTGAGTGAACAATTATTGTTCATGAAATAAGAAATAGAATGTGAAATAAGATTACAGCCCTCCTTATGCTGCTCAAATTGCTGAAGCCGAAAAATTTGTACCCCTCTGGAAGTGAATATAAGCCCAGGAACATAAGGGAAGTGCAGGAGGACAAAAATATCTTTACACATGATTTGGCATTGCTATGCTTAGTTGGAATGCATTTTTGTCTTGTACTAGGTAGTTATTTCCTTGTCTTATTCGTCTGCTGCTATGGCAAAGATTATTGTCATTTTCTGGCTACATGTCTGAAGAGCAGGAGTCAAACTCTTGAGTTGTGGTATTTAATTATTTTGGAACTGGTAGTATGGACAGAAGAAGTAGTAGAATTTATCAGAGTTTGTAAGAGAAAGGGAACTTTGTATGGAAGGTATAATACAAAAAATATTTAACTCTTTTGTAAATAAGCTAGATTGCATGAACTGTCTAATAATGAGTAGTTTCTTGTCAGGATTGTTAAGCTAAGGTTAAAAATTGTCTGGTCAACAAGAAAAGTCAGTAAGCTTTTTAAAAAACCCCATAGTTTATACAACTCTGCCAGGTAAAAAAATTCAGGAGTTTGCTTTAGAAATAGCTTTTTCAAAATGTCTTTGAGAAATCTACCCAGTTTGTGATTATTTAAAAACTATTCATATACAAGTTATATTACTTAAATCTACCTTTAAAATTAGATCTTGTATTAAACCAGACTTTTACTTCATATATACATCATCTGTATCACTTCTAGAAATTTTTCTATTGCAATACACTTTAGGATGTCAGCTCCCTCTTTTCTGGAAATCAACTTTGAAAAGTTAGAGTTTTCTCAAGGGAAGAAATACTGGGGTTTTAAACAAGGTTTTTTAATCTCTATGTGCATTTGACCCCCCTGTATTATATAATGAAGTGAATGATAAAAATTTGTGGCAAAGCATAAGTTTTGAGGAGTGCCATTCTAAAAGTAGGGTTTAAACATGAGCATTTTGACTATTGTGTATTTTTCTGCATCTGTGATTCAAATAGAGATTATGAAGTTTGATAAACCCATCTGCAGCTGACACACCTGATATTTTCAAATTTCATTGTAGTGTTACTCAAATTGTTTCATTCTAGCATTTGACTCCTAAAATTCACTAATTTTAAAATACTTAGATATGAAAATTTGAATACCCAAGATGAACTTGTAAACTTTCTAAGAAAACCCAAAATAACAGGAAATGTGGCACGAATTGTCTAGAAAATGACACGACTCTGGTTGTAATAACATAACTTGATAAGCCTTTGGAAATAGTCTGAGTTCTGTTGCCTGAGAGCAAATAAAAGCCAGGAAATGTGAGCTGTGTTGAAGACAAAGGTGTTTTGATAGAAAATTCTGGTGGGTAGGGGATAATAAATGGTTTCAGTCTGTCTCCTGATATATGCTTATCTCCAGTCTCACAGAAAAATCTTGACTCTAGGAACAAACAGAAAAAAGTCGGTATTTGAAATCTAAGGAAGGGACCGAAATAGCTGAATGTTGATTTGCAATGCTTGTTAAGCACTCTTGATATGCTTGCCCTAAAGCTAAAGCAAACTTCCTCTGACACTAATAGTATTTGGTCAGTAATAGTCTACAAGATAAAAGGTGCTGAGTACAAGACGTCGTTGTTTGCTGTTATTTAAATCGGTTTCTCGGGTTTTGCAGACCTGGTACTTTTACAGGGCTCTTGTGCAAACAGCATCATTAAGGTCATTAACATCTCTCAGAGGTATAAGTAGCTAATTTTTCAGAAAATGACCAATTGTCATGATGTGTTCTTTTTCTAAACTGGATCTGCAGCTTACCGGAAAGGCGAATTTTTCAGGAATACATTGCAAAATACCAAAAAAAAAAAGAAACCTTTGCCTTCCCTCCATAGGAATCATTTGGATTTTTACAAACTGATATCTGCATGCAGTGTGTTTTGGCTCTTAGTTATTATAGATACAATTAGTGTCCTTTCATGGAGAAGAATGTAGGAGAATTTTTTCTTAAACTTGGGGCTATCCAACTCAGGAACTTGTTTCAGTGAGAGCCAGTTGTTTTGCTCTTCCTAGCTTGTTTTTCTTTTTTTAATAAACAAATTTTATATTATCAGATGTCATAAAATGTAATTGACAGTACTTCAAGAACATAGACTTGTTCTTTTTTGTCATAAACTTGGCTAGATCAAAACTATCTTTTGGGATTACTAGAGAATGAGGAAACATGGAAATGTGAATAGCAGAATGATTAACTTGTCTCCTATGCCAGGCAACAATACTGTTGTTGTTGTTTTCTGTTATGTATGCAGCTCCTGCAGCATTTTATTCTGTCAAGGTTTTTGAAAAGTACAACATTTTGAAAATACTTGTTCCCAAACAAATGAAAACATTTAAGAATATTTGTTTATATAAGCTCTGGAGGAAATGTTTGTTCCAAAGCAGCCCTGCTGCTTCTTGTTCTCTTCTGTGAAAAAGAGTTGTGATACTTTTAAGATTTCTGTCTGGCAAACTGTAATCATTTTTTAAAAGCCACAGATCTATAATTGATATACTTGGATAAGTAACTTCTCTTCAACACTACAGAAATTGGCGAAATGGTCATTGTTCTTTTAACTTAAAGTCAGTCAAGAAAGCAGCAGCCAAGAAAGGTGCCCGAGGGACTTTGGGAATTGCCTGTGACATGGGATGGAACCTGAGTAAACCAGAGTAAAAGCACTTTGCTGAAGCAAGACTCTGCTACCTGCTCAGACTTTCAGACAGACTTTTGAAGCATTGCTAACACTTTAAGATTTCCTTAACATGCCTGCAGAGAATGACAATTGCGATTTGCATTCCTTTGTTTCAATATTGCTTGCAGCTGAACCCTGAACAATTACCTTTGTTAGGTGTTTAAACTGCAGGGAACAGCAGCATCGGCAGCCACTCGGCATGGAAGGAAGGAAGGTGAGAAGACGAACCTCAGTACATCAAGAGCTCTGTCTTAAAGAAAGTGAACTGAGTTAAAGCAGAAGGCTGTGACATTTTGTCCTTTCTCGTGGAAGTACTGCGGTGCTATGGAGTGCAACTAAATCTGACTTCCATTGCACAGCATGTTGCATCCCCTTAGTCTCTCAAATTGTTATCTGGAAAATCACAGGAAAAGGCAATGGTTCGGAAAGGGTACAGCTGTCAGTCAAAAGCCTTTTCCCAGATCAGTTCCGTGATTAG
The DNA here is from genome assembly GCA_035221455.1 of Xenops minutus. Taxonomy (NCBI): domain Eukaryota; kingdom Metazoa; phylum Chordata; class Aves; order Passeriformes; family Furnariidae; genus Xenops; species Xenops minutus. Next base: position 23,262,312 of record JAWWEE010000004.1, on the reverse strand, counting down.
GAGCTGAGCATGAAGAAGAGAAACATAGTCAATAGAAAAGGCCTTTGTGTGACTCTCTGGCTCTCTATAGACCTTGTATTAAGCTCTGAGAGCAGGATCCCACTGCCAGGGCAACCTTTTGGCCCAAGGTTTTTAAGCCCAGACCACACAGTAGCCTATGAATTTTTCTTAGAGGAATTAAAACAGGTTAGCAAAGACCCTTGCTCGGGCTTGAGCTGTTCCTACACAAAACATTTTATTTTTGACAGAAGAGCCTTTCTTGAAAGCAACATTATTGATAATGCCTTTGGATCACAGCAGCCCCATGCAACGCTGCAGGCTGGGAGCAGAGTGGCTGGAAAGCAGTGGCTGGAAAAGGACCTGGGGGTGCTGGTCAACAGTGGCTGAACAAAAGCCAGTGTGTGCCCAAGTGGGCAAGAAGGACAATGGCATCGGCTTGGATCTGCAAGAGTGCGGCCAGTAGGACTGGGGAGGTGATTGTCCCGCTGTATTTGGCACTAGTGAGGCTGCATCTTGAGTACTGGGTGGTCCTCAGTCCAAGAAAGACATGGAGGTGCTAGAGCAGGTCCAGAGAAGGACAACAAAGCTGGGGAAGGGTCTGGAGCACAAATCTGATGAGGAGCAGCTGAGGTTGTTGAGCCTGGAGGAAGGGAGGCTGAGGGTGACCTTGTCACTCTACAATGAACTGACAGGAGGTTGCAGCCGGGTGGGGATTGGTCTCTTATCCCAAGTACCGAATGTCAGGAAGAGAGGAAATCACAGCCTCAAGTTGTGCCACCGAGGTTTAGTGTGGATATTAGGAAAAATCTCTTCACTGAAGAGATTGTTGAGCACTGGAACAGGCTGCCCAGGGAAGTGGTTGATTTGTCATTGCTGAAGGTTTTTAATGAACTTGTAGAAGTGGTGTTTAAGGACATGGCTTAGTCATGGATTTGGCAGTTAGGTTTATGGTTGGACTCAATGTTCATAAAGGTCTTTTCTGACCGAAATTAGTTTAGTGATTATTGAGTTCTGAATTCATGTTATGATTGGGTGAGATGAGGTAATATTTTGGCTCTTTCCAGTCCAGTAGCTGTTTTCATGGAAGGTATACTTTTGAATTTGATAGAGAAACCTGCAACAAATATTTGGCAAAGAATTTTGCTATAACTTTAGCAGCATCTGGACACAGTAATTGCAGTCTACAAAGTGTCTTATTTTCTTTTCTTCAATTGCTTTCTGTCTTTCTGTCTTCTTCCCATTGTTCATCCACTTCTTTTGCCCATTCTTTATTACTATTTCTCTTCCTCTCTGTCCAAACACTCTTTTTTCATAGCAGGCCAAGATTTTTTGGTGCTTCTGCTTAGTGAAGGAATTCCCAGTGTGCTGCTCTGACATGAGATATTCTGTCAATGAGTCTCACAGTCTAAAATATTTAAGTGTTTATAGCACTGTCTTTCTAGGCAGGGCACAAAGTATTTCCAGGCCAAAACAGAGTGTACACAACCATTCTTCATCTCACCTACTACAAGACAGGCACTTCAAATCAACTGCCACCTGCCCAGCAACAACAAAAAAATAAAATTAAAAATAAAATTGGTTCAACGAGGACCCACAGACTCCTCAGACCTCTGACTGGTGCACACTCCAGCTCTCCACTGTGAAGGTGGAAAATGACACATCGCAGCCTTCAGTTTTTCACCAGCCAGACCAGATCCTTTTTTCTTCAAAGATTTTCAAGGGAAAAAAAGACATCTTTTAAATACAGATGATGTGTGTTTCCTTCCCTTTCATATCCACTTCTCAGGGCACAGACACTTTCCCGTTGCGTTGTGCAGCTCTGTCCCTGTGAGTGTCTTCTTAGCACCAGCGAACCTGTCTGCTCTCATCTTTCAGAACATCTTTAGAGTTGCTCTCTGTCAAAGCTCACCTTAAAACTATTTTAATTAAAGATCACCCTTTTTCTTTCTTCCTTCCTCTATGTTCTATTACCTCACTGGTTTTCATGAGCACTTACTGTGGGGTCAGTACTGCTTTAATTGGTGCCTTTTCTGTTTTATTGTTTCCCTCTCAGTGTCAAAATGTGGGTTTGTTCTGGTTTTCTCATCTTTCTTCCTGAAGTGCTGTATAATGACTCTGAGTCAAGGTACATAAAATACCCCATTTTCTTTGATGTAAGAAAAACATTCTGTCCAGTGCACTCGACTGGATTTACTGGACTAGTTGCTTGTCTGCCAAGTCAATGTTGGTGCCAGCCCTGCCTGGACAGTTGTATGCTCTCAGTATTGAAACAAAATATGAATAGTTCTGTCGTAACAAGGTGGCTGCACTTTTTGGTACAATCTGTCAGAAAGTGCCTGAAACTTCTTAATTAGTTTAGCAATGGAAATTTGGTTTTCCAAAAGGGGAGATAGTCACATTTTTTTGCCCTACTGGGGACAATATCAAATATATGGTATTAAAGCAACTATCTAGTAATAAAAGTAAGCATTATGAAAAAAATAGATTTCAATTACTGCACTTTGTGCAGACTGAGGAAGTCTGTATCATTGCTCTTAGAAATTCTGCTTGATGAAGGCGAGGCTGTGTAGTGAATAGTTCCTTAATAGGAATCACTTTGTCTTTCAGATTTGAACCCTTTCTTTGTGACCAAGGTTCTGTCCATGGTTGTATTGGAAATAGTTTCTATTGCTCAGTTTTAGTAGGTGACCTCTTTTTCTTTTGGCAAAAAGAGTAAAGGCTTTCTCCCAGCATCAAAAGGACAGAGGTGGCTTTAGATATACTCATGTTTGATTTGCTTCACTGTGGGCCAAACTTTTCAGTTTCCTTTTCCATCAATAGTCGTAGTTCTCAGCTGTAAAGCACTGGTTTGGGGTGGGAGTTTTTGTTTCAAATGTTAATAATATTAAAATCGAGTATTAAAGGGTTTTTTAGTGAAAAGTCTGTTTTTGCAAGTATAATAAAAAACTAAAACAGAAGCACTGCTTCTACTAAGTACGTTATTTTTGTAGAATTTGTCCTGAGCTGCTTGATGTTAACTGAAGGGACCCACTGAGGTTATATAATTTATCTATCGTGCCCTAATTTAAGTTGGTTCTGATCTGTGGGGTTTACATATCTCTCCACAGCCTCCTGCTGCTTATTCTACTCCTTCTAGCACCAGAAGGTGTTGTTCTGTCAGTTTAGCTCTTTGGCTCCAAAACGTGGATGAGCTGGAAACCTAGAATGAATTCAGACATTCATTTTTGAAAGCCTTTATTAAAGAAAGAAAAACCACTGTGAATTATCTCAGATTTAGACTGGAGGTTAAACTATATTGTCTCGTGTATCTGAAGAATGTTACTATTCCATAATGCCCCAAATGCATGGGAAAGTGGGAAGATTTTTACATTGAATTCTTCCTCTTTCCTCAAAGAGGGAAGTATTGTACCCTTTTAATTCTGAGGATTGATGTTGAGGACAATTCCATCAAAACTAGGAGGAATCTCCCTTGGTTTTGGTTTGTTTTTATTTGTTTGTTTGTTTGTTGGGGGGTTGTTTGGGTTTTGGGCTTGGGGTTTTTTTGTTTGTTTTGTTTTGTTCCCCCCACCCCCCTACAGACATTGCCTGTAGCTCCTTGTGGTTAAAATGAATGTTTTATTACCATTCTTAAATAGTTTTGCTGGGCAAGACCTCAGAGCTTGTTTCTAAATTCTGCAATAGGATATGTACTAGACAGGCAGTGGGTAGGCCACTAAGGAGGAATCTATTTTTGGTATTAAATAAGTTGTAAGCAGAAAAATATATTCATGTGGGGTACTGGATTGTGTTGGATGACACAGCTGTCTGGTTTGCTTGGCAATCTTACTCATCTGCAGGGGAATAGGAGTCACCTTAATCAAATGCCTGCAGGATTCTGGCTTCCATAAAGGGGAAACCTGCAGAGTTTTCTCCTTCATCAGATTTAAAGCCAGGGATAAAGAAAACCCAAAAGAGTGAAACTCAAGAAAACTCTTCAGTTATATGTTTTTTAGTAGAAAAACCTGCTGCTCTGCCAGAAGAGAAATGATTTTCACTTCAGCAGACTACAATATTCAAGAGTGGAGAAAGAGAAGACATCAAAGTTGCATGTAGCTGGCTGTTTCACATGCTGCTTTCTCAGTATTTCTCTCAAATTAATAAAGTCTGCTGCTGGTTTAGACAGAAGATCTGTATAAGAAGCAAATTTTGAGGGCTTCATGTTGTCAAATGTGCTCTTCAGGTTACTAACGGGTGAAAAGAAATCTTTTAGCTAACCACACTTTCTTATGCTGTAGGAGTGCTGGGTTTTTTTCCCTTGCTACCTTCCTCTGAAAACCTGATTTAATATTGCAAAAATCAAATTAAGTGTTGGTTAATCTCTTACTGATACTTTAGTCTACTGGAAAGTGGGGGAGGGGGGTGTCTTTATTTGACTCTGCAAGGCATTTGGGCAAAAGCTTCTGCTGCCATGGAAGGAGTTTTCCTCTGAAGGATTAGGAGGCTGCCTTTGCTGCTGGGGCATGCCCAGGGCTGGTGAAAGCAGCATGGGTTACCATCTGCCTTTTCTTCTTTCTCCCAGTCAGTTTAGGATTAGTCACTGCTGGATCTAAGCCTTAGTGAGAGAGAGCCTATGGAACAAAGGCTGGCTGGTAAACACGGGCTGGAGGGGGGAGTAAAAGGTAATAGGGTCCTTTTTTGCTGTTTGGGGAGAAGGATTTCTGGGTCTTAAATGAAGAAGAGGCTCATGACACTCTTGCTAAGGTGAAAACAGGTCATGCAGCTTCTGTGAGAGAGTAGTAAGAGGGAGGCAAAGGTGCCTTGCAGGCAGTTCATAGTATGTAGGTCGCAAACCATCTGTGTTTAAATAACTAATTCACCAAGCTGAATCATGATCTCCCTTTCCTTCCTGGCTCTTTTGCACTGGCCGTGTTTCTTTTGTCATCCTTTATTTTTTTGTTTCCCGCCCCCCCCCCCCCCCCCCCTCCGTGGGAACAATAGGGAAAGAAAAGGCCCTTCTATCTCCAAAAGTTGGGATTCCTCTACATTGAATGAAAAGGACACTTGACAGTAGTAGACAACCAACTGCACCAGGGAAAAAGTAGTGCTAGACACTTAATTGGAGTAATCCCAAGAACAGGAGCATTCACATGTTCACAGCCCCTCTCCAACATGCTTTTTAAGGCTTTTTCAATTTAGAGGTGCTTTTGGTCCCTTTGTTCCATTGGCTGTCTAGATAAATAAAGAAAAAAAAAGTACTTACTAACAATTGTGTTGATTTAAGATGGCAATCTGGGTAGTAAGGCTCTGTTTGGTATCCTGATAATAAATGTGAAATTCAGTCCTAAATGTTGCTCAAGTTTTTTTGTTTGCTGTGACTTCTATAAAAAATGGACACCTTGAGAGAATATAAAAAAGTGCTCTTAACTTTCTTGATTAGGTCCATTCTGAATTATAATTAATTACAGAGCAGTGTTCATTTCTAGTTGTTAATGGAATTGATAATATATATTATATATCCAATAAAAATATATTCTGTTTTCACATTAATGAAGGAGTTGAGGCACATAATAAAACCTTAGTTCAGTCAGAGAGCCCAGCTAACAGAAATACAGCTAAGTGCAGCTGAAATATAGAGAAAATATCAGATCTGTTAGAGAAAATTTAATGGAAGAGAAGAAGCTGATATAAAATTTGTGAGAGTGCCTGGTTGAAAATGGTGGCAAAGTTATTAGTTATATTAATGTATTTAGTATAAGAAATGCTTTTGAAATTGAAGCTCAAAATGTATTATTGATATTACACAACCAGTATTAAAGTTACAATGCTTAATATGAAACATAAAATCAATTCTAAGCTACTTTTATTTGCAATTTTCACTTAAGAAACTATTAAAGGAGTGTGGAAATAACCTGGACAGTTGCTGACCTGAATAGACAAAGTCAGTAGAATTTTCATGCAGTATTAATAGAGACAAAATCTGTAATAGGATTTTGCCTTTTCATGTGCAGTATATTTTACTCTCTAGTGACATGATTGCTCAAAATTCTGCACTGAGGCTCTCAGGAGGAATGCTGCTGTCACTTGAGGTAAAATATATATTGAAAAGTGACAGATGTCAGATGGCAATAATTATAGCATCTTAAATATTTATAAATTTATGTTATTGTGGAAATGTATTTCTTCATCTGAAAGATTCTGGGATGTTAAAAATAATATTCCAGAGGTGGTTTTTATTGCTTAAGGATGTGTGTTAGAAGTTAGAGAATTCAGAAAACTTGTGTTTTTGCTGTCTTGAATCAATTTGAGAATTACAAAACTGTAGTAAGTTACAAACCTATGTGAGGTTCAGGAACAGGTGTCAAATAGTTTGTCATTTTTATTTCTTAGTGTTTTACAGATTTTTTTATGACAACTGTTTTTCAACTTTCACATTGTTGTTTGTAGTTTTTCAGTGAGCAACAGCTGAAGTTATTTCATGATTTGATTTTTTTTTTTGTTTCTTAATTTTTTTACCATATTCAACTGACCCTCAGTGCTTTGAGTGTATGAGAAAGCAGCAGTCCTATTAAAATATTCTGAAAGCTGACACCAGATGGCTGAGACTAAGGCCTTACCTGTGTGGAACAACTCAGGGAATAGTTTGCCTTGTGTTCTTCTTTTTAGATCCAGTCTCACCTTTGGTAAATCAGCAGAAAATCTGGTATGCAAAAGCCAGCGTAGCCTTCAGTCAAAGGCCAGGGGGATGCTCAGTGCTCCTGGTTGTACTGGGTGAGGTACAATGAGTGCTAAAGAATTCAGTGTTGTTTCTTCAGCATCTCCAGTGGCACATCCTCTGCAAAGTGCTGACCGGGGCAGCTTGGGAAGGCAGCTCAGTCAGTGTCAGTGAGGAGCCACAGTGTGGCAGTGGGCTTGAAGATGAATGCCCACATGTTTGTTTTTTCCTTTTTTTTTTTTTTTACATTCATTTTGAATAATAAGAAACAGCTTGTGTTGAATGTTGCTTGTTAAGCTAAGTGCCCCATTAGTATGGATTGGGACATGTTTGTTTAAATTTGGTAGAGACTTGCACAAATAATTTGCCACTGGAAATAGAAAAATTAGTTCGAATTCAGTGGTTATATTTCTTCTCACATGTAAAGTTCAAAATCCTAAACCAGAAAAATCTCAGAATTAGAGCTTTTTAGTGTCTCCTCCAAGTCTGATGTTGGCTCATTATTTTTTTTTGAGCTGAAAGAACCATATACAATTCTTTGCTTTTCAGACTGTTAGCCAAATGAAATGAGTATGAAATATCAGTAGCTGTATGTATTGATATGCACACAAATAAAGCAGGTTGTGTTACTCTGTACTATTTCACTACCCTGACAGTCCCAGAAGAGATCAGCACTTGTTCAACTTGGTGTTTTGTGAACAGACAATGTGAGACAGCCCCAACACAAGTTTAAAATAAAATCTTGCAATATAGACCTGGGCAAAACAGCTGCATTGATTTGCTGAAGGTAAAGGTCATGGCTGGAATTAGAACAGTGTGTTCAGGATCACCTGAAATGAGATTTTCCTGCCCGCAAGCTCATTGTGTCTTAGTGGGCCATGGTTCCCATGAGCAACAGTTTCATCTTTTCAGCCATCCCTCATGGGGAAAAATCAACATAGAAAACTATAGTTATAAGGCAATTATTCTGAAGTACTGTCATACATTGTCATTTTAATCTTATTTAGTGTTTAACATTACTTTTCTTTCCAACTGTCTTTGTTTTCATTTACATTCTGGAAAAAGGAGAGGTGTGGGGTAAAGACAAGCAAATGTGGGTAAAATAATTAGTATTACAAAAGCAAAACTAGTGAATGTTAAGATGAAAATGTAAATCTAAACCAATGTTTTGCAGATAATCAGTATTGTGATGTATTTCATGTCACAGCCTTAGGCTTCAGAAGTAAACCCTATTCTTTTAATGATTTTTTTCCCCTTCTGGCTCCCAGACTAATTTTCCACTGAATGGAGGTTGTTCATCCTTGCTCAGATGATAGAAACCAGCACTAACATTTAGGTGGAAGCTCTTGGGGGAAAAAAGTCTTCCAGATTTCATAATTCTGGCTTGTAAACACTTTTTGAAATAATTAGCTTCCCAAAATGAAGTTGATACTTTTTCAGCTGGGAGTTTCTTGGCTTAATCTCTGGCACAACACTTGTGAATACCTTTTGTTTTTCACTCAGAAGCCTATCTTTCTCCCCCTTAAACGTTACTGATAATTTGTTAGTAGAAGAGATTTAACAGTGGCTAAAGGATTGAAGCACCTGTCATGTCAGGACACAGCAGTCCTTAGTCCATAGTTGTTCCCTCTGCCCTCTGTTGCTAAGATCTCATTTGCTGCCTGTTCATGGAGATGTTCAGTTTGTTCCTCCTTAACATATAGAAAAAGGATAATGTGACAGGTTTATGGGGCAGGCAATGAGTAGGTCAGGAAGGCTCAAGAGCCAAAGAAGTACAAATACAGGCAATGAGAGAAGCAGACCTGAATTTGCCTTGGGGAGGTAAAGAAGAGTATGTCAATAAAAAGAAAACAGGCTGTAGCTGGAAATGTTTAGTGTGACAAATATGCTGTCCCAAAAGAAGAGAACTCAAAGAATGAGGGAGAGCAACTCAAGTCTTTTCCTGAGGTACTGATAATATTTTGAGGTGATGTAAAGGGGTGTAACCACAAGTTTTGTTTCCTTCTTGATTAAGGAAGCACATTTTGCTTGCAGCAGTTTAAGTAATGAACTCTTAACAGTAAGTCTTTTGATTAGAATGCAGCAAATTCCTTGAAACAAATAGCAGTCTCTTTTACTAGTACTTGTTTTAAAAGCTTTTGTGCCAAACTCCTCATTTTTCCTTTGTGTGGTATGCATTACAGTGGGGCTCCAATTTCGTTGATTTTTTAAAAAAAAATAAAATAAAAAAAAAAAATCAGAATTAAAGCTGTGCTAGTGAAATCCCTCCAGCCCAGTAAAGATGTAGAAAGTCTATCTCCTTAAGCATAGGGCAGATCAAATCCCATAGTATATCTTCTGCTTTGATAGAAATTCATGACTGAATCTGAAAGTTGCCTCTCTCTCTTATTCCTCCCTCCCCTGACAGAAGTAAGGAAATGGATAAAAGAGAAAAAAAACAACCACAAAACAACAGAACAGGCAATCATAACACTGAGATTTAATATCAGTCCTTCTGGTTCTGGAATAATAATCCAATGCCTTTAGCATTATTTCAGTACAGTAACAGCCTAAAGTTAATTTCCAAGTGTTCTGGTAAAGCAAATTAGACCTAACCCCAGAAACATCTCATGCATCAGTCTACAAAGGCAAAGTAGATGTTCAGAGAAATGTCCCAAACTCCCAGCATTCAGCTGGTGGTCCTGTAGAATAAGGTTTTTTTCACAGGACTTTCCCAGCTGTGTAGTCCAGATCACTTTGAGGTTCATGTGGTACATAACACTTGCATCTGCTTTGTAATTGATTTCTAACACTTACCTGTGTGGAAGAACAAAGCTTGAGGATTTCAATGATCCTGCTTCTGCTTCTGGAATTAAAAGTTTTGCTACAGCCACAAATGGGAATGTTTAGTCTTCCATAAATTATGATGGCTCTTCACTTCTTTTACATGTTGAGAGCATGTTGCGATGGTGGCATTGTAGCACAAATAGTTTAATCTAAAACGTAATAGCTGTTGGTCAGTTAGATAGCATCATAGTATGACAGAAAAAACATTGCTTAATTTAATTTCTACATGTTTTTAACTCTTTCTGGTCTGTTGGGAGCACAGAGCAAAAACTGAATGCTGAAATAGTAATGTTCTGAAGTTGAATCTCCATCACTGCTCTGCTGGTGTGACTTCCTTGGCACTTGTAAAGGCAGATGACATTACATGCCCCTGGTGTCTGATTCCTGGAGCTTACAGGCTGGAACACTGTTTTATGACTTGGATGATGTTTTGCAGGCCAGGTAGTGTCCACTGCCCTCCAGGATACCACAAAACAGTAGGTACAGGAAAAGGTGCCTTGGCCTGGTTATTGTTTTTTCAGCTTTTGACCCACAGGTGATCTCAAGTTGGGAAGGACAGTACTGAATCATCTGGCATCCCTGTATATTCATTTATAGGGCCTGTCCACGTGCTGGCACTGAAGGGCCACAGTAGCTGGTATTGCCTGTTCTAAAAGGAAGCTTTGAACTAGGAGGAGGTGCTGGCTGCTCCTTGTGCCACAAATGTTCAAAGGGCTTCAGTGGGTTGTGACTGGCTGGTATGTGCCCTGTGTGCTGCTGGAACATGGTGGGTATTCCCCATATCTGAGAAGGATGTTTTGTAGTCTAGATGGCTCTCAGGTATCACAAAATTACTAACACAGACAAGACTATAGCTTCTCTTGTTCTTGAGTAAAGAATGTAAATATAAATTAAATGTGATTAAACTTGTTAATATTTATTAAGTTGGGATAATTATATCTGTTTCTAACAGTGAATATTTGAGACAGCAGGATTCTAGATTTAGCTGGCATTCTTGCTGAAGTCAGGTGTCTAAAGATACTTGAATGAATTATCTGTTACCTAACAGGATTACTTTGTTGCTTTATTACTCTCTGTTTCAAGTGCAATCAGGAGTAGCAGCTAAAGATGTAGTAAAGGAGAAATACAAGCTAGGTATTTACTGGTACAAATCTGTCTAGATTTTTGACTCCTGCAAACTTTCATTGATTTCTACAAGCTGAGTAAAGTGATGAATACCAAGGGATACATGTGTCTACTGTAGGTTTCCTCCTCCTTAATAGTCATCTCACTCCTTTTACAATTTAGAAGTGATAATTGCGATTAACAATTGGCTAAAGTGGCAGTGATGCCTAGAACCCTTGGGATGTGGGCTCTGTCTCTGCTAATGACTTGCCAGAGAAATGTTTTTCAAAATCTAATAGCTGGCAACCCAAATCCCTGACTCTTTAGCAGATCAGCGGGTTTCACTCTGCCCTTTGTGCTTCCTACTTCTGTTGCTGGATGATAAAGTTCTGCATGTTCTGATCTCAGGTCTCTACTTAAGGAGTATACCTTGGCTCACAATACTTTCTAATTATTTTTCCCATGATTTTAGCCTTTGTTTTTGTAGTAAAACGGAGCAGAGAGTTTATCAGAATTTAGTAATAGCAACTATTTCAAATAGTGTTGTGTATTTGGCAATAAGGCATGCTCCTAGTTGTATCTTACCAGTGGTTTTTAAGGCACTAGACTTCATATATTATATCACACTCTGCCAGCCATCTTGATTACAAATATCATGTAAAGTGATTCACTATAAAAACTAAAATTTGTCAAAGCAATTTTTAGTACCCTGCATCTGAAAAGTCTTGTCTGATTTTTACTAAATCCATGTGTATCATTTGCACCACGAGAAAGAGTTTGGTCAAAGAAACACCTCTTTCTGAGGATGCACTTCCCTCACCTCTCCCCACCCATTTTTTTGGCACACACTGGACATGAGTTCAGTCACTACTTGTGTCTGTAACATACACAAGAAGAATAGAAGAATATGGGAGAAGATCTTTCATGAGACTTGTATTTATCACTTAATACCAACTTCAGCTGAAGGGAAAATGTAAATGATGCTTAATGATAAATGTTACTGTACTATAGGAAGCAACAGAATGATCAACTGTAGTATTTATAAATGTTAATAAAACATGTAGCTCTAAATACTTTAACATATGCTGTTTTATTAGGGTGTCAACATGAGTGTATACATACAGTTATCAGGAGTTTGTTTAGAAAAATAAAAACTGATTAAAGATTTGATAATACTGCCTGACTATCTTCTTTCGTAAGAATTTTCTATGACTTTTAATGTGATTTCTTTTTTCTGTCTTGTTCTTTTTTGTAAGTTTGTTAGTATGCACAGCTAAGTTCAAACATGCTTTTTGGATTTCTAGATCTTATAGTGAAAATTCTTTTGGCACATCATCTTATCCAACAGAATTATTTTACAAATTATATATATGACAATTCCAGTAAAAAAGTTAATAGAAAGGAAAATGGAACACAAGTTATCTGATTCAGCCTAGCAATTGCAAGCATAATGGTTTGATGTAAAGTAGTAGAATACTAAATAATTTAATAAAATTAAATTTGTAATTTATTAGTAATATTCAAGTTTCTATAAAAATATTACTTATGTAATATCAGCTTTTTTCTTCTTTTGTGGTATCTCAGTAAAGATTATTGCTGCTTCTTCTATATATGTGTAGGGGTAATTTCTTTCCTTTTGACTGGACTGTGATTTCTTTTTGCTACTTTCTAATGTTAAATATTGGCCAGAATTTTTATGTTAGAAGAGGTGGTGTGTCTCCAAATGCAATAGGTAGAGCCTGCAGCGTTGTTCTGCAATGGAGTGTTCTCCAAAGAACTTGCAGTAAGAGGAGCCTCTCTGGATATTGTTTAGGGAAAGTAAAGGAATTGTTTTTCCATCAGAAACAGTACTTGAAAATTCTTTCTACTGTTGCTCAAATACTGCCAAAAGTATTTACCAAAAAAATTATGATTGTTTTCTTATTTTAAATTTGCTTCTGCTTAGGTCAAGCTACCTACAGCAGTTGTTTTAGCAGAAGGATTGAATCGATGTCTGTCTCCTCTTTGGCTCATACCAATGTAGATACTGGTGTGTTTGTTTTCTTTCATTGTGAACTGCTTTGAGGACTCATTTAATGTGACATATTGAGCAGGACTTAAAATCATATATATTAAACAGTTTCTTAAGCAAAGGCTGTGCAAAACTTTTTATCTGGAAAGGCTTGTTTGGCTGCTTATTCAGCTCTATACTGAACCTTGTAGACTCTGTCCCATGCTGAAGCACATAAGACGTGTCTGCTTATGTGTTTGACACATGTAGTTCTGCATCCAATAATATAAAGGAAGACAGATGCTTCCAGGCTGTCCCATGTGCAGCCATCCTGGGCAGTGAACATTGGACCTCTCCATGCAAATCAAGCAGCCTTTGATGACTGTTGCACGTGTGCACTGTCTTTGCACCAACAAGCATTAGTCTGTCACACTAAGCAGTAATCCATCACATGCATTAACGGTGCTTAGACACCCCACGAGCACCATGATGGAGGTGGGACTGCAGGTCCCAGGGTAGATCCTGAGATGTGAATTGTTCTTGTAGGCAGAATCCATCTTGCATGCTGGTACACTTGCCTATCATTTAAATAAAACTTATCTAAGACTAAAATAGGAAACCTGATTCAGCCCACTGAAGGGCTTTAACACAATTGATTTGACTAGGAGTTAAGCAAAATCTAAATTGGCAGATGTTATTTTAATGTACTTTTGTGTTGCCACCATCATCTTGAAGCCGAACAAAAGCTCCAAGGGTTAAAAACTGGCTTAAAACACTAACACTGAGAACTGTCTATGAAAATGTTTA
>JAWWEE010000004.1:23081776-23240180 GCA_035221455.1 Xenops minutus | reverse complement strand
ACTACTCTATTTTAGCTTATAAAACTGGGAATAACTTGTCAAATAATGATGCATTTAATTGTTGCTGTCTTCCTTTTCGCTTTTCTTCTTATTCTTCTTTTTCCAATTCCTGTAATCCTCTGACTGTACTCCCACATAACTAATGCACCTTATTTGAGAAAGGTAGAGTTAAAGAAAGTATTCACACAGTGTTGGTTGCAAGCATTTTTGTCTCTTTAATCTACACTGGTATGTTTGAGTTCAGTGCCTTATTTTATCCATTCTACTTTTGCTCCTACTTTTTCCCTCTTCCTGCATTTACGTAACACAAAATGAACTGTGAGGAATTCAGCTTCTGGCCTGTTTTAAGAAGCACAATTTTCTTTCTGTGCTTATTATAATGCCAAATGACTTCTTTTAATTAATGACTTCTTAAAACTAGTTTTACTGATATTGGCCACCTGTAGGCAGACAACCAGGTTGATTACATGTCCTAGATGAAAGTCAAATGGAGTCTGTTTGAACATGTGATAAACCACCACTCTCCTAAACCTGCCACGAGGTAAAATTGTTGTTGTTGCCTACTACTGTTGTACTACTGTTTAAATTATTATCACCCTCTCCATCAGCCACCACCTTTTGAAAGAGTAGTTAGGATTTCCTTTTGAATAGTTTGAAAATGTCTTGCTTTCCTTTGATCCAAAATAGGGATAGTAGAAACCATCAGCTTAGTTAAGCAAAACCACATCCATCAAATTTGAGTGAGAATGTAAATAATTTTTAGTTTTCCTTCATGATAATCTGATTCCTAAGTGAATAATTATTTGTCCTTTGCCCTTATCACTTAACACAGCTAAGAAACTAGATTATTGATGAGGAAAGATAAGATAATGTAATTGCCCTAAGAACACAAGTGAAATCCTTTAGGACATATTCAGTAAGTGAGATTGCATAATGAATGATTCTGGAGAATGGAAGTTGATGCTTTTAGCATTAAATTCACCATGTATCAGCACTTCTTGTGTGGCAGATCATATTATCAAAAAACCTGTTAGATTTAACAATTTTATTAGTAGTATGATATATTCTGAATGGCCTGGGGTCAGTTCTTTATAACATGCAGTTGTGATTAGAATGTATTTTGCATAATTTTCCATTACCACTTAATAGTTTCACTTTATATTCCTTTACAGTCAAAAAAATCAAACTCATTTGGCTGAACAAATGTCTGGTTGGTTTTTATAGACTTACAAAAGCTTATGATGAAACTTATGTAATGGATGTTGAAGAGTTAATTGCTAACAAACCTTGAACAATAGGAGATACTTGGCTCTTAATGTAGTGTTTTTAGTAATAAAATATTACTGAAGGAAGCAAATACTTTAGGTTCAGGGTGTTTGTGAGGATTACAGAGTTCTTGAGGGTATGTCTTGGCTGTTGTCATAGCAGAGTACTCTGTAGAAGAAAGCTTGCTAGGTAGTCTGAGACTTTTATTTGCCATATAAAAGCTACCTTATACTATTAAACAAGACTATGACAATATTAATCCTTTCACAACCTCCTCAGAGATCAAAGGTAGCCAGCAATTATAGAAGCACTATCAGAGCAGTTCCATCCTCAGTAAAGATGGGAACATGCCTGTCTTAGCAGTGTCTGCAGAGAGCAAAGCAGGGCGAGTAATTGTCCAATGATGCAGATCTTCTCCTGGTGTCCCAGGGTGCACATGGATAACGTGTTTTGCCGGGACCGATGTCTGAGGCAATCCAAATAAATTGACTAGGAAGAACCATGCATCTCTCATTGATCCATGTGATCTGAGTAAGTCCCTTAAGCCAGATAAATCAGTGGGATGAGCTGGAAAGAGAAACGGTAGAGATATTTCAGCTCTGTGAGAAACTTAAGGGCTTGTTTTTCTTTGTTTTTCTGTTTTCTGAGCTTTCGTTTCATATTCTGGTTTATTATGGTTCTTTTAAGGTTTTTACGTGTATGGCAGAGGGGTTGATTCATCCTATGTGAAACCATCATTAGTAGATACTGTTTCTATGTCACTGTCAGTCACCTGCAGTTCCCACTGAACTGTTCTGGCAGCCACGTTCTGCTGCTGATTTGGGTACAAAGACCTTGATAATTTGTAATTTACAGGAGTTTATGATAATGGGTTTAGCCTTTTTTATTTTATAACCTGTTTTTTTAATGATTAAACCAATATTTTTCTACTGTTTTATACATGTGTTGTAATTTCCCCAAATGAGTACATTAAAAAAAACAACCCCAAAAAACAAACAAAAAAGATGCAGATTTTATATAATGTTCTGCAGAAAATTAAGATTCCCTCATGCACAGAAATTGAGTACATTTTGCTTTTCCATGGCAGAAAAATTAAATGAGAACTTTATATGAAAGTAAATTGAAATATCGAATCTGTTAAGCTACTGATTTGATACTAATAGAAAATGGGTTTGGATTTTTCTTGAGAGGGGGACTAGAAAATCTCTAAACAACTATTCTGGCTTGACAGAGGATCTCAGAAGAGTAGGTTTGCTCCAAATTAAAGAAAACCTCCATTTACTTTGCAAAGGGTTCTAACTCATTATGTTTTGGGATTCAGCCTAATGTTTTTACAATTTAAAATGATGAATTTGTATCAAAGGGAAGTAAAGAGGTTAATTGTAATGTGCGTTCCTGTTTCTTCTTTTATAACCAATTTATTACAGGGTTGCGTCTATGTCAGAAGTGAATCTTGAATGTCTAGATATTAGTCTTTGAAAAACTGCAATCATTGATAAGCCATACTGTTCATTATAAAAATGAAGAGTCTTTAATTTGAAAAATTGCGAAGAGACTTCCTCGTAGTAATGAAATGAATCTTAATGCTCTTATTGTGGGAGTCAGCAGCATTGCTTTTGATGCATACCATTAATAACAGAAAGCCTCATTCTGGTTATTAAAACACTCTCGCCTGTTCTGTACGGATCATTTTTTAGTTTTTACAGCTTGTTGCTTGCATTACTCCCCAGTGACATTATACGTGTAGATTGTTCTCTGACTATGTTCAGCTGAATAATAATATTAAAACCGAGTAACTTCCTTTGAGTGCACTGTAGAATTAAAACAGGAAAGCAATTTTAAACCTTTAATATAATGAAAAATTGTACTGGGGCTTTCTTGTTGTTTTGCTTATGCTTCAGTTATTGCTTTCATTAAAGTTTTAATTTCCAGAGATATTGCTTTGATAAAATTAAGTAAACATCTTTGGTTAGTATCTGTGTACACAATGAAGATTGTGGGCCTTTTCCATCATTTGTTGCTATCCATTTTCTACTTTCTCTAATACACACATATAATGCATCAAAATTGAATTAAAATAATTCATCCATATAATCAATGAAAAATGTGTGAGGACAAAGATTATAATCTTCAAAATCAAGCACTACAGTAAAATAAAAGCAGGTGAGATCTTTTTTTTTTCTTTCTTCATAGTAATGCTTTGTTTTCCCATTGATACAATGATAGGAAGAATACTTACCTGTTAAAATTTTTACTGTACTTTTAAAGAACTATCAAATTTACCAGTGGCAACTGTTTTGTAAGATATATGTGAATTATCCTAAGTGATCCAGATGGGATCCCTGAAACCAGAAGAGGTTAAATCAAGGCCTCAGATCAGTGAAGTCTAGTACTGGAAACACAGAGTAATTGAAAAACAAGGGCTGCCTCCCTAGTCTGTTTTTTTAAATAATAGACCTAAACCACAGGAGATAACCACAAGTCATCAGTTTCCATCAAGATTATATATTTTCAATTAGCTCTAAACCAACTAGTTAAAGTCATGTTGCCTGCATTTTGATTTGTGTGTAGGTGTAGAGAAAAAAATCGAGAGTTATGACATAAATCTTCATTCTTTGTGTGCCAGGAACAGGACAGGAACTGCAAATGGGCTGCTTTCTAGAGGAGGGATGAACACATGAACTTGGGTACTGAAGTTAGATCTTTGATGTGTTTACTGCCTACTACTGTGATAGTCGTGTAAAAATCTGTGGTTGATTACCATGGTCAGCCCAAATGAACATTTATTTGTTTTCTGATTTCAAATCCACTTATTTCAATGAAGCACATGACTGAGAATTAATATGTGGGTATTTGCTCCTTTCCCATTAGCGTTCTTTGTGATTGTGGGGTAGTACTGTACTTTACTGAGCCTCTGTTTTCTGGTTAGCAATATGGTACATTTGCCATAATTAGTGGGGTTTTGTTTGTGTTTTTTTTTTTTTTCTTTCAAATAACATTTAAGTTTAGTTTTTACAGACCTTCATCAATATATGAAACCTGCAGTGAGTTTTTGCATGGCACATTGTGCCTGTCTCTACTGATGGAATGAAAAGCTCTGAGAGCACTTTGTGGGTGCAAATAGGGGTTGGTTCAACCCAAGTCAGTGCCTCAGGTAGGGGCTGTCCTGCTCTGGTCCGGCTGCAGCAGCTTGGTGTGTGTGTGGTGGGGGCAAGAGCAGTTCCTGAGCTGGGGCAAATGCTGGACCCATCACTGTGTTCTGTGCAAGGAATACTGGGGGCAGAAAAGTAATATAAATGCTACACTAACTTACTGATTTAAAGGAATGAATTATAGTTTACTTTTGTTGGAATTACTGGCATACAGTTGTATGTGCTCGAAAGTGATTAATTAAAAAGAAAAAAGCTAAAAAGTGCTTTCCAAAAGCAGAAATGATTCACATGTAATCAGCTCAAATGTGGGAAGCTGGTGACCAATGTATGTGGCATGAGTGAGCTGGAAAGAGGTCAGATCATCCCAAGTAAAAGTTTCAGACCACAGTAAAA
This sequence comes from Xenops minutus, assembly GCA_035221455.1. Taxonomy (NCBI): domain Eukaryota; kingdom Metazoa; phylum Chordata; class Aves; order Passeriformes; family Furnariidae; genus Xenops; species Xenops minutus. Next base: position 23,235,369 of record JAWWEE010000004.1, on the reverse strand, counting down.
GATTTCTTTGTACTGTGTGGTGTTATTCACAAAGAGTAAGGCAATGGACACATTATTGATGAAGATTTAGTGACGGAGCATAGGAGAGAAAATGCAGTTGACTTTTTTGGTCAGTTGTTATATGCATGATTAATTTACTCAGTAATTTTTTGCCATAAATCTCCTGTTATTATGAAAATATTTCTTCTCCGAAATAGCAAAACAGCGTTCCTGCAAGCACCTGTATGAGCTGATCTCCATGGTATGCTGAGTTGCAGAGATCCCTAACGTTGGCCTATTTTTATGCCTATCTTTAGGGGAACATAATTATGACACTGGCCCAGTACCACACTTGAATGGCACAAGCTGACTGGTGTTTAGAACAAAATGTGTGTACTGTATAGATATCTTAAGATCCTTTCATATCTTCTTAATGAAGATGAAGATAGTATCAGGTTATGTGCAAGTGCAGCTGAAGGAGTGAAAGAGGCAAGGAACTTGGTATACATAAAGGAATGAGGTGATAAAATTTAATCTGGTAAGCTCCTTGTAAACTGGTTATGATTTAATATTTTATTACTTGTGTTCCCAGTGAAGAACTAAAATCATTATGGTGCATTACAGCTTAGCACTTACCCTAGTTTCATTTGTTTAAAACCTCACTTTAAGTTTCATGATTGCCCCTATTCTTTTTTGCAGAAAGTCTGGCTTTCTCTGGCACAGGCTTTAATGAGGTAAAAGTATCACTAATTCTGAGAAGTAAAGAAAGTGAAAGAGTGAGTTGTTCCTTACTGGGTTTGGGGCTTAAAGACCAAGTTTTCATTGCAGTCACAAAAGTGTGGGTAGATTATCTTGTATGGATATCCATGCTATGTGACTTTTGATATGAGTAGCTAAATTAAAACAGAAACACCCAGATTTAATCCGGTTATTGCATTCTAAGTGCAGGGTCAGAGTGTTTGTGAGAGCGGTGCCATGGGAAGTCTATTATCAGAGATGAGTGTGACCATGCCACTGAAAATTACAATTCTGTTATGCTGTGTCAATTCTTGATGCTCCTTCTAACTTAGCTGGTAAGACAGGTCATGATGAAGTTCTGTGCAGCATTTGGGGGTCTGTCTGCTTGCAGCAGCTGCAGGGGCTCTGTGCTGGCATGAATGGTAGAAGCTGATATTCTTCAGAGCACATTTAATCTACAACAAAGCACCATCTCTCTGTTCATCTACATTAGCTACATCCACTTGATCCTGTAGTTATGGTTACTGGGTTGTATTAATTGTAGGAACTAATTTGGTTCAGAAAAACATTCACACCAGTTTATATCATGTTGACAGAACTGGTGTATGAAAAACCACCCTATGTTAATCACTACTCCCCTTAGAAAAAGAGAAAAAATCAGTACAAGCTGTATGGGAAAGTACTCTCAAATACATGATTTTAAGGAGTGTGTAATTCAAGAGAAATTAAGTGTTTGACTGTTGTGCCTTTTAGATGAATAAAAATTGCTTCATGTGTTGGGCTGCTTTACAGAGACCATGCTCAGGTTTCCAAAGGATTCCAAGAGATTAGTAGCCATCTTCCATTTGCAGCTCTTTTATAGTTCTTTTGAAAACTAGGTCAAAGTGCCTGCTGGTATTATTGCCATTTAAAGGGGATTTACTTCAATATTCATCCTAGTGAGCTCAGGAGAAATTTCATTGCAGCAGGTGTTCAGATTTATGACTTGTCTTTATATCGCTGATTGTAAAAATCGAGGGTGGTGATAAGCAATGATTCTATCAACCCTACAAAAGGGCAGATTTAGTTCAGCTGTGGGGTTCACTGACACACTGATATTGGGAATAGTTTGCTGGTGAACAACAGGTGGGATATTTAGCAATGTCCTGTTAATGCATGGCAATTGCTGTAGTGGCTGCTCAAGAAACTTGGTTGAGATGATGAACAAAGGAGTTTTTATACTGTTGTTATCGGGATTTGCTGTCCTTCCTATAGCAGTCTAGCAAAGATACTGGAGGAAAAAGTATAGATTTCCCCTCTTTATATCTGAGATCATGTGGTGGGTGGCTGTTACCTAAACCAGAACCAGAGGGCAGTGTCAAATGAAGTAGGGAAAGCTCTAATCGGTGTCCCAAATGGAGCTAAAGAGTAAGAGAGATTTAATGAAATCCTTGTATTGTTTCCTATTCACTGAAAGAATTTTGGAGCATTCAGGCTAAGCATTTGAGTATGTGGATGTTGATATAACATCTAACAATTATGACTGCCAGTATTTCTGAGAATTAGCCATTTGCTAAAGGGGCCTCAGGTATCTTTGGAAATCTCTGCATTTTCACACTGAAGGGTCTGTAAACAGATTCTTTAACATCTGGGATGGTCTTATAACATTAGTTCTTGCAGTTACATTGTTAAATCTATTTGAAACCTGAATACAGGCAGTATTTGTAACCAGGCCAACTATTTTGAAAGTTTTATGCTGAAAAGTAAGGTCAAGTGTGATTTCTCTGCATTTTATGACTTTTTATTACGTTTTCTGGCTGATAAATGCCATTCTCAATTTTCTGCAACAGATAATCATTATGGTTTTAATTTTGTATCAACCAGTTGAGCTTTATGGGATGTTTTTTATTGTTATAATTGGCTATGGTATAAAACAGTTGGTTTCAGCTATATTAGCAACATCCTGATGATTTTTCAACCATGTGGGTACTGTTAAATACTTTTGCTATATGTCAAACAGAGTTCACTTTGTTCAGTAGCTGTTTGGTACAAAAAGAAGCATTGATAGAATTCTGATTTCTTGATGTGTGAAATTTCACCTGATTGCTCAACCCTTTGTGCACCTGTTGCATTTGCTTAATTTAATGGAAATGGTAGTTTTATGGTGCCTGTAATCTAACCTTATTGATTAGAGTCTAGTTGATTCTGAAGTAGGAAAAAGCAGTCAGCTGAGGAAAGTGATGATCTTATCAATGTAAATAAGTACCTGAATGAAGGGTGTGAAGAAAATGGTCTCAGGCTCTTTTTTCTGGTGTCCAGTAACAGTATTTGGCCCCCTAATACAGCAAAAGCTTGGAGAAATTGGCCTGAGTTCAGGAGAGACCCACTAAAATGGCCAGGGACAGGAGGTGAGACTGTGAAGAGATGTCTTCTCCTAAGGGCAGCCCCCCAGCCTCTGCAGGTTTACCAGCAACGCAGCCTGACATAGTTTAGTTTGCCCTGTCACAAACAAGTTTTCAGACATCTCAGTATGGTAATGAGTTAAATTTAGTGCTCTCTAATAGTCTTTTATTTTGAAGCAGCAGCTGGGAAACCAAGATTTTGGCAGAATCAACCGTTACCTTCTATTTGAGCCTTGTTTTTGAAAATGTTTGAATCTTCTGTTGAAGAGGAGAATGAAAGTAATCAGCACTGAGTTCCAAACAGAACCTTTTGTGTAGTTTAAGCACCACTTAATCCCTGATGTCTTGTTTGTTTACAAAATACCTTGGATGAAAACGGCATTCCAAAAGCAATGGTTTATTATGAATACAAGGGTAGAATTGTACTTCTCTCTTGTAGCTAAGGATGGTTTCAATATCCAGGTTGACACGTGCTCTTGGGGACCTTTTTTTTTTTCTCATGGTAAATGATCTCCATGTACATCCCAGCTTTTCACTTTATGGACCAGCTGCACACAGGGACCTTGTCAGGCAGATGAACACAAGGCCAACAGATGGACTGCAAAAGGGTATTCTGAGTTAAGTTGTGTCTTCTGACTATTGCATTAATCAGTCATCTTCACAGAGGACTTTTTATATTTGAAAGGCACTTCAAAAAGTAGTTAATAATTTTAGAGTAATTTTAAAAGATTTTGAGGAAGTTGCTCCAGCACTCTACTTTTTAAAAGTACATATTCTTCTCTTTCTGTTATCTATGTAGTGATAGAGTTCTGTACTTAGTAAATATGAATAATTAGCTGAACACTTCAAACTTTTGAGAGATGAAATCTTGGTCTCATTACCTTCTGTTTTGTATAGGTCAAATGGACTTTTGCATAGAACAAGGGAATAAGTTTAAAGGCATAGGAAATTAATATTTTATAAGAGTGTCTGCCCACCAGGGTTGATGAATCAGACTGACTTCAAAGAGAAATGAGGTTTTCATGTCATCTGCTGTTTTCAGTTTTTATGTTTAAAGGGGTGGGAGCTTTCATGTTTCTCTTTCTCTCTCATATGCTGCATCTGATCCACAACTGATCAAAGTCTTTTAGTTAATTCCAGTAGGTCCTCAGTAGACATTAAATTCAGTTTTACTAATTGCTAGAAGGGAAAGATTGGATTTTCAGCCACCTGAAAAGTTCATAATTTCCATCAAGGTCTTATGGAGATCAACCCTGGAATACCTGGGTGTGCATCAGTTCCACTCATAGCCAGCAGAGTCCATTACTTCTGAAGTAACTCTGAAGCCGGAGGGTTTTTCCAAGGGGCTCCTTTAAAACTGAGGGTGTGAGGCTGAAGATGTGTCAGCTCCAGGATTCCCACACTTTTACAGGAGGACTAAATGAATTGCATGCTGGTTTCTCCTGTGTTGTCTAAGGCCACATTATATCAGAATAGTCAGCTGTACAACTGAATGTCGAGCAAGTGCACAAACTTTCTGGCAAAGAAAAATCACTTTTGAATTTTTTAAACAATTTATTGAACCCTTTCTCCTGCACTAAATATGCCACTTTGTTTCTTTCCTGTGTCCACACATGACATGATTTTTAGGTTAGCTTATGACAAGTGACTGTATGAACTACAGAAAGTAGAGAGGGCAAGATATAAAGCTCAGGTTTATAAAAGCTTGTCATTGTGGTAGAAATGAAGTCTTTTAGTTGAAAAGCCAACTACAACTCCCTTCATCACAAGTGACCCCTCTAGCCTGTCTATACTTGTAAGATTAGTCTTTATTTTGCCGACGGGAAAGACCCAGTGTGTGTGTTCCACCAGCTGCTCCTATAAGGAACGTAAGGCATTACAAGAAGAGGAAAGATTTATCTTTGTAGTAATGGATTAAAAACTTGATCTAGAAAAAAAAAATCAGTTATTTAAAACCTCTTTGCTGAGCACTGATATTAAAGGAAGAAGAATACATCATGTACCATGTTTTCAACTGCTTTGAAATACACATGGCTGTTACTTTCTGCTGCGACCGAATTTACTGTACAACTCATTAGTGTCCTTTAACTGTGACTAATAGGAAATCATGTTTATTCAGGACCTGTGTGGCCTCTGTCTGAAGGGGTAATAAATATGCTAACTGTGATAGTAACTTGTGTCATGTATACATATATGTCCAGAGAACTGGAAGCATAATAACAAGAGTTGCTTTTGCACACATTTAAGAATATGCATTTGATGGCAGCGTGACTTTCTGCTGCTGTCAAGTTGAAATGAAGTCAAACCTCATGTCTGGATGACTCTCTGGTCTGTTAACACTTCCCTGAGGTACTGCAACCTGTTCTGGTTTGAAATTTGGATTAGTTCACAGATGGCTCTACTAGTTTCATGTTAATAATTCCTAGACCTTGGTCTGAATAGGAAGATGCAGCTAGAAGAGAGATTGTGATTGAACTAGGGAGGTGGAAGTGCTTCTGAATGACACTTAGAGAGTATTTTTCATGGATTTGAATTACTTTTCTATTTCATTGGATACTAAATTTGTTCTCTCATAAAAGACATTTTCTTCCACTTAAAAATATCAAACTGTCACACCGTTAAAAATTATGTGCCAATATGCTCTACATCAGAATGTTTCACAGCACAGGTGAAAAATCAAAGTAGACTACAAAAGGAAGTTTTGCAGTCAGTAATGACAAAAATGGAAAACAGCATACTGGGGGAAACATTTTTGTTGTTTGGGTTCTGGCTTTTTTGTTTGTTTGTTTTAAAGAGAAGAACTAATTACTATTAGTTACACAGTTAAAGTGAAAGCCTGTGGCATAATAAGACCAAGTAACCTGAGAGATTTTTTTGCTCTTAGAACAATAAAATTTGGGGTGTATATGAAAAAAAAAAAAGTCAGAAATTGTCAAAGCAATGCTGGTGTCAAAAATAGTGTTAATAAAATCAGGTACTTTCATTACTGTTCACATCAGAACAAGACTGCAGATGGAGAAGTTTTGCCACTTTTCACGCTTTGAAAAATGTTTTGACTTCTCTTGCCTGATTGCAGATCAGAAAGTTCATTCTGTGATTCTAACACGTCACCTCCACTAGCAATGGGGTTCCTTCAAGTAGTTGCAGACCAATTTTGCTCTTTTTAGGCTACTATGTTAAGCAAGTTACACTGCTATTTACTTCGTACCTTCAATCAAGCAGCCTTAGCGTATACTTGGGTATAGGGGAAACAAGCAGAGTTTCAGAAGTAGATCTTCATGCTGGTGTTTTAGCCCTAACCATAGCAATGTGCCCAGAACCTGCATCAAAAGTAAACAGTAGTAGGGACTGATGTAGCTCTCTTTTTGGTCCTGTTCTCTACGTAGGATCTCCAAAAGACGAATTTGTCTCTTTTAAATTCTTAGCTTTTTCAAAATAAGGCACACCCCTAAAATTTAACATAAATGGGCAAATAATATGTACTAAGGTTCCTCAAATGATTGTGATCTCTTTCTGTAAATGGTACCAAACCCAGGCGTTATGCTCTCTTAGGTTCATACAATGTTGTTTCTCATCAGTCTCTGGCTAAGGTAGGATATGAATCATGCACATGAGTGTGTCTGTCCTCTCTCTGTGCAGTGCAGAGGAGTGGTACCACCCTCCTCTAGGGCACAGCTCTTAGTCACTCTCTGGAGCAGAGGTGTTTGCAGCCTTGTGTGCTGCTTCCCCAGCCTCTCACCCTTCCAGCCAGCTGGAGCTTTGTATTTGACCCACCAGCCGATTTCCACATTGATAACCTCCACATCTTCTGAGTTCGGACTCAGCAAGTATTTTCAAGTTATATTCTAAACAGATTAAAATGAATCTGATTAGATTCTGTGTTTTTCACTTCTAGAAGTACTTCCCTTTCCTGGTCTGATATTAGTGCAGTGGACCGTTAGTGAAGGTTATGACAGCTCTTTTCCCCCCTTATATTTAGCAGACCTAGTTCCTGAAGAGAACCATACCAGAAATTACTCTTTTAGGCAAATCTTTGATAGTTTAGACCTAATACACTGCCTACTCCTACCTTCTTGGAGAACTGCAATTCATTTGAAAGTGGTAATATTTCTGCTGGTTGTCTCCAAAGGGGCTAATACATCATCTATGGAATCACTAAACAGGTCTAAGAATATCTTTCTCTTCTTTCCAGATGGACTTCTGTGCTTTGCCACTACCTAACAGTGAAAGTCTTATTCAGAAGGAATTGAAGCTCAGCAGAATTCCTGTGTACTGACCTGTTTCAAGAACAGTCTGAAGCCCCTGCTTTCTTCAGCATAGGTAAGCAAACATAAAGCCCACCTCTGTGGACTTCCCAACACCATGTTGTAGATTTTTTGGATTTTCCACCTCATTTATAGATGGTCAGTGTGATTCCTGTGGCTGTTCCTTGTGCTAACAGTAGTGGTTCAAAACTTTGGTATAATCCTGGTTTATAAAATCAAATAAACCAAAACCCCCTTACCTGTCTAGCTCATAGAACTGCTGTATGGGGGAATGGCTATTGAGCACCAGGAGTTGGTGGCCTTGCTTCACCCTTATAGAAGCTGGTAAAGATGTGCATAGATGCCTGAGGTCCAGGTCTGACCCTCTCAGTAAAAATTTACACTTTCACAGGAAATTATTGTTTAACATTAACTATACCATTTCAGTGGCTGACTTTCTAGGAGCAAGAACTGCAATACGTATTTTTATCAAGCAAGTTGTCAGAATTTGGAATAGGTTGGAAACATTTGCAGCCAATGCTATTAATGCTAATAAAAATTGCAGATTCTCAGGACCTGAAAACCTGGATTATGGTGCATAGTGCCCAGCTATCATTGCCTGGCTCTGGAAACAGGGTATTATGGGATCACAATCCATGAAACTTTCATCAAGTTATTGAAAGAATCAAGGTCAGTTCTAGAGTCCTCAAAGTCATTTGTCTAGTTTACATACTCCTGCTTTTCACGAGTGAGTTGTCCACTTGTGGGTGGCAGTCAGAATACTATAGAGTAGCTGAGGACTCTAGCCAGAAAGAGTTAATGTGGGTTCCACTTGTAACACCTCAGCAGATGTTGTCTCCCTCTCCTCACCCCACCATGACCCCGTCCCAAAGCTGAACTCAGGAAACCATTCAAAAATCACTAGAATTATGGTGATAACTTGAACACTTTTTAGCAAGACTGAAATCGCCTTGCATCTTGCAATAGTGACAGGCTTATCCATTCACTAGGATGGATGAAAAAAGTGACATTGGAAGAAATTTCCCAGTGGAAGAACTTCCTTTTCAGGCCAAATAGGAATGTTTTTTAAACTGTGATGTTTTGTTGCACGTTGAGGAAACAGTATTTGATTGTATTGTCTAACCAGAACAAAGCATTGTTAGATATTTCCTAGCCTTAAGAAGAAAAATTCTCTGTCTTTAAAATCTTCCTTTAGGCTAATGCTGCTTCTCTCACATGCAGAACTCCTAATCTACATTGTTGTAATTAGAGAGAAAATTGTTTTGGAGAGAACGAGACAGGCAGCAAAGGCCCAGGATTTGTGCATAGAGTATCTGCTACATGATTGACTTGGAGTTGTACAATCACTTGGTGGAACAGTAAGACTAAAGAAAAGTGTATCGGTGACATTTTAGAAGTATCATATAGTCTTTCATGTATGCACTCCAACCTTAGCTCTACTAAGCCCAGTTTTGTCCCTCAGAATCTGATGACAGTGGTCTCCTGTTTCAAAAATGAATCAAGAGGTACACAACTGCAAGGAATGCTTTCATGTCTTCTGCTTAATGGAAAGGAAATCAATGACCAGAGATCAGTGTTGTTGCAGTCAGGCTGTGGGGCTGTTCTGTGTGCCACAGCCAGAGTGGCAATTCCCAGTTGTGCTCCCTGTTTCCCAGCACTGCTCCTGTGCTTGTCCTTAGCCTGATAGTCTCCCTGTGTCCTGATAGTCTTCCTGTGTTATTAGCTGGAGCATGGACTTAGCAGTGTTATGTTAATGGTTGGACTCGATTATCTTAAAGCTCCTTTCCAACCAAAATGATTCGATGATTCAAAGAGCCCAGCTAATGTAATCTTCCCCACTTCCTATCCTGAACACTACCTTAACATTGATGTAAATCTTTTATGGTTTCTTGATGATACTTGGATGATTTCATCTCATACTGGAGCACAACAAGTATCTTCCTTTAGTAAAGGTGTCAGAAATAATGGCAATTTAGATTTGTGACAATCTATGATTAAATTAGACAAGTGTTTTTCCAGTAGTCTCTATTGTTTACAAGCAATATACTTTTTAATGATGTAAAGAAGACTTGAAGATAACTTAAAACTTCTGGAGCTGTGAGAGGGCTGACTCACCCTCAGCATATAGCTGAGACTGCCTAAGCACTTCTTGTTTCAAATTCACTAAATGCTGTTGTCTTTGAAATCCCCAATCAAAGTCAGTCTTTCTAGGCTCTTTGTCTAGTTAGAGTGAAATGAAATAAAAAAAAAATTTGGATAACAAATCAGGGCATTTTTGGTTTCACATTGAATAGGTGTCTTTAGTTATCAATAAAAAAACAGCTGGTAAACAGCAACTTTAGAAGAAACTCAAACTAAAATCTCTTTTATACACTTTTCCCTAATAATATATGAACTGAATTATGATGTATCAGCTGCATGACATTCTTATTTGATCATCAAAAAGTTTTATCTTTATCATAATTACTTTTAAAATCTGTGCTTCTAGTTCTAAAGGGATATTTCAAGTGCCAAAACTGCTTCTCTGAAACTATCAGGAACACTTCCTCACATCTGTGACCTTGTCCTCCTGAGGTTTTTCTTAATCGTTTTCCCCTTCCAACAGGCAGTCAAATGTGCAAGAATCTGATTTTGTATATTCCATCAATACATCATTCTCCCAAGTGATTGCTGGCTTTCAGCAAAATGGAAAAGTACTAAAAGCTAAATACTCAGAGAGAGACAGGCACTGCTCATTCTTTGTGACATCCTTCACTTAAACACTTTAGTGGCTCTTTTGAGAACAGTATTTGTTTGCTCTTTGTGTGAACTGAACCTTGGGAATCCTACCACGTTTAATATTAATCAATGTTGGAGCATTTTCTTCGCACTATTGTAGTTAGTTTTTGAGTTTGGTGCCAGGTGTTTTCTGGAAAATTTACCTAGCAGATGGAATTTCTTTCTGTTCATTTTCAGGGCAGAAATCAAATAGGTTTTATACGTTTCTTTATATTTATTGTGGTGTCCTTGAGAAGAAAAGCTGTGCATATAAAAGACCTGACCTTGTCTTTGTTCTCTGATAATTACGAAAACTTATTTAAAACTGGTCATGATCTTTGTTCTCTGGAGATTAGCATCTTTCAGATGCATGAAGTTCATTTTGGACTAATTAAATTCATAAGGATTTTTCTGAACATATGGTGGAATTGCATCTTTTTTATTTGAGTTGTGCTCTTGAATGTGAACTCTTCCTGGCTTCAGATTTGCAGCAGGGAGAGAGGAATGGTATCATTACTGCTTGTGGTATAGCACCAGGTTCTGTTGTAATTGAGTCATATAGACAGGTAGGTAATGGGTACCAGCGTGAGACAGGGGTGATTTAACAGGGAAGGGGAGGGAGAAGAAACAACAGGGCAAAGAGACTTGGTGGAGAACTACACTGCAGGTTGATAACAAAAATGGGAATTCACACCATCCCTCATGACTCCCTGTTTACCTACAAAGTGCTGTTGGCAGTGAAGATCAGAGCACAAGCCCTCCCCTGGAGATTTAGGTCACCTTTGATATGGCAGAGCTCTGAAGCCTTGAGGATCCTCAGCAGGGACCTGCCCCTTCTCTTTCTGGGGCTGCCTTTAACCTGTGCTTCTTGGTCTCTGCCTGAGCTGTGCTGCAGGTACGTGCCCAGTCCTGTAGCTCCCTGAGTGATGCTGATTCTGGCCCAGACCTGCCCTCTCACTGCAGACAGTCAGGACAGTTGGCAGAATCTGGCCACCATCACTGGACCTGCCCTGTGGGCCTTGCTGGGGTCCTGCAGTGCTGCCTCTTTGTTGAAGAGGGCACAGCCCTGCCCGCTTTGCTGTGACTTTGGGTCCTGCCTCACTTTCCTTTGCAAACCAGCCTGCCCTTCTGCTCCTGGGGATTGTCTTCCTTTCTGCACTTGGCTGTACCTAAAAGGCAAAAACCAGCAAACCAAAACTGTCCTGCTGGAGGCAACTTCAAGTGCATGTACTGCAAAGCATATTTTTCTTTATCTGCTTAGTTATTAGCTTATGTTGTGATGTAGAGAATTTTAAATTTCAGATATCTTTGTTTTTCACCTTCTTGCGTTATTTCACTCATCCTGCTTTTTTTCTTTAAGGTAGATGATGTTGCTTTGTCTCTCTCTTCAGTGCCAGCCTCATCAGTGCTTCATACTGAAAAGCATTTGATAAGAATGAAAAACCAGAATGAGATTTTAAAGGAAAATGGAGGGCTCATCCCTTAAAAGATTATTTTTTGGAATTACTAATTTAGCAGCATTGTGCAATGAAATTGATGATCCAGAGGTTGTTAAAGCACATCAGACTTTGGTTAGGTTGTATCTGTATGCCTGTGGATTGTACTCCCTATGTTATGGAAGCAGTTGTAGAGTTTGGAGTGCATAATTTTGTAGTATCAGACAGGCATAGTATCCTTTTATTCAGCTGCTAAACAAAATCCTTTTAAAATCTTGTTTGAATTTTGGATTTTCTGCTAGTGAGAAAAGCAGCATCTAATTTGGAAAAAAAGAGAAGGTGTTTGAAGCAGCTTCCTCTTCAGAGAAACTGGGGCACTCTAATCTGCATGCACTAGTTTTTCTACATGAGAAATGTATAAAGGATTTTCCAGTTTCTGAACTGTCAGTTAGATCCACACTAAAACATTTTGGCAGTCGCTTCCTGTGTGGTTCATCATATGTCTCCTTGATGATTTCTCACTCTGTGGGGGAAGGGGGTGAGTGAGGAGGAACTAACAAATGATAAGCTAAAAAAAATATTCTCCCTGTATATCTTTTAGAAATGTCATGTACACCTTGCAAAGGGTATGTTACCTTTGAAGCAAAAATACTGCAAAGCAGTGTGGGTGGCATTGGAGGTTCTGCCAGTGCCGTATAAGTGCCCTTGCAAAGCAGAATGTGTATTGATTGTAATCATTCCCTTAAAAGAAAAAAAAAAACAAACAAACAACAAACCCCCAGCTTTTCAGACTGAATATGATTAAGAGGAATGCCAGTTTGTTGATGCATCTGAACGGATTCCCTGTGGAATAAAATACACAGTGCAAAGCCGCCAGGAAAGGACATGACTGAAGTGGTTAAGTTGGCAAAGCTGTTCTGCCACCTCCTCCCTTCTGAAACTCTGTCAGGGAACCAGAGTGCATTTGCAGTTCCTGCTAGCACAGACTGTTACTTTATATACTCTAAATAATGGTAGTTACTGACGTTGTTTTTTAAAGACTAGCTAGGATTGACTGATTTATAGAGCAAACTGAAGTTTCCTGTAGGATCTCATCTTTATTTCCATTTAACTAAAGGATCATTTCTGTTTTTTTACAGACTAACACAGTTAACAAGTGATCCTCACAAATTGGGTCAGATCCACTTAAAACTTGTGGCTTCTGTTTTCTGCTGTCAGGCATTAGAGAGTCCCACATTCCTCTGCAAGGCCCTAAGTTCTTATTTAGGATGTATGTAAAATAATCCTCCAGTATGGTAGTTCCAATTCATGGTAGTAAAACCAGTTGAAGAAAATAATTCAGAAATAACTGAATACAAGAGATATTTCACAAAAGAAATTGTGGAACACTTTATCTCACCAGGTATGCAGGAATAGTGTTGAGATGACTTCCACAGGCTTCATGCAGAAAGCTCAGGTCTGGTTTACAGCTATTGATGGGTTTGGGTACCTGAATATGGGTTTCCAACCTTCATAAAGACATTTTAAAGCAGTGAGGACTGGATTATTCCTTTTATCTTGTACAGTGAACAGGCACTTAGAGAAGAAAATTAGAGTTTCTTTGACAAGCTTTAAAAAGACCTTTACAGTATAGTGAACTGTAATTCTTTGACCCTTTTTCTGATAACATTTCATCAGAAGTATTTATTTCCCAAGCAGAGGAGGACTGTGAGGTCACTTTTAACTATTTCTTTTTGATTGTTGATGGTTGTTGGGTGTTTTTTGTGGGTTTCTTGTTTGTTTATTTTTGTTGTTTTAAGTATTGTGCAGGTTTTAAAAAACTGAGATTTCTTCAAAAATGAAGCCCCTTAGGAGCTTCTCTACAGAAGCATTAGGGTTCCCTATGGAAGAGTACAATATTACAAAAATGTGTGTGTTATATTGGTGTCATAAGGGTGTCAAGGCTGTCAGAACTGCAGAGATCAAATGAACTTCTCATACTCTCTAGGCAGCCAGAGATGGAAGGAGAAGCAGAAACTTCTGAGCTCCAGTCCGTGCTTTCTCAAAACGTGCCATCCCACTAGCTAAAAAGTGTTGCATTTTCTGCACTGCCTGAGCTTGTGCTGTTTTACAGCCAAAAGTCTGTGTAACTCCTTCTAAGGGACTCTCTCCGGCTTCCTTGGCTCTGTATTGTGGTATCTTTTCAGCATATCCGTTCTTGGCAATATTTGGCCTCCCTGAACTCCAACGAGGTTTTACAACAGAGGAAACCACCACATTTTTGATGGAAGCAAAGTAATTTTGTAAAATGGTACTGACTTACCAGTCTACCAAGTAACATGTTTTGAAGTAGCTTCAGTTCTACTGAAACACTATCTCATTTTCCTACCAATGCCTGTATTTTGTCCCTGCTATTTGACAGTGGCCTTGGAGCCATTTATCGGAAGTGTTGTTATTATGTTAATGAACACAGTTATATTTAGACTGAAATCCTGAGACCAATAATAAGTGGCCAAACCTAGTATGAAAATCTTATAACAAAGCAGGGAAAGAGCAGATTCAGTCCTGCTTTTGTCTAACTGGTGGTTAGTCAAAAGCATAAATCTGAGCTGCAGTCCTACAGTGTCACTGGTTTAACAAATACCTCCCTTTGTCACACATCCTGTCAAGATAATAAAGATTTAGGCTCCCAGAATGTTCTCTCTGTGTATGAGAAACAAATTTAACAGGGCTACAATTTCCATTCTTTCAAGACATTCTGCCTAGCAGTTCAGTATGGATCTTTAGGGATTATATTATTTCAAGTGTAGTTTTACTCAGCACCTCTGAGACCGACTGCTGTGAAATCAAGTACCTGTATGAAGAAATCTGTCTCCTAATCACATTTTTCTTGCTTCTGTTAACTTTACAGTTCTTTCATTGTAGAATCATCATCCACTGTGAAGCCGCATTATGCAGCTCACATAGACTTTCCCTGCCTGTTGAGCTGTTATTTTAGTAATGCCATAGTATCTCCAAAGGCCCACTAAAATATATTGCCTGTTAGGCTGCATTCTCTAGGAAGACCAACAATATGAAGAGCAGAGGGTTTGGAAATCTATACAAGATGAGGAGAAAGAAGTAATTTAAGAGGAATTGGGAGCTGTGACTCTTTCAGATGAATGTGTGTGCAGTCAGAAGTGAAGGGTGACAGAAAGCTTACATTCAACTTCCCCTGTGGGCTTTAGTGCATATATACCTGAAATATGAACACAAGATAATTCAGATGTTTGCTGTCCAGAAACAGATTATTTGGGAGAAATATAATGAAACTAACTTGAATGAGATGACTTCTCAACTGCTGTATAGAGATGATGTCCTAATTTGAAGTACTACTGTTAACATTTCCTTGAAATATTCTAAAAAAGAATCTCCCCAGTAAAGTGTATATACACCTGCTGTTAATTCCAGCTTCTATATTGTATCATACTCAGTCTCCTTTTCAAGAGTGCAGTTGTAGGGTGTATAGGCAGTCAGTTGTGGGAAAAGAATATCCACTTCTGGGATATTCTCCAAGAAGTGTCTAGTGTGATCTGAAGGTGAAAATTGTAACTTGGCATTTGACATTTTTGCTGGTCTTACTGGGACTTCTGGTTGCTCCATTAGCAAGTTGTTTGAAATGATCTGGTCATTTCAGGAGACTGTTGTGAGAGTAGCAGATACCAATGGTCACAAGAGTCAAAGGGGGAATTAATCTTCCTACAGACACTTTGATTTGGTCTAAATATACTTGTGATTTTTTTAAAACAAATGTTTTCTTCTACCATCAAAGAAAAGTACCTTTCTTCACATTTTGTAAATTGGGCCAATTTCATTGACTTGTGAGAATCTAGAGACCTTTTGAACTGGATTTTAGGGGATTCCATGCTTTCCAGTTTTCATCAGAATGTCTCAAAACTAATTAATGCTTCAGTATTTTTAGTTATCTTAAATGGTCATTGTGAACTCATCCACTTTAAGACAAATTTTGGAGTAAACTTTTGGGTAATGAAAACTTCATCCTAACTTAATTTCCTTCTGAACTTTCACAATTTCTCATAGGATTCTTCATAAAAGCAGGTTTGGGTATTGGTAACCTAGCTCCTAACTAGAGTAGTACTGCAATTATTTAAGCACCATATAGGCTTCTAATACTAAGAATTTAAAATAAAATCTCAAGTTTCAGAATGTGTGTTGCACGTTAGCCCAGTATGTGTTAATGCAAGCAGCTCATTTAAGTCCTGTAAAAAAAAGCTTGACAGGCCCTGTTTTTCACAGAGCACTGGCACTGAGATTTGTCCTGGCATTGCTGTCACTGTGTTAGGAGGGAACTGCAGTGTGTTAGGAGGGTCCCTGGTTGTGTGTGTGGGTTTCTGTGCTTGTGTGAAATTGGGCATTGTTGGCCGAGCTCTCCAGATGGTGCGAGGCAAGGTCGGGGAGCAGCCACTGGCACACCCAGTGTCTGCAGCGCTGGAGCAGCTCCTGGTGCTTCCCTACCGAGGGTATGGCAATGGCAGAGCAGCGTGGTGAGGGGACTTGTGCTGAAGGTGTTCACAGAGTGTTTATTGCTGTCCCACGGCCAGACTGTGAGGCCAGAATAACTGAAGCACATAACACCTTGCAAAAGGCTTTTGGAGTAGGTGCAGTCCAACATTTCAGCCTTGGCTGTGTTCAGATAGTTCTCATTTAACAGATCAAATAAGTAAAAAATTCATTTTATGCTTTTATGCACCAGACCCAACCACTACACATTGACTCATCCTCAAGTCACAGTTGACTGCTATCCTTGGTGTCCAGCTAAAAAGCGTGGAGTTATGCTTGTCGTATTGCAATGGCAAGCAGTATTGGAACTTACAATTCTGGTAAACTCAAATGACAGCTTCTCGTGTGGTCACTTCAATATTAGACATTTTCAAAGCCTTAAAAAACCCCAACCAACATTGAAAACAGTATTCTGTCAGGGCTTTCAATGTGGTTCTGAGTTTTGGAACACCCAAACAAGAAATTCCACGTGAAAACTGCAGCAGAAAGTTATTCCGACTGACAGAGTTCATGTTCAGAGTTTTCTTTGGGTTGTGAATAGAAATAGCACCATTTCAAACTTAGCAGATTTTCACAGTGTACTTTAGGTAATTGTGTGAATGTCCAGAAAGAGCAGATTTATAGAGATTGCTATAGTAATATAAACTTCCCCCAAAGTAACTTTTTAAACTTAGGAAGTGGGAGGAAGTCTCATTATCTGTGTTAAGGCCCTGGCCTTGCTCTTTTAAGCAGTCTGTTGCCTTTTTTATTTTGTGTGTGTGTGTTGCATTGTTGCAGCAGTGTTAATTAGAAATGAATCAGCTGTTCCAGACAGGCAGTCAATACCTGATTTAATTATATTATCTTTAAAGAACAGAAGTAGGTAGGTGTTATGCAGCATTCTGCAAGATCTCTGTGAGGTACAAACACCCAAAATACTCAGTATGATTTTAAAGAGATTCTTGATAAGTTAGTGTTTAGTAGAACCTTTTGTGAGGTGAGGGGGGCTGCCTATTTGTTCCTCTCCCCTTCTCCCCATGCTAATTACAAAGAGACTTTTAATGAGTTTAATTTTCAAATTAGGTTAATTTTCATTCATAATTACTTTTCTCATAGTGAAGTTAGTCCAATGCTGAGGGTATAACCTATGTGAAAGTCAGTCTACTTTCCCGTCCTGCCATGTGTTACTCCTTGGGGGTTTATGTTGTTTCAGATTGTTAAAGATGGGATGACCCCAGATTCAGCAGGGATGACCCTTGTTATTTCTGGAATATAATTGTATGCATGTTCTGGATGCAGACTCCGACATTAATGCTAATAAGATGATACCAAATACTTAACATTCCAGGATGTTTACTATCGTTTTCAGGCATCTAATGAAGATGATTTGGGTGACTTGAAGGCTGGGACTGAAACATTTCTTTGTGGTCAGTGAAGACAAGGGTGTTCATAGAGCGATTCTAGTAGGAGTGCCAACTCTCTCTCTTGGTTTTATTTGTTAATTGCAGTGAAAAAAGTTTGAATAACTTTCGCGTTACTGCTCAGTAAAGGACTTGTTTAGCTTTTGTATTGAAGGGAACTTCAAGAGTGTATTTTCCTTTGTGCTTGACTCTTAAAAACCCAGAATATTTTGAGATACAGTAATGAGACCTTGGAAGGTGGTGGTTTCCTTTTTGTTGGTAGCTGATATTTCAAGGGGAATATAATTTCTGATGAACCAGTAGCCAAATGTGTTGTATTAGCTTGAACACATGTGGCAATTAATTGGGACCAGTTGAGGCTCCTGTGCCTTATGGCTGCCCAGCTGCTCTGTACAGGGTTAGGTTAGAAAACAGAGCTCTGTCTTCTAGGCTTTGAACAAGAACATCTGCCCAAGCAAGCTGCTGAGTTAAACAAAAAGGGAATGTGTTGTAATGGAAACATTTAAAGACAGATTAAGTCCCACTGTTGAGATCAAAGCTCTCAGGTGTTTGCTTTGGGATGCTGTTTTACCTCCATATTTGTTTCTGCAGTGCAGATAAGTAAAGCAGTGGACTATTTTTAAAATAGCCTGCACTTGCATATCTGTGGTAACAACTACAGAATAAAAAAAATGAAATAGGAAAGAAACCAACAAGCACAACCTGCTCCCCCAAAAAACAAAACCCCTAACAAAAAAAACCACCCAGGCCAAACCCACCAGAATAATGCTCAGATTTCAGAAAGGAACAATGCAGTATTGCAGATATGGCTGAGGTTTGACACCTGGACAACTGTTTTTACAGTCAGAACGTGATTTATATTTCCAAAATTTACTAGTTGCATGGTTTTCATTTGGGATTATTTTCAGTAATTAAATTGTGCCATTATTTTGGTGACAAAAAATAATGCATGCAGACCTTCCTGTACTCCCCAAACTGCATTGAAATTTTGCAGAGACACCGAAGGGTTGAAACAAACAAAAAGGTTTTATTGAGCAAGCACTTAATTTCTGTTGATAACTGTCAGCATATTAGTCATCAGTCGAATAAGCTCCTTCTCTAATGTTCTAGAGGAAGGTCAATTTTATAGTGTTAATGATGAACACAGTTACACAGTTTCTTTTTGGTAGTGATTTTGCAGCTCAATGTCCTTGACAGCTTTTAAAATTTTAGCCTGAGTGCAAGAGCCCTTGGTCTTGAAATAGTGTTAATGCAGTATCAAGGAGACATTGGTCCTTTCCATTACATAAGTTCTTACTGCACTAATTCATAATATGAATCCAATCTAGCTGTGAATTTTATTTGTCAGGATTTTCATTATCTCTGCTGCTTTTTAGATAAAGCTGATACATCCATGAAAAAAACCCCAACAGTTGAAAAAATGCATGTATTTATGTTCACCTCACAGGTTTTACTCCAGAAGAATAAAGAATGTTTTTAGCAGAGTTAAATGAATTTACACAAATGTTTTTCCTGCCTCGAAAAGGATTGTCACAAAGATTTAAATCAGCAAGAGTATTTAGGATACTTAGAATTTCTGCTTTATTACTCAGTTGTTGTTCAGCAAGACATTTGGCTCTTTCTGTGTGCTATTCTTCAAATAACTGCAAGTACTGTCCCAGAAAAAGTATGGAATATATAAACTAGAATCATATTAAAGATCTCAAATTTTAAATAGACAGGATTAACTTGAGATGCCTCCTGATATTCTCATACTTTCTGTATTGAGTCCTTGACTCCCTTGTAGCATGTATTTCTGTATGGTGATTTTTCAGTGCTTGGTTTTTGAGAGTTTGGATTGAAAATCCTGCTGTGGCACAGGCTAGAAGAGCTCACTTGGACCCAGAGAATTGGCTTTCCAGAAACGATTCCCCCAGTATTGTGTGTCTGTGTGCATAATGCCCGTGTGTTTGTGAGCTGGGGTGGGAGGGCTGCTTTGGAAGAAGCATAAAGAGATCAGAAGTTTCAGAACTTGAGCAGATTTTTGGGGTTTTATTGTTCAAACTTTCTCTTTAGATGGGGGTTTGTTTGTTTGTTTTTCAGTTCAGCTTCTTTCAGTGATGTTTTGCGTTTGCTTGGGTTATGGTTTTTTGTAATTATTATTTCTGGCTCACGTTTTGTCCTTAAGAAAAATTCTCTGTTTGTTTTGGCTTCCAATGTAGATTAAACTGCTTTAGTATTTTATAGATTCTTGCTTTCACTTCTGTTTTAATGTTCTGCAAGTGACAAAATAGATGTAGAATAAATATTTAAATTAATAAACTTGATTGTCATTGTTTTATGCACTTTCAAGTCTACAATTGCAACATACATAGACTTTGTAAGTAACCCAAGAGCCTTAACAAAAGTTCTCATTTTCTTTAGGAATACTCCCCTTTACCCTGAAGTGGTTTGTTACTCATAAAACCCTGATTGCCACCTCACCTCTGAATGGATTTTGAAACCCTCTGTGAGAATAAGCCAAATAAACCAAAAATGCTTTGTGACTTTGGGAAGATTCTTCTCAAATGAGCAAGACTGAAGACAATTAAAGATACTGTGAGGGCCTTTGTAAAGTAGTAATCTAAACAGGTTCCTTTAAAAATAGCTCTTAAGAGCAGGCCATCAATCAAGACCAAGTTGTTAACTTGGAAATGGTGGATTATTAATAATTTGCTCAGGCTTTTAAGTTCAACTATTTCATTAGCAATTAAAGGAACAGAAGCTGTTTTTCAACATAAACTAATCATAAGCTTATATGAGTGTTTTCTCACTGAAGAGGGGAGGCAGACATTTACTTTTAAGATACACAGCTCCCTTGCATCTTCTGATGTACTAATTAGTGTTTAATACTTTCTATTTACGAACTCTTTATCATTTTCTATTAGTCATCATTTGAATGTTACATTTGGGTTTTAATTATATTGTGTAGTCTGATTTATCCAAGCTGCATACTTCCTGCCATATCACAAAGAAATACAATATATTAGCATATTTTTAATTTGGTTCTCTTTCATGTCCTGCTCCTCAGCATATTCATAACTTCCACAGAGAGAAAGGCAGGTGATAAAAGTTTTCTCTTTGATTTTTAAACTTGTTGCAGTTCTCGTCACCTGGCAAAAAGTGATTTGCCTTCTTTTCAAGTTTGAATGAATGTCATGCAAGTAGAAATTGAAATGTAAAGGATTCCTTTAAAGAAAATAATATGAAAGTTTTAGATCAGACAATGCTTGACATGTTAGGCATAATTTTACAAAAGCTTTACCTTTAAGTTTTATTAAACTACTCCAACACAATCCACATCCAAGCACAGTGGTCATGTTCACAGACTTGTGCTTTTCACAGCTTCCCAGCACTGATTCCTTGCCCCTGGCAAACATGGGAGTGCCTCTGTTTCTTTCACTGTTGTTTCCTCCTATCCGGTATGTTTAGCCTGTCTGCATTTCTCCCATGTAGAAAAAGCAATTATGTGAAGCTTTGTACAGAGGGCTTGGATAATGCAGTTTGGTTTGTACAAAACTCTCCAAAACCACAGGCTGAGAGGGTCGGGCTGTTCAGCCTGGAGAAAGAAGGATCATGTGAGACCTGCAGCACCTTCGTGTACCTAAAAAGGCTAAATGAGACTTAGGGGGGGTACTTTATTCAAGGTCATGGAGCAACAGGACAAGGTGGGAATGGCTTTAAACTGACGGAAGGCAGGGTTAGATTAGAGATTAGAAATAACTTTACTGTAAGGTTGGCGAGGCCCTGGAACAGGTTGCCCAGAGGAGCTGTGGGTGCCCCATCCCTGAAAGTGTTCAAGGCCAGGCTGGATAGGGCTTGGAGCAACCTGGTCTAGTGGAAGGTTCTTTGCCCATGGCAGGGGTTTTGGAACTATGTGAGCTTTAAGGTCCTTTCCAAACCAAACTGTTCTCTGATCCCGTGAAAATGAGGTGTAGAACCCCACACCACCACCCTTGATACATGTGCATATATTTATAAGTTGCCATTTCTTATTAAGAAATGTATTTGTCAGATTTGTATTTGTCCTCTGAAGCTTTTTCTGAAGTTTTATTACTATCAGGCTAATTCATACAATTTAATAAATATATTGCCCACAGTGATTTCATATATGGAGTTGTTTTGTACATTAATAAGAGTAATGGGATTTGAAATATTTCACATATACTTTGTGAATTGATTTTTGCATGAAGTAAAGAATTGCAGCTTAGCTGTCTTGATGACTAAAGTGAGCAGTGAATAATGGTACTTAAATTTTGAAATTTATATCAAGCTCAAGGTTTAAATAAACCTGAAGTTTCCACTGTTGTATTACTTATATGCAAGACTTCATCTCTCACATGATTTTACATTTTCACAAACCTTTCTATTATTTGGAGATAGAAAAGTTAAAAGCCCCAGTTCAGTTGTTTTATCTACGTAAAATGAGTTGCAGCCACATAAAGCAGAATCATAAACACTACCAGAATCAAGGGCGATTTCTGATGTATGCTTGGTACAACTTTGAAGTGAAAATGGGGACATTAATCACTATGGAGAAAAATCTGACCTTGTGAAAACATTTTCCAATTTCCTCTATAACCATCATTAAATTATTATTTTTAATTTTGAATAGTATTATGTCCTAATAGTACAACACTGAAATTGCACTGTACTCTTGCTTCCCCTTATACAAATGGTTAAATATAAACATGAGAATTATTTCACTACTCCTGCAGTTTAAATTCATGTTTGTGTTTATTCCTGGAAAGCCTAACTCCAAGTTTCTATGTATAGTATATAGACTTTTGTACTTCTTAGAAGT
The DNA here is from genome assembly GCA_035221455.1 of Xenops minutus. NCBI lineage: Eukaryota > Metazoa > Chordata > Aves > Passeriformes > Furnariidae > Xenops > Xenops minutus. The sequence continues at coordinate 23,213,052 of JAWWEE010000004.1, read as the reverse complement.
TCTGTTAGTCTGTATATTCATTTTCATTTCGGTGCAGTTTGGGAATAATGAGTGGCATCTGTGTTAGCTGGAAGTTTGAATCCCCAATGTCTTACCAGATTTTCTCATCTTTATCCTGACAGTAGTGATGAAAAAAGAGAGCAAACTTCTCTGCTTAGATCACTAATGATAACTTTATTTTTCATCTGCTGCAACATCTTTGCACAATAATAATTAAGTAATGATGATCATGTTTTCAATGGTAATTAAGCAACCATGTGTTCTAGAAATGCTTATGTAGCTATAGTTCACTAAATGGGGTTAGTTTTTAATATTTATAATTATCAATATTTGATAATTTTACATTATAATAAGGGATGCAAACATTGAAAGAAATAGTACAGCTTAAAATTTAATGTGTGATCAGAATACACTTTGCCTATAACTTCCTTAATTTTTAATGGCATCATTGATAAAAGTCTGTGTACCTTAAGATTTAAAATTACTGTTTTTCTCAACAGTAAGGAAATAGCTACTCTGAAATGAAGCCTATAGGAATTTGGTCATTAACTTGGTATAGCACAGATCAGAAGGATCTGTGGAGGGAGTGAAGCTGTGTAGCACCTATGGACAGAAGTTGACTTTTTGGACAATTAATCTGCTTACCATAATAGTGCAAGAGTTTCCCTTTCATGCTAAACCTTAGACTACACCTCATTTACAACTTATTTATCTTTAAATAGCACTAGAAACACTTCAGGGGGAAGAGAAGTTTAGCAACAGAGAGTTGACAGGAGAATGGAATAGCAAAGACTGTGGGTATGTGGAGCAGGGAGCCCTCAAGTACCAAGACATTTAGAAGCCAAGAACATAGGCAGACTTGCTTTCCTTCTTAAAAAGAATGAAGTAATGCTTCAGGTTTTTCTATGTGATATTCAGACTAATTATAATAGTAACTAGAGTGTTGATAATGCTTTTCCCTGTTTAGTACCCAATCACTATAATTTTGAAGAAAATTAGGGAGCCTTCCACTCCACTGAGCAAAACAGTCGTTTCAGCTGTAGTCATTTCAGAAACACTGGCTATGCCTGTTTGAATGGCATATGAATGAAACAAAAAACTTAACATTCCCACAAAACACTCTCTTTCTTAAAGCTGTTTGAGAGTCATGTGTGCTACTTGCCAAATGCTGTATATTTGAAGGGAACATACAGAGAGGATTTTTTTTTTTAAATTCCCTGGTGTCATTTGCAAGAGCAATTATTTTAAAATGCTTTTTCACTTTTCAGTGTGTCAGAATTTTGGATAAAAACTTTCATTTTAAAAGTTCTATTAAAAGTATGATACTCCATGCTGTTGATACCTACAAGTTTAGCCTTCCTAAACTTGATTTCAAGAACAGAAGATAATTCTTTCCATGTTACTCATTCTTGGACTGTGATCCCAGCTTCTTCAATGCAAAATAAAAAGATGAAATGGTGAGGCATTCCCCAGTCATAGTTACCTTCCTGTTCCATTTATCTGTTCCTTTGAGGACCATTATTCCAAAATTAATTTTTTATTGAAGGTATGGACTGTGAATTTAGGCACAGCCTTAGGCAAAAGTCCTTCTTGGGGCTATGATGGCTGTCTCTGATGTGTGGTAGCTGTAAGATAATATTTCTCTATCTAATCACCATTACTTTAATCCCTGCCTGAGGACTCAAGTCATTTTCAGCTAAAACTTGCTAACCTTTTAAATGGGGAATGCCTTCAAATGCACTTGGCAATACAAGGCTCTGTTTTGTTTCTAAAAGACTATTCTGTTTCTTTGAAATGCCTGTGAAGGCCAAATAGACTTGTAGACCAGTGTAAATAAACTGCTGAGGGTTGACAACAGATGAGGAAAGGTCTTTTTCCCCACAAATCCCTCACCTGACTTGGAATAATGTTGTCTACTGTACAGACAAATGCAGCTGTAGTTGTGCTTGGTGTAAGCATGTCCCAGCCACTAATGGACAACTGCAAAGTGCAGCTCAGAATTACTAAGCTTTACCAGCACTTAAGCAGCACCAGTGTCACTGTTCTCCAGGGCTGGTTGATATAAAATAGATGAGAAAGATAATTAGAACAGAAAGTTGTCCAAAGTACAGACATCTTTTGGAAATGTCTAGGTTACAAGAGTAAAATCATGTGAGGGATAAGTGAGAGATGACTGCTGTGTAAGTTCCATCATTTGAAGTGTAACTTGGAATAAAGAATGCTACGCTTTGCTTAGGAAGATCTATTTTTGCCTGGGTTTCATTGTTCTTGAAATTAAAATGTGCTGAGTCTTGTGAAGTTAGGCAGCTCCTGTCACTGACTGCTTTGCCAAGTCCGTGATTCACTTCAGCTTTATATTATACTGGCAGTGTACAAAAGGAGGGAGTAAAGCAAACAAATAGAAGTTGTATAACAATGGAGAAGGCTGTAAACAAGTAGAATATACTCAAATCTGTACTACAGAGATTCTATTTTTTTTTATAGTGATGGGGAATATTAGGGTTCTTCAATAGTTAAATGTTTATTATCTCTAAAAAAAAAAAGTGAAATTATGAATAAGTACAAAGTACACAAGAAAGTATTTACCTGTAGAAAGAAAATCATAATTCCAAGCACAAGCTGCTCCCTGACCTGTGCTAACCCAAAATGATTTCCTACTGTTTCTTTTAACTAGACACTTGCGGTTCCATTTTGTCTTGTTCTCAGGAGCAGTAATTTAAGGTAGTAGAGATGAAGTCCTCCTCATTTCTTGGCCATGTTCTCTCATAGGAGGTAGTTTAAGCGCTTTTGGGGGTGCAAGAAAACACTTGATGTATCTATATTTAAACATCTAACTGGTATCTAAGAGACTGTAGTCTCACAGGCCACTTTAGACAGGCCATGAAGGGATGGAGGGTGACTGTGAATCACCCTCCAGAGGATGTGAGGTTAAGCCAATGTGCCTTGGAGGAGCTGCTGTTTCACTGTGGCCATAGAGAGCCAGAGGAGGCTGAGCTGCTGCTTTAGCTGCCAGAACTTGGAAAGTCTAAATCCTGCTCTTGGCACTGATTAACCCAGTAAGCTCAAAATGAGGTAAAAATAGTTTGTGGGAACAGAAGAGTAAACATTTACAATTTACTTAGTAATCTACTTTATGGCTAAGAAATCTATATCGTATTACATATATATTCCTGTCTTAAAATTTTGGGTGTTTAGTCGCTAGTTTCCTTATTTTATTTCCATTATTTTGGACAGTCCTTTTTTTTAAAAAAAAATAAATTAAATTTATTTATTTATTATTTTGGACCACTTTTTCTTGTAAGGCAATTAGTACTGTCTGAGATTGTCTTGTAATGTGAGTACAGATAATGAGTAATCATTGAGACTCTTATCCCTGTTAATTTTCATAAGGAATAAGTAGTAGAAAGTAATGTTCTGTTCAGTACAAGCTTAACACAAGAAAATGGAATTATTTGGGGCGTTTTACCTCTGTAAAATATATGAGAGATAGTCAGCATGCCAATATAGAGCAGAATAATTCAGTCACTGCTTCCCACCAGCAGACAGATGCTTCCCTATTTTCAGGGAGGTAGAGCTTCGCCACATGTAATGGTTACTTGGGAAGACAAATGCCTTAACTCTGGACATGCACCTCCCTTCCTTGTTCTTCCCCCAGCTTTTATTGCTGGGGGAATGGTGTGGAATATCCCTCTGGCCAGCTGGGGTCATCTGTCCCCACTGTGTCCCCTCCCAGCCACTCATGCAGCCCTGGCCTCCTTGCTGGTGAGGCAGAGAAGGCCTTGGCTCTGTCAAAGCCCTGCTCAGCAACAGCTGAAACATCCCCGTGTTTTACTGCTTTGGGCACAAATGCAAACCACAGCCCCATAAAACAACTATCCCAAATCACTATACGTATGGAAATGTGATTGAAATGATAACTCTCAAAATTCACTAAAAATATATGAAATTCTGTATATGTTATTACTATATTTGTATTAATTCTAGAATGTATGGGCTTGCTTTTTTTAAAAAATTGAAAATAAAATTGAAATGAATTTTTGAGGATTTTACAGTTTACTAAAATAAGCATATCTTGATTTTTTAAGAGTGTTCAAGAAGGAAAAGACTGATTATATGCATGCCAGTATTCTAGTAAAATAATCCAATATCTTGGGTTTTTTCTTCATTGATAAGGTACTGATAATAGACCTTACACTAAAAGCTCTATATGGTAAGATGGTTTTGATCTCTTTCTCCATACATGTACATGTATGTTTATAAATTATGATACAAAGACAGGAGAAAATGCTCCTCTCTTGTATCACTCGAGAGTATGCCAACACAACACAGCTCTTACACATGTTCTTTCACACCTACACCAGTAGTGATGTAGGCTGAATGAGCAGTAGCAGTTTGTAAATTATGCAAGGAGCTTATGAATCAGAGAGATGTTTTGTCAAATGACTCACTCCCTTAGATAATGAAGCTGGGACAGATCTTGCGCTTTCAAAAGTCTTAATGGATTTTGGAAACTTAAGGCCCTCAGGAAAAAAAAAAGTTGATCAACTGCATATCAGCTTTTATCTATTTATGTCAAATGCTGGAATGTTATGGAACTTATTACTGAGAGACCATGTAAATTGTTCAACTTCATTATAATGGTTCAAATGAGCAGTCCATGAACACTTGGTTGAGCTAATTTTGCAGAATGTTATGCTTCAAAATCCTTTAAAATTCAACATTTCTTTGAAAAAGAAATCTGGTTGCATGTTATTTTACAAACTACCAGCTTTTCAGCTGTTTGGATCTGTTGTGACAGAATACTTCATCTTCAAGTGGTAAGAAACTTAGTGGAATATCCACTTAGTGAATTGTTTTCATCTGCTTTCCTTTGACCCCAAGCTCATCTTCAGTTACCCCAGGGGATCAGTGTTCACTGTCATTCAAGAATGAGCAGAAATTACTGGCAATGATATTTTGCACAATATTACAGGGAGTAACTTCTTTTCAAAAATAAAGCTCTTCAGTGTGTCATCAGTCAAGCAAAAAGTCCCAGACACATGCAAATGAATGCAAAATCTCTTGCTAAGTTCTGGTAGTAAAACAACTTGGAACAGCATTCTCTGTGTGGGAAGATGCCAGTCTGTGAAACACTGTGATGAACTGTTAGATTGAGTTATTCCATAAGGAACCCAACAATGGAGGAAGTGATTCAGGATTTGATAAATACTCTTGAGGCTTAATTACTTCCTTGGTATATGTTACTCTCAGTATTTCCAGACTGGTATTTATTTTTCTTACTTTTAAATTCAGTCCATTAGATGTTTTTAATAGTGTATGATATGCTTGGAAATTAGATGGACTTTATTGGTACATGGTTAAGAATTCTTCATGTTCTTCCTAAGAGTTAAAGAAAAACAAACATACTGTTGAATATATGGCTGTATCATCTACAGATTAATTGCATGGAACTGACTGCGCTCCTTACTTATAAATTCTATTTCCAGATAGAAATAAGGTCCAAATTTGTTGCATTTCTCATGTAGATTCCAAGGTTTCAGGCTTATTTCTCTTTTCACCCCATAAAAAGTATGTTGATATTTTACTCTACGCTGGTCTTATTTTTAGCTGCATTTAACAAATACTTCAGTGGATCCAAAGTGTTGCTGCTCTTGAAATTGTCAGCCAGTCTTACCTACCCAAAAATAATTTATGGATTAATGGGAATATGTATAATCAGTGATATGACAATATCTAGACCTTTGAAATAGAGTAGTGATTGTGTTTGGGGTTGTCTTTTTTGCTTGCCACCTTTAGTTCCCCCTTGTTTGTTTTTAATAGTACATTTAGTGTGGGTAGCAATTCGGTTTTTGTTTTAGTAACTGCAGGGTCCCTTCTTACTCCTTTTTCATTATGTCAGATACATGCTTTCATAAATATTGCTTTCACTGATTAATTTTTGCCTGAAAACATGGAGACAAGGCGCCCACTTGGGATCTAAAAAGGAGGCTCTCTAAGCACTTTTATTTTGTTGAATAATTACCTTCTTTTAGTTTCAAGATGGCAACCTTTTAAGTTGGACTCCTTTTTTGGGGGACTTTCTGCAGTCAGGCCAGTGACAGCAGTTGAATGGCAAGAAACTGAAAAATGAGTCTGATAATCCGTGTTTGTCAAACTTACACCATCAACAATTCTTAAATTGTTTTTGATATACCCATAAATGCAAAACTATCTCTGCACCTTTGTAGAGAAATAGTTTTTCAATAGTCTTGAAATAACACAAAATGCTTTTTGTAATTAAAGTAATAAATTCTCAGATGTGACGAGCTTACTCAAGCAATGATAAAATAATAAGGTTTTTTTCCTCTAAATGAGCTATTGAAATGGTGATATTAGTAGTGCTGGAAATGTTTTATTCCCAACAGCATTATAACTATTGACAAGTTGACATGCTGATGATGGCTTTGGTTTCAGGGCTGGGTTGCTGATTTAACAACTGGGATATGTTTTACAGTAGTATTTTCCTTCAAACAACAAAAATGCCTTATCTGATTAAGAATTTTATTATTGTAGTTTATAAGCTCATAAATAAAATATTATGCAAAATTGATGCTACAGTAATCCTTTATTAACATGATTTCAAAGGAAGGTTTTCTGATATTAATTCAATTGGCTTCAGTAATACATGACAACAACATTTTTTTTTAATTGCCTCTTTATTTCAATTCAGGCAACTGAAATCCATAGGCTGTGTGTGGATGGACAGTGATTCTTTGTTTATTGACTCATTCATTTATTTTAGAAAACTGAACTCTCTTTTCATTTCTATATATTTGGTTTGTGTTTTGCAGTAGTTGAACGTCCTGAAGGTGTAAAGCACAACCTTAAAACCAACTTGTAAGGTCTGTATCTTCACACAGCATTCTGGAGTTAGCGGAAAGATAATCTAAAGCCTCTTCCCTCCTGTGGCAGCTTTTCCCACTGAGCAGCTACTGACAATGTATTGAGAGTCCTAAGAGCACACAAGGGCATGTTTCATGTTTCCTTCCTCTACTGCGTGGGTGAGCTGGGAACAGTTGTGGCCACACTCCTAAAGGTCAGCTTTTCCCCTTGTTTTATTTCATCTCTGCTACAATACTGACAGTGACCTTTCCTGAAAACAGAAATATCATTTTTGGGATTACATCATCATAAAAAATATGTCTGGATGAAATGGTAATTGTTATGCTGTGGTGTTTCTCAGAATCCAGTGTACGTAAAAAAAGGAGGAGTCATTGCTGTGTTCCTAAACTGCAGTCCATAATTAGTTTATGGGGGTATTTTTTTAATTGTATTTTATGTTGTCTTAAAAGTTTTTCTGTGAACTTACTGCTTTCCAAAGCAGTGCTTTCCAAGCAATCACCAGTGCTGGAGTCAAGTCATGGCCTTGGAATGGTTTTCACATTCCTGCTAAGAGCCATTCCTGAAGTTATATCTAAGTGGGGGTGCATAAAGAGAATTAGTTGTGCTTCCTAAGCAGTGTTGTAGTAGGTCCATTTTTTTTAAATAGTTGTAACATTTCCACATCTCTTTCAAAAACTGAGGACATTTTTCCCCAATAAGATTTGCTATAGAAGTTGTAACACCTAATTAAGAGAGTTTTTCTTAATTCTTTTGGACGGAGTGAGAGTCAGAACTCTTTATGGAAACACCTGGGTAGTGGGAGGGGAGAGATCTGTTTTAGGGCACCTGTTCCTGGCAAAGGTTTCTAAAACCTGTGCAGTATTTTTCTGTTTTAGAACACTTACTGCACTTCATGTTAAAGTGGTTGAAGGTGTTAGTGGCTTTGTCCTGTTTTGCGGTTCAGGTTAGCTAAATATAAATTTTGTAAAAGGGCAGTTTGTGCTCAGGTATGTCTGGGCAGGGGCCTGAAAGCATTCTGAGTGTTCAACTACCCTGTACTCCACAGCTGTCTGCTCTAAGTTCCTGCTCTTGTAGGAGGTTGCCCCCTTGGAGTGCAGCTGCTATTTATGCAAATGCATTAGGAATTTCAGTAGTGCGTAATGTCTCATTTCAGCTCTCAGAGCTAAATTTAGGAATTGAAATTATGTTTTTATTCTTTACATTGTCTTTTTCCATACTTCCTGTTATTTCCATACTAAAGGTAATTATTTTCTTTAAAATGCCCTAATTTTAGGTGTATATCCTAGTTGTCTGTGAATATTTGTAGAAATCCAAAGGAGAATGCCTTGTGTAGAATGCTTTTATGTTGTTATGCAGAGAAGCCACCAGAAAAATATTAAAGATATATTCACTCAACAGCTGAATTTCTCACCTTACATCTGTAATTAGAACATGCTACCTAAGTGAAACTATCCAAATCTGTTTATTAGTACTAATTGCTACAGGTACAGTATATTATTTTAACATCCAAACCAAGTGGACATAAATTTTACACTATTTTTCTGGATAAAATGTGTTTTCATTTTTGGTGAAGTAATTTTTTGATGAGAAGTGGTGTGATAAGGTACATGAAATCTATTGTTCCTGAATTTCTGAGTGGTTTACAGACCTGTCTTTCCCTTTTATCTGTTTTAAGAATTAGATTTTTCTCAGACAAGCACAACCCAATTTGAATCAGGTTGAATGAATTTAGGCTGTAGATTTGTTTTGTCCTGAAATGTTGGACGCTGGCTGAGTTTTGCAAGTGTTATAGGAGTTCATTTTCCACCTTTAAATGTGTGGTTATTATATTTGATTATGTGTTAGACCTGCTCTATTGTGCTTTTATTGCACTCTGAAGAGATTTGATTTGTATATTAAGATAGTTAAATGTACTTTGGAATATATTAAAAGAAAAAAGATGGTTTGTAAGGTATTGAATTAGCTGAAAATAACGTGGGTGGTAACTAAAGTAGTGTATTCAGTACACACATAAAGACTAAATTAGAGCTTTGTGTATCCCATTCATCCAGAGCCAAATGTACTTGAAAATGATATTAGCAAAGGATCCGAGGCCCAAATATGTGTGACATTTTTCAAGCTGCGTTTCCACAACCCAGTTTCAGGTTAGCTCAGTTCCCAAGCAGAGTAAGCCAGAATTTTCATGCCACTCTTCCTCTTTTCTGCCTTTTCCATTAGGAGTCGTATTTATCCAGCTGAAAAGCTATGTTTGCACATTTGTACAGTCTGCATTTATAAAACAGCTCTGATGGACTTCATTAGTCTGCTTTGCAAGGTATTTCAGTGACAGGGGTGGTTCTTAGCAAATCATCAGGTGCCAGAGCAGGAAAGGAAAGTACTGGGGAGTTTGTCCCATCCTCCTTCTGCTCCAGGAAAGGTACTTGCAGTTTCAGTGAGTGTGCCTTTGCCAGGCATTTTGGTGTGACACGTGGTCTCACTGGAAATCAACTGTACTATTCAAATTTTGGAGGATTTGCTTCAAGGATTTCTATGCCATTTCTAGGTCTTCAGTACCTTAAGGACTAATTAAACCCTTGTACCTCAAGATGGCCATACATATATCTTGAAACTGTTAATCATGAACATCTGCCTGTAGGTATTTAGGTAGATAATTTTGGTTGTTGAGATGCATTTTTCAAGCACTACGAGGGCTTTACCACCATGTTCCCCATATTAATGTACTGTTCTCTAAGCAAAAATAGAACATTCATGTTTGATTGATGTTTAAATAATGCCATTATCAAGAAGAATAATAGGATGGACATCGACAACTTCCCTAATTACTGTACTTGACAGAAAGCCAATACTGATTAGAAATACAAATTAGTTAAAAGAAATTATTATGCTGGTTTTAATCAGCAAAACATGCCTCAGTTGAAACAATCTGAATCGCTACAATGTTGCCCTTTAAATTTTGTGTTTATAAGGAGAGGGGAATCATCTGTCCTTTTTAGAGCTTGAGTTAAATAAGTATATTACCATAAAACAGCATTTTTCTTATAGGGGCTCTTGTTATGTGTGTAAGAATTTTAAGTGGAGAAAATTCTATTTAGAAAAGCCCTTTTATTTCCTTTTTTAAGGAATTTACTATTCTATTAACTATCTATTTCTAAATTAAAATGAAGTAGGAGTAGCACAGACTTAGAACTATATCTATAGTTCCCAGAATTGCCCCCTAAAACTTTGGTATTAAGTGCTTAAACAGCTCCTTCAAAATCTCTCCTAGCTAAATTCTATAATTGAATGGAAAAGAAGATACCACTAATCTTTAGCATGTGCTCTCTAGGGAGCTGTTGGAAATGTTCATAAACTCTCCTTTAGTGCTTCTAGTCTGAGAAGGAACTGAGAAAGGATGAGTGCCTGGAACTTCCTCTTCCCATCTAAATAGGACATTAGAAAACGCAACACTTGGCAGAAGGGTTCAACTTGCATACGTGAATCTTCAGTGGAACTGGGCAGTCATACTACTGATCTCTGTGTGACTGCTTAGATATGTAAGCATTTGTAAAGTAGAGAAAAAGGGCTTCTTCTGAAAGGTTTTTTAAAAGTCATGTGCTTGTGGAGGAAGTAACAATAAATCAGAGAAATTTAGTTGAGTCTACCTGAGGAGATCCAGGTCCAGATCAATTCTGCCCAAACCAGCTCCTGCAAGTGAGTGCTTTGTGCCTGGATGGGGGTGCAGTGCCCAGCAGTGAGTCCCTGAGCTGCAAGGGACTGCACAGTGCCATTACACGCTGCAGTGTTGTGCTGGGCAGCTCCCCTGGCAGCGTTTGAATGGGGGTCTGGCCCACAGCTGAGCTGAGCCCAAGCACTGCTCTGTCTCTTGCTCACAGAAACAGACTGCACCTTCCAGTCACAGCTGAGCTTTTTGCCTGTGTGTAACCTTTGCTGGCTTTCTATAGGAGTGTATGGGACAACATGTATTTTCAGTTTTCCTTTTTCTTATTTTCTCTGTATTTCTGCTGCAGCAGCTAAATACACAGTTAGTGGCTCCTGGAAGGAGGAATAAAGTACCTTTTTATCCTGTCATCACCCTTCCAAGTACTCACGATAGTAGAGGGCTGACTTCTTCAGCGTCTCTGTGAATGTGGCATATCTACTTTCATTTTCTCTTCATGATTAGATTATTGTTTTCAAATGTCTTTTTTATTTTCCCTTGAATTTAGAATTGTGATTGCAGTAAGCAGAACAGTAAAAGACAATGAGAGGGAAGAAACAAACCCAGAATAAACTACTGGAGAGTGTAGCTTGATCAAAGGCTTCTGAATAGATATAAAGCAACTTTCATTATTCAATTTTTCTATTTCACATCAGTTTTATTTCCATAACTATTACAATGTAAACAAGATTTTTGCTAATCTACTGCTCTAAGAGAGAAATGAGAGCTCTGATGTTACCTGTAAATGTCATTATTTGGTGAATAATTTGAATTAATTGTGTGTGTAGCACATATGCTCGGAGAGAAGTATATTTTACATGAGAAGTGAAAACAAGGGTTGAGCTGACAGTTCCTCCTATAAGAATGCAAGGCAACAAGGCAATTAATTTTCTTTGAAAGTCAATCAGTTAATTGAAAAACCTCTTGATGTTCCACAAGGATGATTTCTCAACTGGCAGTATTGATAGTTTTTTTCAGAAATACCAAAGAATTTCTGCAAAGAATTTAAATCTGTAGCTTAGCTCTTGTAAAACAAAATCAACTAAAGGGAACAATCAAGCAGCATTTGTAAGTAAAAATAACTCTGTATTTAGTTTTACATTGCCAGCTCTTCACAGAATACTCAGGAACAAATGATTTTACTGCATTTTTGAGATCTTATGCAGTTAAATTTAACCTTATGCTTTTTTACTAAATTCTTCTCTCCTTTTACAAAACAAGTGATACTTTCTTTCCTCAGCTTCATAAGCTTCAATGAAGCTTAGAATTGGTTCAGCTCCATTTATCTCAATAAAATTACACCTATTTACCCGAGCAGGTTTCAATAAATATGGCTGAGACACACTTTTACCCAGGACAGATCAGTGATTTCCTTCATTTTTTGTCAGTAACATATTTTAAAGAAAATAAATACATGGCCAAGAATGGGATTTCAGTGACACAAAGCAGTTAAACTGTGCGCTTAGCACTGTTTATTCTGGCGTATGTCCTCAAAGCAAATGGCATTGGAGGCGATGATCAGAAGCAATATTCAGTGTCACACAAGAACCAAATTCCTTGTGGTGAAGGTATTTTCCTTGTAAACTGCACACTTGCCCCTACACCTTTTATCTGTGCCTAAACCGACCTTTGTGTTGTCTTTGCTTTTTTTTAAGAAGGGTTTCAAAGAGTACACCTACTCTTATTGTTAGATATGTGTCAAGAAACTACGTCTGCAGTTGCTGTGCTAGAGTCCAGTAATGCTGCCTTTCCAGCTTTCTTTTTTCCCAGTTGCTAAATAACTCGTCTGCATTCTGTAAATCATTAGTTCAAAACAGCTCTTATAGTGAGAGAGTCAATTAGCTATTTTTTCAAACAAGTAGAAATCAGTCGAAGGAGGCTTATACTATAATGAGGATTTTATTTATTATGTCTTCTGTTTTTTTAAATGCAACAAAATAGGTCAGCATTCTATCTGTAATTGGAGAATATTTGCTTACTATGTTATAGAAAATGAAAAAGAAATGTCTGTTCTGCTCCTTTGTAAATTGTCTGTTAAAAGACAACTACCCAGAAAGAAATGGCTGGAAAGGTCTTCTGGAATTTGTGAACACTAAAAGATTTCTTGGAGAAATGAACTGAAAGGGTGACAAATGCCAGAAAGTTAGTAGTACTTGTTTTAAATATTCTGCTCCACCAGATCTCCTCCTTCAGAATTCACCAGTCAATAGATAAGGTATGTTGTGCTATGGTTAAAAGTTTAAAAAAAAAAAAAAGAAAATGGACTTCTCTACTCATTAAAAAAAAAAAAAAGGTCTTCTTATAGCCCATTAGGTATCATTTGCAAGATTAATGCAAAAGAGGAATAAATAAGGAAAAAACACATGCACAAAATGTTTGGCAAAAAAGAATTTGTTTCTCCAGTACCAAGCCTGCAAAATCCTCTTTGACTTTGCAGCCAGTTTTCATGGGTTGCAGGAAAAAGCCTTATGCAAAACATAAGTAGATTTTGGTTCTGTGCTTTACAATTTGTATTTGCTGGGAAAAACAGGGAAAGAGATTCATATGCTTCAGCTCCTTAACTGGAAAGAAGATTAGTTTCTTTTTCCAATAAAAAGGATTGAGAAAGAAAAACATTTGCCCCTGTTGGTCACAATGGGGAAAGAAGCAGTTAAGTCTGTTGGAGGGAACTGGGACAGAGACAGAGTCCTTTGTAGAGTGAAGCAAATTTACTCAGGATGGAAAAAGAGATTTTGGCGACTGACTGTTATAATATTAATCTTGCTCACTTATATATAGAGCCATGGAAAAGAAAGGGGTTTTTTGTTTGTTTTTGTTTGTTTGTTTGTTTGTTTGTTTTTGGAGGGGGGAAGTATTTGATTTCTTTAAATGAAGATTTGTATTATTATATTGTCTTACCATCAGGATATAGAGTAAAGTTAATTCTGTCATCGTCATCTTGGTGGAATCACTTTCACCTATCTGTTTTCAATACATATTTGTAAGATAGTATTAAACCCCTGCTCTACTGCTGTATCATTTTGGACTGTTAAATAGTACCGGAAGATCTCATTTGGGTAGGTAGCAGGGGAAAAGCAGCAGCTCTGAATGTTGTGGGGTTTGATAGAATTACATGTTTCTTTCTATTCAAGGCTTGTTTACATGGATTGGATTTTTTATGGTAGTTTCACTTTTTATATGGTGCTCTTCTATTTATGAGATTTTTTAATTATTATTTCTAGATCTGTTAAATGCAGATTGTTCTACAGTGGCTGCAAGTAAAAGGACTTTGAGTCTAGTCATGAACAAACTCATTGCACGTTTCTGATATAAAATACCCATGAATTCCAATATGAAATTTTGAAGAAAACTTCTTGGACATGTCTTACATGAGGGAGTCTGTAAACTGAGAGCTGCTGTGTAAATATCAGTGTTTTTGACATCTGGCCAATTTAAGGTGTTCATCTTTAGAAGAGCTGGGCATGTGAGAAATGTCTCATAGATAATGAGAGATAGCAACACCTGACAAACTTGTTATAGCTACAGAATCACAAATAATTATCTCCCTTTAGATTGATATTAGTGAACATGCAATATTAGCCAAGAGAAGGTTAGTTTTTTCTTGGCTCTGTTCCTCCCTTCACTTTGAAATACACTCTACATCATCAATAATCTTATAATTTCACTGATAGTGACTGTACTGTGCAAGCTACAAAGGAGAGTCCTTGTTCTGCATAGTTGGTAAAAGTCTTTGCTACAATCTGTGTATTTTCTTGTAACAATAACTTAATTATGCACATCTCTAGCTCTCTAGTACCTATACATCAACTTTGACGAATGTAGATCTGCTTATAGCTTTAGTTGGTCAGAGTATGCTGTTCCTCTCCACTTCTCCATTTACACTGATTTTTTTTGTGAAGATGTAAAGAGGTTTTACCCAAAATTCAGTAGTAATAAAGGAAATGCCACTGTACCTAACAAAAATGGTTATAATTTAGGCATACCATTGCCCCCCTGGCATTGTGGCTTCCAGAGCTGCTTTGCTGGAAGCACACATGTATATACTCTTTTTAGTGCAGGGCAACACAGGAATCTCAACTACTGAGATGAACCATGGGATGTAAATCACATCTCCCTGGAGCCTCTGGCTAGAGAGGACAGAATTCACAAGTGGAGCTATAGCAGTGGGCTTGTAATTATATTTTAGGAAATTATTATTTTCTCTAAAATGGTGACATTCCTCCCTAAAAGCAAATAATTTCTCAGCAAAATAATTATGTTGTTGAAAGTAGCATTTTCTGTCAAGATACTTAGAATACCTTCTCAGTGAAAATGTTTTCAAGCAGCCATTAAGAGTCATTAGAGTTAGCAGGGGTGTCACGTTGTATCCCAGCATTCGAGTTCAGTGCTGCACACCTGCTATTGCTGACAGTAAGTTACAAGGCAATTACACAATTGGCATTCTGAAGGTCACCTCAAAATTGAATGGAACTATCTCTATGGTTCCAAAACAAATGGTAAGGTTTCATAGGAATTTATGCTTAACCTGCTCAATCTTATTTATAACATGAATTACCATAAAAACAGACTGTAATGACTTATGATCATTGACAACGCAACCATGAAGATGCCAAGGAAATACCTGTGGTTCACATGGAATTACTTTATTTTAATAGTAAATTTTAAACGTCCCCAAAATGTTTACCATGACAAATAGACACTTATCACTGTTCACTCACTGCATGCTCTTTCTTGAAAAGAATATTTCCAAGGATGATTGTTAAAGAGTAATTTATCACGTTTTGTGTTTACCTTGGAATAAATGATACACCATACGGGAATGTTATAAAAGAATTTTCAGTGGGAAATTTGATTTGAAATCTGTTGGGTGAGTGGAATGACCTTTCAGCTACTGGAAATAATAGACTTTCAAAGAGCACGTTTTTCTTATTAGTGTAAGAAAAAACATTGTTGCTTATTTGACAATTCTACTTACAGCATCTTGTTGCAGAAGCTAAAACTGAAATTGTAGTAACTAAAGGTGCGGCAAATCTGTGTGTAATTCCTTCAGACTTCTACAAATTAGCTTCACATAATGAGTTCACAAAACAGGTATGAACGAGCCATGAAGAAATCCTTGGAAAGAATTCAGTGAAAGACTGAATTTGGACCCAACCAGTAGCTATATTAGCACTTGCTTTTACCAAATACAGTTGTGTTTGAAACAAAACCCACTCTCAGTCAAAGCTTTGTCATAACTCTAGGCAATTTCATTGACTAGATTTCTCATTATTTTTTCCTCTGGAAAGACTGTTTGTAAACACTTATCAGATGTAGGTAGCACAAAACTGTAGATATGGAAACATTCCTGCTCACGGGGGAAACTTAAGCCAAAATAATATTACAACACAAGCAATAATACTTAAGGACATTAAGGATGCCATTAAAAGAACTAGGCAACCCAACTAATTCAAATTTAGGAAAAGAAAACATAGCCCTGGGCTTCATGCCATCTTCTTCCACTATTCACATAGTTATTTGTTATCAAAGCATACTGTGATTCATCTGAGGGCAGTACAGAACTGGAAGCATTATTTCCCAATTATTTTTTTATGTAAAAAGTTTTTATGTAAGAAAAAAATGCTTGCACATGCCAAAGGAGAGCATTATAGTGGTTTTCTTTGGGACAAATTTTAAAAAAGACCCTTTGTACCTTGGGCAACTCATTTCACTTGTTCAGTCATCAGTTATATTTTCAAATTTTTACAACCTGGTCTGTTATGAAAACAACCTAAGGCAGGGAATTTTTCCCGCTTTATTTTTGCATGGTAGGTGGTGCAATATGATATCCTGTGGCTTTTGGCCATGAATGTGATTGAAATGCAATTCAAATTATTAAAAAAAAATAAACAAAATCCTAAAAAAAATCCACTAAAGTTGAATGCAGTTCTGCATGTGGTATGAATTTTTTTACAGTCAGTGGAAATAGCCTGGATAAGAAATCTGTGCTCATCTCTCCTTTAGGATTATCAACCTTTTAAATCAGTTGAAAAGAAGAAATTTTTAAATTACTTCAGGTTCCCTTCCTTTCAGTGAGTCACCTAAGTACTGTTTTTGTAATGATAGTTTAACCTGTTACTAAATGAATGTCACCTACACAGGGGGAAGTTCTCCCTCTGCTTCCTCTCTAGGACTAATTCCAGGCACTGAGTTGTCAAAGCAGCAAACTGCAGTTTGTGAGGACAGGGTGAGCTTTAAGGGGTGTTTCCTAATTGAGTGTTGCACTTTTCTTCATTGGTTTATGCCTCCTTCTCCTGTCTTCAGTGGAATAGTTTTGGAAGAATTTAATCAAAGTAGCAGTGCAATCCAATAAGGAACTAATTTTTAATTATTTTTTAAAAATCACCAAAGAAAGAAGGTGTCACTAATTGTAACAGGTTTGAAAATGGTGTATTAGTGATAGTTGTCAAGTTTAATTTTATTTGCCCCTTCTGTCCTTAGTGTGCTCAGGAAAAGCTTTTAACATTAGCAGTGGAAATGTGAATTCAGGGTAAAAAGTTATGATGTTGGCTTGTGTAAGGTATTCTAAAGTATAGAGCTGAATGAAATGAAGAACCACTGATTAAATATTAGCTGGCTTTAGAATATGTGTGTATCCATGGCTTTCTGTGAAGTGTTATCATCATAGTGTGCAGGAATTGCAGGTGAGAGGTGTGCATGGAGAGACCTCCTGCCACATGGTGACCGATGAAGAAATCCTGGGGAAACTCTCTGACTCGCTTCACCAACAAAACTATCCTCTGCTCTGGCAAACTGTAGCCATTTTCTGACACTGTGAGAAGTATAAACTGAGTTTTCTACTGAGCTTAAGAACTTTCCTTGTTATTCCAGTAATTTTTAATTAAAAGCTTTTTTTTGAGCATTTGAGAAAGTTGATCTGGTACAGAAATATTTGTGCATGTGTGATGTGACATTTGCTTTTTTTTATTATTATTATTTTTTTTTAATTTACACTATTTCACATTTCATCTTCTCCCTGCATGCTCCTTTTCTCTACTGACCCGAAGACCTTGTCTGCTTGCCTTGAGACAAATCTTTCTTACCCAGATACTCACGGTTATGAATTGTTGCATGTTAGATCTCAGCAGTGTATTTACCCAATGAAATTGCTTAGCACACACCTGGGGTGGATAAAACATAAATTGACAGCTCTAATAGTGGTAGCTTTCCTGTTCTGAAGTTTAATCAAATTACTTCCTGAGTCTAAAAAGTACACAGGTATCTTCTCAAAAGCTTCACAGATTAAAGAAAGTTAGGAGAAATCAGAAAAGAGTGGTGGATTATGTACATTTCATAGACCCTGTCTTATTATGCCTTAGCCTTCTTTTTCTGTGGAAATATTTTTTTTTTCTTTTCACAGAAGAATTTAAATAAAAATTGAAATGAAATATTCCATTTAACTTTGAAGGTGGTATGAGTGATTTTATAGAGAAAAGAAGATACTGTCACAGAAAGGATAAATCATGATTTTATTACTTTAGTACGCTGCTAACACATTGCAGTTTTTATCCCTACCACCCCTTTGCTTTTCATATTTCTTCTCACAATGTATATTTTGGCTGTGTCATTTTTATGCATTAAAAGCGGTTGATACATCAATGTGACATATCTTTTTGAGTTTTTGGTCTGTGTGTTGTTTTGGGGATGAGTTTGTACACCATCATTTGAATATGAGGTGAATTTGATGTATTTAAGTTTGGTCAGCATGGATTTGCCCCCCTTCCTCTTTTGCTCTTATCTGTTTCTTCTCCATAGTCTCTTACCCAAACTGCCTTTTTATGCTTTCCTGTTGCTGGGTACTGATCAGTGGGGCGTGGTGCCTTCTTTGCCTCTTGGTATGTCAGGAGCATCACTTGTGCAGCTCTCTAAATGCCTGTGCAGTTGTCATTACACAACCTACTAAAAGACAGAGCAACAACATCTAATCATTTTTCTGATTTCCTTATCTTTCCTATGCAAATATGGACATTTTCATTAAAGGAATAATTTACTGAGTGCTTTATAAAGTAAAACAATGACAGGGCTTGTAAGGACGAATCTTTTTGTTATGTTTTATCATTAATGAACTTGAAGTTGTAATTTTTCACTCAGTCCTTTTGGTCCAAGGATTTCCTTGGGCATTGCTGAAGAAAAATCTCATAGCAGTCATTGAAATAAATGCAGGTGTTCTTACTCTAGATCAAGGTGCCTAAATATAGTGTCACAAGTGCATTCAATAAATAGAAATTGAGGTAACCATAATAAATGCATGGACTCTGATTAGAATGACAGCAGAGAAAATCAACTATAGTAGGTATGGAGACTTCAAGCTGTCAGCTGTGTAATGAATTTCTATGTATTATTTAAATATATTACCTTCTCTGTTTCTGTTACTGCTGGATTGCACTCATCCTACTGTGTACCTGAATTATAGTTTTAGTGTTATTCTGGAATTGTGCTGCTACTGTGGACTGATCTAAAAGTAACAGAAAGGGTTATTTTTTCATTAGTAGCATGTAAGTTATAAATGCTCAGCTTTCAAATGTATTTAATTTGTCTTCTAAGTATGTCTTGGACAAGAATTTAGCTTATAAAATATACACTGATAAATACTGTGTGATTTCAGAGCAACAGAGGTAAATCCACCAGTCTGGTGGTCTCTGAAATCCACTCTAGCCTTATTTTTGCGAAATGGGGAAACATGACACAACCTCCCCTCCACACCATATCCATGCTGCTTGTGAATTCAATAATTGCATGCATTGTTTTGTTGTGATGGCAAACAGCTTGGCCTCGTGCCTAACTGTTCATACATAGAACACTGGAAAGCAATGAGAGAATCTCAGGCGTGCTGACTTGGGTTTGCTGTATTGAGGGGCTCACACTCCAGCTGTGGGGTGGGCACGGTGTGCTAACCAGGTTAAGCCATGATATACGGCCCCAGAGGGATGTGCAGGGCCTGACGCAGGAGCCAGATCACTTGTCATAAACTGCTATAGCATCACCCTCAGTTTCACAAGGTAGAGTCAATTTATTGTCCAAGCTCTTATTTATATGGTCTATGTCTGTGGGTATGAAGGATTAACTTACAGTCTGTTTGGAACAGAGAGAATTTAGGGCAGTTTATTGTGTGATCTTCTAATCATATGTGTATTATTTAATTTTTTAAACAACTTGGTATTAAAAGTTAACCTTGCAGATTTAAAGCAAGCATGGTTTTTTTTGGTTTGCCTAACTTATCTAAAATTAATACCATTAATTAGACAGAGGAAAGTTATGATTCATGCACGTTTTAGTTTTATGTGACATTTCAAAAGTATTGTACACCCACATAACACATAAGGATGAACTGCTGAGGAGTATTCTTGAAAGCTGCTTATGTATCTGCCCAAAATGAGTGTGAACCTGCTCTCAGGCAGCTGTTACATTCCAAGAACATCTAGAGGCTATGCTGGTTTAATATTTAGTTTATGAGGATAATGAAGAAATTTATATCATGCTATACCTAAGACACTCTCTGTGATTTTCTAAAGGGGAAATATTGCAATTTGAAACTAAATTGCTCACATCTAGGGAAAATGAAGGCAACCAAACTGAAGAAAACCAAAGAGGCCAAGTTGGATGGGGCCTGATCTAGTGAGTGACATCTCTGCCCATGGCAGGGAGGTTGGAAGCAGGTCATCTTAAAGGTCCCTTCCAAGCCAAACCATTGTCTGATTCTGTGAGAACAGCTGGTTTCTGCTATTGCTATTCCACACAAGAAACTCTTGAAATACAGTTTGGTCAAAGAATCAAAGGCAAAATGCAAATCTTATAAATAATTGAAATTAATGATTGCATTAAATAATTTTTGTGATCCAAACAAATTTCATAAAAAGCATCATGTCTTACCTAGATTCAGCTCAACCCATTAGAAATACTGAGAGCCATAATCCTGAGTTTCTGAGGTTTAATTACTTAATCACAGAGTTAACACAAATCTTTGTGTTGTTAAACACAGCTGCTGGATTTTGGGTATATTCAGGACCTTGATATTTTTTTGTTTATTTTAAAATGTTGTTCCAGACACAAACAGATGTCATGACATAAGTATGTCTGGAGAGTCTGTAACACTATTTATTTTTTACTATTTACTAACTTACTGCAGAGATGCACCTTACTGTTAATGAGGGTGATTTATCTGCTCAGGAACACACTGTGTGAATAGTATTTTACAATATGGGTTACTATAGTAACACTTCTGTAATTTTACACTCATATCCCAGTATATCTTATTTTTCAAATGCTCTTTGTGAACATTTTTAAATTAGCTTATCGCTTGAAAACATTTGTGAAGGACTTTTTTACCTCAATATTATTTAATATGGTTGTTATGGCAACAATATATTTCTCTTGATATTTTACCTATGAAAAGACAGTGGCTTTATCTCAAGCAAATGAGAAAAAAAAAAGTCGTTTACTTTTGCTTCTACACACATGGCACTGTATAACAACACTGAGTGGAACATGAAGTATAAAAAGGGTGTGGGCTGTGCTTCCCTCCTCTTAGACTTTACACTGACACCCACAAAATCTTGATTGATAAGATTAATTAATATACATGATGATGTTGCAGGCTTTGTGGTGAGATAATTAGCTGATATGAGTTACTCTGAGACAAAAGCTTGAGGAGCTTGAGAAATGGGCCTGCATGACCTTAATGAGATTCGAGTCCAAGTGCAGGGTGTTGTCCCTGGGTTGGGACAACCCCAGATGTGAGCACAGGCTGGGATAAGAGCTCAGAGAGCAGAGGATGAGGGGTTCTGGTGGATGAAAAGCTGCACATGAGCTAACTGTGTGTGCCTTTGATCTAAAAGAGGGGAGATCTAGATTAGACGGTGGAAGAAAATTGGTTTTTGTGAGGGTGCTGAGGCACTGGCACAAGCTCCCCAAAGAAGGGGAGGATGCCCCGTTTCTGCAAGTGTCACAGACAGGGAGGTTGGAACCTAGGATCCCTTCCAACCCAAGCCATTCTAGGATTCTGTGAAAACAGTAAAATGAAGAGCAAGGTGTATTGCAGAGGCTGTTGTGAAGTATATAATCGCAGAGGGTGCGAGGACCAGCACTGAAATCGGAATGAAGCAGCGTTGTGCTGGCTGACAGTCTTACTGGCATTCTGGCAAGCTGCGGCTGGAACCAGTCTGCCTGCAGGGGCTTCCCCATCAAACCATGTAGAGCAGACAAGTAAAGAGTGCAAGAAGTATTATTGTCTTAATATTGCCAGTAGACAAGTCTCCCTTGTTTTAATTCTTGCTTGATAGGAAGAAGATCTTAAATAGAGGATTATGAGGTGTCAGGACCTCAGAGTCTAGAGCATGGGTCTTTAGTACCCTACAAATCATATTAAAAATTCTTTTTGGAAGAAAACAAAAGAAATTACTTTATCAAAGCAAATTCTTAAATCCTTGGTGCATCA
Source organism: Xenops minutus (assembly GCA_035221455.1). NCBI lineage: Eukaryota > Metazoa > Chordata > Aves > Passeriformes > Furnariidae > Xenops > Xenops minutus. The sequence continues at coordinate 23,191,000 of JAWWEE010000004.1, read as the reverse complement.
TATCTGTTTACCAGGCAACAGTATGTTGCTGGAACACAATCCTTCAGTCAGGTTATTCAAACATAATTAGATTTTGGGATTAAAATAATAATTTGTATTTGAGAAGTAAGTGTGACTCTTTGGATACAAATCTTTTCCCTTCAGACTCATACAATTATGGAACTGTGTGTTATTATGGAAATTTAGCTTATACTTTTTAGATAAGGTGTTTCAAATAATTTCATAACTGATACTTGTTAACCAACTTCAAATGTGTATTTCAAATTAAAGTTGCCACTACAATAAAAGTATCAGCCAGTGTGCCTTCATGTTTTAAAAAACAGTCTAGAGCTGTATGAGGCATCATTTAGGTTACTCATTTTGAGTAATGACTAGGCGTTTTCTATGTTTATCAGAAGGTGCGTGCTCTATAATTAAAATGAGCAGAACAGCAATATTAAGAACAACCTACTATTTCTTGGACTGAGGATGATAATAAAATGTTGCAATAATTATTTTTAATGTGTATCAGGGTATTGAAAATTAAGCTTTTGGATTCCTTACCCTGAGAATTAATCACTACTAATTAATTGAATTTGTGAACTGACAAAGCCCTATCTCTATCATCAAAATCTCTAAACAAATACTGACACTCATCTAAAATTTAGCTTCTTATAGCAGAAAGTGGCACAAGAGTCTATTCTGTGTATCTCTGCTGAGCAAAGTGGTTACTGAAACTTGTGATAATTCAGATTTTATAAGACTGTACAAAGAATATTTTTATTAAAAGGAAGCATATAGCCTAGAGAGAAAATTTTATGTACAACAAAAAGGTGTCTAGGAAATAGAAGCAGTAACATAGAGCTGTGTGAAAGATATGGCAGAAGTGATGTGGTAAATGTTGTTTACTACAAAACTGTGTTACTGGTCTGTATTGTTTTTTAATGGGCTGTGAATTAAATATTTGCCTCTTTGGAAAATAAGTTCAATATTAAATAACACAGGAAGCATAATAATTCAGGTTAAATCATTCATGGACCAATCTAGAGTTAGTAGGAAATCGTGCAGTGCTGTGATGTCACCCAAGGAGCAGCCCCATCAACCTTTGTTAATTGGATAAGCTTGCAGGTGTTCCTGAAAGTCTTGCTTTGGGTCTTCAGTAGTGGGCCATTTTGTGTAAACCCTCCCCCAGTTTGGATCATCTGACAGTAAATGCTCAAATATTGGCATTACTTTTGGAAAATGAATTAGCACTGGTTTTAAGGAAATTGTGTAGTCTAAGATACAATTCTAGTTTATGATCAATAATATGCTACTATTTTCTGATAATGAGATTCATACATTGAAAATCTGCCTGTGCCAAGTCCAATAGGAAGGAGAGATTTTAAAGTAGGTGTAAAGCATCTTGGGTTCACTTCTGCATGATACTCATTTATCTGTAAAACAGTGCTTTTAATTGTATTCCTCTATCAGGAAAAGGGTGTGCTTGTCCCTAGAATCAGGTGCAAAGATCTTGGAGAGGATCTAGTATTAGTTTTAGAGGATCTATGTTTGAGAGCGTGTTATCAGAATGCTCATTTCGATCTTTGTTCAGATTTAACAGATGCAGCAAAGTGAACAAACACTTCAACTGTGTCCATTTCATTGAAAGTTGAAGCTTCTGCTTTATTTTGAAAGAATAATAAACAATGAAAAAGCTTTTTAGCTCCAGGGAGCTTAGTGTTTATTGTTTCTTTTCTTTTGTTTTTTGCTTTCTTTTTTTTTGCTTTATATACTAACTTTTCTTTTAAACTGGGGCCACTATGAGAGTCCCAGGCTACAGCCCAGTCCCTGCTATTCAATGTCAGTCTTTTAGAACCAAGAGGTCACCTGTAGAGCATTCTGGAAACCCTGTCTCTTCTAAACTCAAACCACTCATCTCTATTCCTTGCAGAAAAGGAATACAAAAGAGTAAATTTTACCGTGAACTGGTTTTATGCCTGAACTAGAAGATGTGACTTTGGTTTGTCTGAAATATTTCCTGGGTATTGACCTATTGCACTACTCCATTACAGTTGGCCTTTTAGGCCTCTTTTATAATCTGTGTTGAACATTTCTCTCACAAGCAAGGGCCAATTAAATCAGTTTATCTGTATAAGCTGTGTCAACTCCCAGCATATGAGCGAGGAGACAAATACTTTATACTTTGATCCAGAGAACCGCTAAAAAGATTGCTCCATCATGTGTGACTTTCATTATGTTTCACGAAATGTCTGACTTCTAATCAAGTGCGTTATAATATACATTCACTTCTGATGTTCTAAGGGGGAAAAAAATCAGTTTTTCATAGGGAAAATGTGAATGCTTAAAGTGCAGCATAATAAGAATTTGGATGGCAAAGCTTTTTCATAGGGATTTGTCTTACCAAATATTGAACTAAATTGAGGTGAAATAGTGTTATTCAAGCAAACCAGGTTTGTTAGAATAATTAAACTGCTTCAAAAAGATTTCTTTGCACTTTCTTTCCACATCAAGAGCAGATTTATTTGGGAACCCTTCAGCCGAGAATGGGTTCATTTTCTAGAGGCCACTACTAAACACTGGGCAATGTACCTTACCCTGGAAGCTGGAAAGAGTAATTTAAAGTGTGTAAGTGCTCAATGAATGACAATTACTGTCAATGTTTTGTTTAAAGCAAAGCAAAGATAAATAGGATAACATAGGAAAATGAACTCTGCTTTCCTAAATACAAAGATAACGTCGAGTCTTCTCTGACCTCATTTTGAGAGGCTGCTGAACAACTGGCTTCTTGCTGCCTCTTCCAGTAACATTTCATTTAAAGACGAGCGCCTTCCAGCTCTAGGCTGTAGCACTTCTGCTGGGCAATGAGAGCTCCTGTGAGCCAGAGCTCACTGTGCTGGGAACTACTGTTGTTCAGCAGCTGTTCCTTCTCTGGAGTGGTTTCTCTTCTTAAGCAGCACTACACACACCCCTACTGCCCAAAAGAGGTTTTAGTAAAGCCTCTTCTCTAAGGTTTCAAGCTGCTGTTCATTAATGTGAGTGCTTACCTTAGGCGTACTTCAGTGGCCTTGCCAGGCCCTCACAGTGCCTCATTTCCTCCCCTTGATGGCATAACTGGTTATAAACAGAAATCAGAGAAAATGCATGCAATGGTATGCGTGGTTCAGATTTCCCACTTAGCTTCTCTTGTTTTCTTACTCTCTCTGTGAGGACCTGGCCTTGCTCTCCAGCTGTCTAGCTGGGGCACCCAGTGAGCAGGTTGGCTTGTATTTCAGTGACAGGGAAGCACTAGGTTATGCAGTGCAGATATAATTGATTCTGCAGTATACCATCTTCTGAAAGAGAAAGCCTAGTGATTTAGAAAGTGATTTAAAAAGATGACTTAACTAGAAAAAGCTGGAGGTGCTGTTCAGAATAAAGTAAAACCTTTTTTTTCGTGTGCAAATGATGTTCAACAGTGAACACAAGCTTATTTTGTATATCTTAAAAATTCTTCAGAGAAAAAAAAATAAAAAATTCTCCATATCACCAGTGACTATTCCTCAATCAAATTCATGTGATATATAACCTCACTGGTTATTTCCAAAGACAACTCTGTAAATGTGTATCTGCCTGTCAGAACATTGAGATGTGACATGTCTTTGGGCTTTATGAAACTTAAACATTAAATGCATGTACAACAGGAAAAACTACATTGCCTTTGCCTATAAAAAAGTAAAAATCTGTTGTGCTTTGCCATGGTTCCTGCCCAGAATGGTTGTACCACTGGCAGTCTGATCACCAGCTACACACCCCCCTGAGCTGCCCTGCCTGTCTCATGGGGAGCTCAGGGGGGCACGTGTTTGTTGAATCACCCACTGATCCCTCTGACCTGTGCAGGGGGTTACCACTGCCCACCACAGCACAGCCTCCAATTACAGTGCATTAAATTTAGTGGGAAGGGGCACTCTTGGGCTGTGCATTTGGCCTCAGCAGGTAAAATAATTGGCTTGATGATGCAATAAATAAAATTTCCATGTGCTTATCTGTGGGTAAAACCTATGATCATTATTCAGGCTTTGTGTTAGGTTCAGGTTTAATCAAATTTGGGTGCATATGGCTTTTTGGAGATAAATACAGAAGCTTCCTAGCGAATTGGATACTGTCAAATTGTCACAACGCTGACTTTTGCTGTGAAAATACGTATCAAGATATGAGGAAAAATATTTCCTGTATGAAAAACAAAGCTCTGTGTTCAGTGTTCTGTGCAGAACTGATTGAAGTATAATCTAGTAGGGCTGCAAAGAAGAAGCAAGCAAAGAAGAAAAAGGATGTTTTAAAGTTTGTGTTTGTTATCTGGAATCAGTATGGTTCATTCTGTTATTCCCCTACATTTAAAAAAAGTTAAGACTTCTGCTGCTTTGGCAGATGGAATTGGTGAAAATGTAACTGCTTTCTTGTTTATGTATATGACTGTTTTGCATCTAGTTTATCAGGAAATTATTTCCCTACAAAACCATATGTTGGTCAGCTGTGAGAGAAACTATTGTGTAAATTTTGAAAATATTTTGTTTATAAAACAAAATATTCATATAGAGGGATTACAACTAGAAAAAAAGCCAAACTCTGAAGAGCATGGAAAATTTTGGACTCAGCACTCATTGGCAGTTTAGGAGTGAACAGATGCACATCCAAAAAGCATAGACCCTTGTCTGCTTGTAGAAGTGGTCTTTTTCAAATCAGTGTGTAAGTCCTGAATGAGCATCCTTTTAGTGCCTTTGCTTACGGTCAGAAGGAAAAATGACACACGTTCTGCTCTAAAAAGTGCGATTCGGAAGTGGACAGGCATTGGAGGAGGGGGAATTCAGTGCAGTGGTAAAACATGTTGGTTTTCCCTTTATCTGTTTTTCTGTTTTTTCCCTTCCTGCACAAGTTTTTTGTCTTACTGTGCACAAGCTTGTTGCTACAGCAGGGAAGAGAGCAGCGAGGCAGCGCTGGAGTTGCTTCACCATCTGTTTCTCAGCTCTTTGTTCAAGATCCCTGCTCAGAAACTCTGAAACCATGTTGTTTTCTGTCACAGATGAGGATATTGAGGCCTTTCCTATTATGTCACTATTGCTTTACTTTTAATATGTTTGCCATTTTTGACAGTGAATTATTATTCAGTAGAAAACAGAAATTCATCAGCACAAACTACAAATGAACGAACAAGGGGTACTTGAAGTCTGAGTAAAAATCAAGTTCATGTGAATTCGTTCTAAATTTCTACTGTGGTTAGAAGTGTCATATTTTATGTTTAATGAAGAAAAGTTCTTGAACCTGTTAAATATATTATTTGTATTTAACCTGTTTGACTAGTCTCAAAAAAAATCATGAATGACTTGCTGACAAATAGAAATTGTAAAACTCTATCTTACAATGTATTGATTTTGGTTTTATTGTTTGCCTTACATATTTAGACACTTCTTTAGGAGTTGTTTATTGTATTCAGGCTTTTCCTTTTCACGTCTTGGAATAATCCTCTGTATGCAGTGCAAGATGGAAGGTTTTGCAGTGCTGTCCATAAGGGAATGTACAAGGACAGGAGACTGATGGGGCAGCTCAATACATGACAAAGATGAAAGTAAACAAAATCCTACTGGAAAGGAATCCATGGTTGGATAGTCTGAAGCAGGATGGAGGTGTTCAAAGGCACAGGTGATAAGAACCTATAGAGGCTCTTTTCCAGTTCCTATTGATTAGATGTGGTATGATTTTATGGAAAAAAATTGCAGTAATCTGTTGCAGAGTTCTGATGTCATTGTAACACTGATTAGCAAAACACCACAAGGATGGTATCAGGTGCTTTAAAAGGGTCAGAGGCATCCTTTTGTGCACAATACTCATGATTTAAAAAAGGATATGTTCTTTTTGCAGCAAGGAGATTTCTACTTACAAACCTGCATTGCATAAGGAATGATGAAATGTGGGAGGTACATCTGTTCTGTTGTGCTTTGCTCTTGAGTCTGTTTAAGTTATGTTTATTGTATTCTTACTCTGTGTCTTGAGAACTCAGGCATAAATTGAGCTGACTGTATTATCCTTCAAAATGCTTTGAAAGGAGATGTAAAATAAATTCAGGTGTCACTGACAGAGCAGGAGATATTAGAGATGAAAAGCTGGCACCTTTTGTACCGTGCTGAATTCCATGGAAATAATCAGTTTCCCTGATAAAATTTGGAAGCAAGAAAGGAAATTAAACACAAATCTATTCAATGTTATAGGCCTTTCTTAAAATAACAGGATCTGCACATGTTGAGGGGAGATATTTAGCAAAATAAACTAGTAAACAAGTAGCACAGAAGTCTAAAGGCTATTGAGGGTGTGTGTATATGTTTAATTTTGGGGTGAAAGAGGATGAGAAGGATCTCTGGCAGACAGACAAAATGCTTTATCCTTTGATATATGTTGCCTTGTTCTATTTAATTCTGTCCTACTGGGGTGTTAGGTTGAGTCTGCTTTGCTGTTGTCAGAATATGGCAGTTACTTCATTAACGGACCTTGTTAAATGCCTGAAGACATCCTGTGTCATTTAATGGAGTCAAACGTGGCAAACCTCTCTTATAGCTGTATAAAGCAAGTGTAGTTAAGAAAAGTATTTGCATACTATAGTTGTTGGAGGACATTGGAACAAAGCTTTTGAAAAGAACACACACTACTAGTTACTGGTCCGGAGAGCTGAAGTGCAGCTCTGAAGCTGAAGAGCTATGCAGCCTTATGAAAAGTGAGGCAAAAATAAATGTGGTTGGGTTTATAGCCTTGTGCATATATAAAATTCAGCTTTGTTTAATCCTAATGTTCTTCAGCTGCCATTTTTGGATTTAGTTGACTGAATCCTATGAATATTAGTGGATCATGCACTTAAATCTACTTAAAAAAATCTAAGCTTTTATTTAATATTCAGCTATGGAGGCTAAAGTCCAAAAAGGACACCAGAGTCACATCTGGACTGGGTTGTTTCAGCCTTCCATCATTCCGAGGTGGCTGAAATAAAATTTCCTTGGTTTCCCTAAGAACAAGCTAATTGATGTTCTTGCATTCTTAACATGTGTTGTGTGCATAATCCCCGCAGAAGCGAAGCAGGGTGCACACACAGCTACTGACCAGGTGCTCACTGTAGAGGAACTCTAAAGAGACTTTTTTAATTCCCTCCCCCACCACCATCCTGTTGGTGAATTTTAATCATGTTCTGCAAGAGCAGAAATCAGCATAAAGAATTAGGAAAAGTCCTTAGAGCATACAGACAACTATTTGAAGACTAGCTAGTTTATCTTTCTTGCATATTAGCCTTCTGTATACCAAATTTTCAGGAACTGATATGGCAAAGGTTGTACTTATATATGTGTAAAAGAACAGCTGTGCCAGAGGGGGAACAGGAAATGTGTACACACAGAATTCCAAAACATTATCACTGTGGTAAAGTGTTCTCACCACAGTTGTAATTAACACAAGAGGGAATCCTTGGAAAGACAGATGAACATACCAGTTTTGATACTGATATTTGTTCCATATAGTCACAATAATGATTAAAAAAACAAGCAGTAAAACACTAGTGGGTTTCAAGAAAGAATATAATAGAAGTCGTGCAAGAAGGTAACTATTCTGGGGATACAGCCTTCCAGTGAGGCATTCTGCACAAGCTCAGTTGGTCTTGCTAAATCTATATATGAAAGGGAATAGCTCATTTTGAAAAAGCCTTGAAGAAACTGGGTGATGATATGAAACAGATAAGGTACTGACAGCTCTTCTTATTATTCATATTTGAGTTTTTTACCTGGGACAAATTCCTCTTGCATGCTGAGACAACTACACCCAGTAGAGCTGTTGGATAACATATGGGAAAAATGTTTTCCTCCATTAAGCTTTCTCTGACTTCCTGCCTTTGCATACAGGAGTGGTGTCATAAAACAAAATAATTTTGTAGCAAACTTCATGTTTAGCCCAGAATTGTTATTGTACAATGTATGTACAAATTAACATAATAGTTAATAATGGCAGAGCCAACTTAGTTGGCTTGAACTTCTAGAGAACTTATGTTGGGAGCCTCATTTCCCCCAAAAAAGGATACTGTCTCTGTCTCAGTTTCCACAGCCTTACTGCTGCTCTATGCCAGTGCCTCGCAGATTAAAGGGAATCTCATTGTTCAGATTCACACATTTCTTCCAATAAATTTGAACAGTGCATTTGCTTCTATTCCCATGATTGAATTGTTGAACATTTCTTAAATCTGTGTCAGGTCACCTCTTAATTCAGTTTTCACTGCCAACTACCCACTGACAAAGTGGTTCATTTCCATTTGCATTATTGTTTCCTACACCTTTTCAGCCCTGTCTGTTATCGTTGGCTGCTTATCTGCTGTGACTGAATCTTGTATCCTTTCTCAGCAATCCTCACTTCTCTTCCAGGCTCTACAATTTTCAAGAAAGTTTATAGCAATACTGAATAGAATTTTGTCATCTTAGGTCATGCTCTTTCTTTCATGTTACTGTTTCTGTACTTGTCCTCTGATCCTGTATTGATTGCTTTTATAGGATCTGATTTTTAAAAAAAAAAAAAAACAAAAACAAAAACCCCAACAAACCACCACCCCATCACCCCCCAACAAACTACTACCCTTTCTAGTTTTGCTTTCTCCTTTTTAACTCTAAGAAGTAAACCTTTTTGGTATACTCATGCATTTTCTAAGGCAAGAAAATTTTAATAGAATAAAGCTTGAACTAGTTGCTACATTCTCCAGCCACCTCCACCCTCCACAAGGTTACTTTGCCACTTGCTTTTGTTCTTCACTTCTCAGTTATTTGTTCCCTGTCTCCTGCCTATATTTGCATATCTACATTCTGAAGGTGTCTTTGCTGTCCCAAGGCTACTTTCAGATCCTGCCCTTTTGTACATAGCATTTCAAAATTAAATATCTGGGTTTATGTGTACTGGTAAATATTTCTGTGTAAGACTGCTAAGTATTTCTGTGTAGGTCACAGTTTCCTTTCTATTTAACCTGTAACCACCCCTCTGATAATAGGATTTTATATTCTGTGATCAATAAATGTAAATTCATCATCCTGGTTTGTCATCCTACCATGTCTTTTCTTTTCTTTATTTAGATTATTCTGTATGGCCAGACTTTCCATCAGTTATAACCCCTCAGGCAAGTCCTGCAGCTCCTTTTTTGTGCTTCCACATGCATTGCACTTGCTGAACTCAATCACGAAGTCATTGTCACTGCTGACCTCAGCAGCACAGTGCAGTGCTTGGTATCCAAAAAAGGCCTTCTGAGTTTTGTTTGGAATCTGAGGCAAAATTTAAAGTAAACCTGTCCTTATGTTTAATGTTTTCTTGATGTTATTTGTTGTTAGCTTGTTTTCAGAAGTTATATAGCAAATAAGCTTCAATTTGCCAAACGTCACCCCTGGCCTGTCTCATTGAACTCTGGCAAATATTTGTCCAATTTACAGCTTTGCTTCTGCCAGAGATGAATAGAACCTTTCTGGTGCAGAGATGAGATTTCTGGTATGTTTGTATGTTCTCAAACAAGTTACAGGTTGTCAGCTGAGGTGTGTTAATCTACCGAGTATGTCCTGACACTCAGCCATAACCAGATGAGTCTTTTCAAAGAGGTGCTTTCTAACTATCCATCTCACTGCATATAAGTATCACTTATACTGAGATGTTCTTTTGGCTGCATCACTGGTGATATACCTGTAAGGAAGTACAGACTTCACCTAAACTTAAACATTTGTTTGAGTGTTATGCTTGTTTCAAATGCCTTGTATCTCCACATTTTTCTGCAAACTACTCTCATCTGACTCCCTCAATAGGTAGAGTTTACAAATAATCCCTATGGAGTAGTGCTTGTTGGTGATTTTGGCACTAGTTCATGGAGACAGTCCCCAGATTCCATGAATTCATATAAAGAGCACAGAAATGTGCATAACAATTAGGAAATCCTGCAGAGAATTTTATTCTTGTTTTTTAATACATGTTGGGTATATTATTGTCAGGCAATTTCAATAACATACTGGAGATGGTGTAGCAACTTTTTACCAGAGCACTGTGTTTCTATGTTTGTGTATTCAAATATATCATACCTTTGGAGATTGAACTATTACTGACCTTGAGTAAAGATATGTGCATGATTAGCCTGTGCTAATAAAACCTTAGTTATCACAAAACCACAGCTTGAAGGGTGTAACAGAGGTTACTGAAATGCACAAATACAGAATGATAGCATGGGTCTTGAAAGTACAGACACAGCATGATACTATAGGTATCAGAGCTAAAAATAACTCATCAGTGGTCATTAAATTAGTGCAACCTCAAGAGACATTAAATCCAGCTTTAGGGATAGCAAAGAAAGCATTAAAATACATATCTATATACAGGCAGTTGAATTATGAGCCCATGAAGAGGGAGGTAGTAAGTGCTCTGTGTTAAAAATAATGCTAAAACTGACCCCATGTACACACAAGAGCAAGGTGGAATAGATGATGATCATCATACTCCTGACAAAGATTGTGGGATGCTGACAAATTGTTGTCCCTCTTTCTCCTTGAGGGAACCCAGCTCCATAAGCTGTGAACCTAGGGGAGCTTAGAAAGAAGAGCAAAGAAAGAAGAGGATTGTAGAAACCTGGAGTCAGCAGAGAAATTTCAGGGAAAGAAATATATGTTAGAAAGTTTGTAAATGTCAGGTTTAACTGTCTTTATTAGGAACAATTTGAATAACTGAACTAATAATAATCTTCAGTTTAACTTGTAAGACCTTAATTACCCTAATAATAGATTCCTGCCTTCACTTAGAAGGTATGTTTCTTTAGCCTACATGATTTACATGGGGTAATTACACGGTAATTTACATGGGGTGTTTGGCATGATACCACGTGCTCCTGAGGCTCAGATGTTAAATTTGGAAGCAGTAATGCATGATAAAGATGTCAGTTATCACAATGGTTCTTTAACCCAAGTTCTGTAAAAGTTTTTAGACACCTATTTCCAACAGCATCTCTGAGATCTGTCTGTCTTTCAAAGTACTCCAAAATTTTCCCCAGGGTGAGCAAAGAAAGAAGTGAAAAATTTCTTTTCAATCCTTTGTACTGAAGGATGGGATCTTGTTCTGACAGTCCCTCACAGGGGAAAGCACGTGTCTCCTAAATTTTGCTCATTAAAGCAAGGTGATCACTTTTGTTATGGTGTTCCATCCTCAGGAGAATTTATTCAAGTGGATTCAATAAACAGACAAGATTGAGTTTTGAACGGGATTGCATTCACAGTAAATAAAATCATTTCTGGTAGGCTCCTGTAGTGGCAGAGACCATTTTGACAAGCTTAATGTTACTAACTAAGAAGTTATGGAAAGATCTGTACAAATTGCAGTTTCAGGGGTATGCTGTGTTACTGAGTGACAACTGGCATTTAGGATTTGCCCTAAAACATGATTTTAAAGAATGCTGTTCTAAGCTGAAAGAAGAAGTTTTAAATTAGGATTAGCTGAAATCCTTTCATGCAGTAGTGATTACCCTGTCATTCACGTGGTCATTCCCTGATCTAGAGCTCTGTGCTTGGGGAAGGGTAGGCAAGCAGTTTGCTGATAGTAAAAGGTCTGAGTACAAAGGTGCAAATTCCTAAACTAGTAACTTGGGTCGAGTGATGGAGTTTTGCATCTGGTGAGAAACGGGCTTTTAAATCATAGAAATTCTACTTCTATCTGACTTTGAGATTTAGGGAACTTCTTAAGTAACCATTTTAAAAGAAGATGAATCATTGCAAAGTTATTTATTCATCATCTACTCTAACCCTGCTCAACACAGGGCACACTTCTAAATTGACAGCTTTCTCAGCCCTTCATCTGTTAGCCTTTAAGCACCTCCAAACACAGAGATTTCACAGCCTTACTGAAATCCAGTATTTGAGTGCTCCCATTCCTCTCAGCCCCCTAACTTTTTGGCCTTTCAGTGGATTTTCTGCAGCATTTCCATGTCTGTCTTGTTCCAGGCAGCCCTAAGGTGAACTTATTTCTACAGATGAGGCTTTATGAGTGCAGAGTAGGGAAGAAGAACTTTTCCCCTCAGCCTTCTGCTTTGTTCAGCAGACTTATTAATGCAACCCAGTGCACAGTTGACCTTCATTGTCTCAAGGACACAGTTTTGACTCACTTTCAACTCGTCTACCATGGAAGAATTTCTTGTCAGTTATACAGTCTTACTACTGATGTATTTTTACACTTACCTATCTCAATAACCATTCTTTTTTCTGGTTAAAAAGAAATACTTCACTGATCTAGGGAATTAAAGAGCAGGTGCATTGACTTCTATTTACTTCAGAAAGGAAAGTTTCAATCAGAATTACCTGTGGCAGTTGCTTAAACAGCAGTTTTTCTATTATTTAGAAACTAATTCATAAAATTCCCTTATCCTGTAAATGTTGTAATGCAAACATAATATAACTAAAATCAGTGTAGGTGTTCAAAATAATTTTAATGTAGATATGTAAAAATAAAAGTTCAGTATTTTTTTGCAGGAAGAAATATATTTCTCATATTATAATCAACAAAAAAAATTAATATAAAAATTAAAGAAGGGATTAGAAATACTTAAAAACTTTTTAATTTCTCTTTTTATTCTCTTTCATTTTTACCATCAGCCAGGTAGTAGACTAATGCCATATAAGACCAAAACACTTTGCTGGGAAAAAGATGCTCTTGGGTTTTTTCTAGAAAATGATGCAGTAGAGAGGAAATTACAGCAGATTTTATGTGTTTCAGGGTAATAGCATGGGTTATAACTAAGTGCCTAGTCTGATAAAATCCTAGTTGCACTCTGGGCAAATCATCTGCTTGGTACAACCATAACTTCCTTTAGAATAAGACACAGGTGTAGTTTGTGATGGAGAGCTAGGAAAACACAGCATCAATTGCTCAGACTGTGGATGTCATTTAAAACCAGGACCCAAAGTGGTATTTGTTGTTTTTAAAAGCAGAAGCAATCTCACGTTTTTGAAAAATTCTGTGCTTTGTAGTCTTAGCAGCATGTAAATCAAGAACAAGTTGTGGCTTAATAAGAGGTTGAGGATTAAGTTTTTTTCTTCAGTATTAACTTAGAAAAGTTCCATGAATTTATTTGTTTAATTTATTTTTCAAATAAAGGCTTTAGCTGAAATGCTACTTCTTCTGTCCCCTAAGCAAATGTCAGGGGCTAAATTTGGGAGGCTGAAGTTGTAAAGTTTGTGCTGTATGATTTTTTCTATCCCAGATTTTCTCAGCACATAACATTTGAGCATGAAGATTACCTTCCAAGAACTGATCTGATGAAATTTGTGGCAGTCTGGAAAGAATCACAAGTTGTATATAAATGAAGTCGCTGCTTTCCATCTTCATAAGTCAATCCCATTATGTGTTTAACAAATAAGAAGGAACCTGTAATGTTCAATAGATTCTGTTGTAGGATTAATCCATTTATGATGCCTTTGTCATCTGCAAAACATAAGTATTTCAATTCAGAGAGTCATGCAGCAAAATAAGATTTACTATGTTTCAGTATAAGCTGGAAAACTTTGGGATAGTGGAACTATGGTGTCAGTGTAACCAAGGACAAATACAAATTGAGTAAAGAAGAAGAAATAAATTTAAGAGTCTCCAGAACCCTACAAAACTAAAAAAGGAGGCAAAAATAAACATTTTTTTTTTTTCCTCAGGTGCTGAATCTTTCTGCTGTTTTGATTTTTCATATGTGCAATTCTTGGAGTTTACTTTACCCTTGGTGATTCTTCCAGAGATTTTTGTTACTGAAATAAAGCCCTATAAAGTTTGATCATTAAAGCAAAACTGCAAAAGGCTGTATAGCATTTCTCTCTTAGGAGAACTGTAACGATAAATCAGAAAAGATAAAAAATAAGCATCTGTAACAAAGCAGTCCTCAGAAAATGCATAGCTATTTTCTGTTAATTTCTTTAATTTCCCAGTTTTTAAAAGATGCCTGTAAGACCCAATGATGATTAATATTCAGGCCCATTTCTGACATTTGTTGTAATTTGAATAGCAATCTGTATAACTTGGTCTCATGGAAAATCTTTGGAAGGAAGAACATCAGTCATACCAGCACACAGGACACAGAATAAAAATAAATAGAGTTTTCTGGAATAAATTTTGGACTTTTTTGGAACAGACTGCTCTGTCCTTGAAGAGCATAGCAAATGAAATCCGTGAAGACAAATTGTTCTGAGAGTTGATAGATGCAGCATCACTGGGAAAGACAGAACATGTTTCTGCCAGGCATGTTTGGGAATAGGGACTTGAATATTTTCATTAATCTTGTCATAGCTTATTGCTGCTAACTTCCACAACAAAGATGGATTTTCCTTTGTAGCAGTGAATGAATATGCTTCCTGAAGAAGACTTTGACAATCTACCTTTTTCACATTCAGTTATTTTTTACATATTTCGTTCTTGCTAGAATTAAGTAACTCATTAAGTAACTCATTAACTTAATAGCATTGGATTACCTTAAAAACAATGCTGTACCATTATATGTTACATCCAAATCACTCTTAATCTCATCAGATTGTTTTCTCTTTCAGATATAGAAAGGTGTCCTTGTTTAAGGCTCAGGTTATTCAATAATGAGGTCCACAGACCTGGTGGTGACTTGTGCTGGATTGTTAAGGTCAAAATGCTGGTTCTCCAGAACTGAGGAATCTCTAGTGACATTTCCTTCTCATTTCAGATTTCAAGAGCTCTGTCTCACTGTATGCACTTTGTATTTACATCTTTGAAAATGAATGGAATGAGTCATTATCTGCTAGCACTGATTGGGGGCCGGCAGGAAGAAAAGGCAAAGTGTGAGATTGATCCTGAGATTGATCAAGAGTTGTCTGTGATCACTCTGAAAGTATGAACTAGAACAGAGATGCAGAAACAATGCTTACTAACCCCGGAGAGGTGCAGGAATGACTGGGAGAGAGAGGAGTGAAGTCGCTTTTCAGAGACATGCCAGGCTTCACCTTGGGGTTCATGGTTCTAAAAACAGGGCACCACATGAGTGTTCTCAAAAATAATGATTTCTTTCCTATGAATGGGTTTGTGTGACATCTGCATTAGACTGAACAGTATAAATTGACGTTAAAACCCCCTGTCTTTAATGCTATCTAATCTTTTGAGCCTGGCATCTGTTTATTTCTCTGTGAGCAAATATTCATAGCAGTGAACAAATTCTTTTCATAATCAAGGGAAAAAAGACTCTTGAGACTTTTCCTCTTCAGCACCAGGAAGAGAAATGTTTTCAAAATAGCTATAAACAGGAATTGCAAGTGTCTTCAGCTGTTCACTCCCTGTTGCTTTGCAGCCAGCTTTTCATCACTGTCTCTGAGCTTGGGCTATGGATGTTGCTGCAGGGACTCATCAGTTCTCAGCAGTCCAGGATTAAACGTATCAGATTGTTTAATATGTATGCATTCAGCTAGGAATGAATAATTGCTGAAATGGTTTCTTTCAGTGAATGAGTGGCTGACATTTTCCTGGTGTCTTTTATTTTAAGAGCTTAAGTTAATTGAACTCTAAATGAGGAGCTTCATTCTGAACCTCTGAAACCAGTGACATTTTGTCATGACCTCAGGAGGGAAGGCATGAAACCACATGGGCACAATTTGGGAATTCCTTATCTATATGTCTGGTACTCCTGAGGTACTATTATGAATGGGATTAAAAATCTGAGCAGAATTACAGTCACAAAATCAGTGCTATGCCTGCTGCAGCTGAAAGTAATTTTTTGCACAACAGGAGTTTGATGCTATGAAAGTGTTAAGGATCTCTGCCTGAGGGGGAATGAGAAATACCCGCTGGAAAAAATAGGCCTAGATCTGTACACATCTTGAAATCTCAGTTCTCAGAAAGGCACTTCATTATATTTACAAGTGTACGTATTTAGATGCATGCAATTAATATATACATTTAATGCAGTGAAATTAATGAAAACACTTAAGAGTTTAAGTAGGAGCAGGTGCCTTTGTAGTACCAAATCAGTTCAATAAGAAAGAAAAGAGAGAGAAGGGAAGAGACAGATGTGCAGCAAAGTGTAGAGCATGGTTATTTCCATTATAGACGTGCACTTTCTGACAGACAGTGAGTCGGATTTTTGCTGAAAACATTCACCAAGGTTTTATATTGACTGGCTGTAGATTAATTGAAATTCAAAGGAGAGTAAAAGGCTTAATGTAGATGAGTAAAAGAGGGATATCAATAATTGATGCTTTTCTTCGCTAGCGAACTTGATTAAAAAAACTTGAGTTAAATCACAATTTAAAATTATCTTTTCCCCGTATATCTTCATTTCTAAGTTGAAGAAAACATAAGCTTCAGAATTCTATGTCTGTAAGGTTTGATCCTAATTAAATTTCTGAGAAACATTAAAGACATCAATGTAAACAAAAATGATTATTTGGACAACTTCATTTTGAAAACAGAAGCTAAATATATCCAGCAACATTGAATTTGCCAGTAATTTCTCAGTTCTTCATCTTAGAAATCAAATACTCCTCATAGCCAACCCCTTGGGGTTTTTTGCTGGTTTGTTTTAGCAAATGGTATTCTGGAGAAGGAATTTTTTGTAAGTTATACTGATGATGGATCTGAAACAGTCCGTTGCTAAAGAGCCCAAAGATATGTAGCAGGACTGTGATATCCTCGTCTCTGAGCATTAGCAGATCAATAAAAAGGAGGAATGGAGCAGCCGTTCTGTACTTCTGACTGTGAAATACAGGATTATTTGGCTTATGACCCTATTTTAACTGCTGTGATCTCCCTTGAGGTCACAACTGCTAGTTTGGGAAGCACTGAACGAGAGTGAAGCGTTAGCCAGGAGGGGCAGAAATGAGGCTTGACAGCAGGCAGCGCTGCCTTCCAGCAGGGACAATTCCCATGCTGCTCCCTCTCCCAGGGAAGGTGTCCCCTGTCGGCTGGCTCTGAGGGGAGCGAGGAGCCCTGAAGAGGTGTGCTCATGGTCTCTGGTTAGCCCCTCTTTGAGATACTTAAGGGAAAAGGACAAACCCAAACAACTCTACCCCCACGTTACCTTCTGTGTGGAGTCATTTGACAAGTTAGTTCCCTGGATTTCTTCACGTTAGCTTCTTATTACCTAATTATGATTGAAATTACTTCTTAGTAAGTCTGTGTTTTCTCCTAATAAGGCTGCATTTATGGCACTCTGAGCAGAGCTTTAGGTTCTGAACTAGCCCGCAGTGCTGATTTCTGTTATTATGGCACAGTGGGTTGTCAGCCTGTGATAGATGGTGCCTAATCAGCTACTGGGTCCAACAGCTGAAGATCACACTCGTGCCAAGGAGGAAAATAAAGCCTAGTTAAAAATGTGCATTTGTGGTATTATAAGGAGTGACAAGGATTGTCTAGTAGGGCCCTATGCAAGGAAAGAATACTGCAATCCCTTCAGTTATTTGGGGAGGTTACATATCCTGGGGGTTCTAAAGTGTCTGATAGAAATGAAAATACTAAGTGTTTAAACATACATATATACAGACATTATTTGTAGTTTATATTCATGGGGTTTTATTTTTCTTCCCTTTCAGAAGTTTCTTGTAATAAGAGCAGCTGAGATGAATTTTTTTTGTATTTGTTCCTAATTTTCAATGAAAAATATCTCTACTGACTATAAGAAGTCATTAACAATGTTACGCATTAGCATACTTTGGGGTTAGAGTCTATTCTGAAGGCTGTCTCAGAGGTTCTGTGATGGTTATAAATTTTGGTTTCACTTGGATCATTGACTACCATGAGAAAATAAAAAATAACTTTTGTTTCTGCTGTAAAAAGGAAATTCGTGATGTGGTGCTGCCATTGTGTGTTCCCTGCTCTTGCTGCTGGTACAGTAATTGTGATTATTTTGCTTTTCAAATTAATTGATGTTTGTAAATAAATATTCTGCTTCTGATGTTGAAAATAACATGTATTTGTGCTATTGTGTCAGTACTTATCTTTCATCTGGCAGTGAATCAGTGGCATTGATACTGAAAATCAAAACTGGAAGCTGTGCTGCAGTAAGAATACAACTTTATATAAATGATGTGAAAAGTGTTGGTGTTTTACTGAGTGAAATTTTGAATCACAGACAGTTCACAGGAAAATAAAAATATAAACCTGGTTACTCAGCCCAAGTCATTTTGCTGGTACTGAGTGGTTCCTTTTTTGGCTCCTCAGTTGTCTTCAGAATACTTTGAGGTCATCTGTCGCCACTCTCATTGTATGCAGACATCTCTATAGACCTTATGTCCAAAATGACCACGGAAGTAAAAAATTCTAGCTCTGAATGAACATGGGAAATCCTACTTTGTGAATTTAGTGTCTCATGCTTAATCCTTGATTATTAAAATTTCATTGTACCTTTGAATTTTTAGGCTTGTGTTAAAAAAACTTATCTGTAAAGTTGGTTGAACAACAAAATAAAATAGGCTAGGGTGGAATCTTAGAAAAATAGGGAGATCAGATGTTGAAATATCAAGTTAGTGTGAGAAGTATTAAAAAGGCAGACTTAAAGAGAAGAGAGAGCATCTTGGTAGATCATAGGAAGAGCCAAGCAAGAATGAAGTCACGTGGAATGAATTGTAGGTTGCTTTATTCCCTTCTTCTGAAAAATCTGAATTTGCTTCATTTCTACATATTCCATGGTTCCATTCAGAAGTATTCTGAAGTATCCATTCTGTGTGTGTCTATTAGGGACATCTGCTTTAAGCAGAGGATATAGTACTATTCTGAATATCAGTTTGCTGATATTTTGACAAATCGTGACTATTGCCTAGTGAATAATGTCTTGTGATTAACTGTATCTCTTAAGAGGCTGGACTATGACTGACATAGAAACTACTACTCCATGGATAAATGTTTAATTATTATTTGGAATTGTTTAGAATCCCCAGATGAAAGATGTGGGAAGTGAAGAGTGGCAACACGCTGTAGAATGCCATTAATTTACAGTAATTGACATATCCAGTGCAATCACTGAATTTTATGAAGCAGTCAATAAGGAGCAAATCATGCTTATTTGCAGTCACAAGGCTTACAGTGCCTCTCTTGTTGCAGCAGCTGTGATTCATTTCCTCTACACAGGGAGCGGAAAATGGTTTCCTGGGACAGGGGAAAGGTCAGGCAGTGTCAGAGTCACTTTTTCACTTATGTGAGGAGCATCAGAAGTATGCAAAACATTACCTAGGAGACTTCTCCTTCATTTCTTCATATTTTCTTCCTTCTCTTTGGAGAATGTGTTAACTAATCTAATGCAATAGAAGAAAATGAACTAGAGAAGGCTGAGAAAGACTACTAGGTCATGGTCAGCTTGTGTTTGTGCTTTTTGGCAGTAGATTATCCTTAAATATATTATTGTGGAGGAAAACCTGACTTCTATCTAAAGTGAAGCATAAAGCAGGAATAGAGGCATTTCTTCCTTTTGTAAATCTGCTGTGATAAAATAGAAGTAGAAAACATTTGTTTCAATGACTTCCTATAGATAATTGCTTAGTTACGTATTTCCTTCTCTTTGCTGAACCCAGAGGCTTTCTCTAGATCTTGGATGTAATTGTTGATTCAGTGTCTGTTTTGAGGACCTTCCAGTGTTTTACTCTCTGATCACAATAAAGAGGGATATATAAGCTCTTTTTAATTATGGAATAAATCCAAGGTAGCAATAGAGACTAATAGATCGGTAGTCTGAGTTGATAAATTGCTTTTTGCAATCTTTATATCAACTATTTTCTATTTCATCCTGGGGTTATATGAGCAGAGCTGTGCACATGATAACATCTCTAACATGGTTTATTTAAATCAAGCAAGCCACAATGATGGAAACACACCCCAGCACTGGATTAGTCAATCTGTTGTAACTGAGCAGTACATCACTATTAAGGTTCATAATGGGTTTTGTGAACTCAGTAGCTTCTCATCTAAATGAGGTTTTATGGGATTTATATGTCTTTAATGCTAACTATTCAAGATTTGTAGATGTTAAAATCAAATTTAAGTGCCAGGCTCAAATGATTTCAGGTGTTACAGTGTTGTTATTGGCTCTTCCCAAATGTCATCAAAATAGATGAGCACGGTAATAAATACCTCAAGTTTTGTAATATGCAAATAGTTAGAAAGCAGAGATTTTTCAACTTTCCATTTTTTCAAATGGTAGATGGTTTGATAACTGAGGTTGTCAGGAGTATGAAAATGTGATAACACACAGTGATTTGTGAAACAAGGAGGGAATAAATACTCACACTAAATAGGGAAAGTACGTACCCTGTCATCTCATCTGCAATACTGCATTCATGCCGTAGTTCATTGCTGTACTAAATACTGTGGAATCAAAGTACATTTGTCTGATTAAATTAGCATGTAATGATATCTGAGCAATTTAGGAATATACATCAAAGGACCTGTTTGTGGTGATGGAGTAGCAAGCCCTTCACTCTGTGATGTACCTTGTGCCAAAGCACTGAGGCACTCAGAGTGAAGCCCAGCCCAGGCCTCTGAGCAGCCTCCTGCCTCAGCTCTGCCCAAGCCGTGCCCAGCACAGCTCACAAAGGAAGATCTGCAGTGCAGGGGGCTGAGAGCAGCAGGGGGGAGGGCGGCTTTTGTGGTTGTGATTTGGTCTTTGAATGCTAAAGTGACAAATCTGTATTGTTTTGATCATGCTTACAATAACTGAAATGTTTGCAACTTTCTCCTGAGCATGACTCTGCAAAAGACATGAGAAAACTGTGAGAGAACCAGACATGCCACGTGATGCTGGCTTTGGGACCTCCAAGAGCCAAGGAGCACAAGCAGCTCAGCATAACACAGGCATGAAAAACCAATGTGTTCTCAACTTGTTAAAAAGTATAACTTCAAATGACATGCCCTGAATGAGACATTCCTTAGCATGTATCAATGGTGAGCCGTACTGCCACGTCATGAGGATTAAATACCATTGAAGAAAGTGCCAATCCTGTAAAGTAAATATTACTTGCAGAAATTTTCCCAAATCAGTCCAGTCAATGTATGACTTGAATACAGCCTGATCAAGCCACAGAATAATGTTACTGCTCAGAAATCAACTTTTGGCTTGTGCTGAGGTTAAGCATTTAGAACCTTCAGTCTGTTTTCCAGCTGAAACCAAACTGTGAACTAGAGCTGCTCACTGTTATAGGTCATGGCCTTCTTTCTCCTTAATACTATTAAAATGATAACTTGAGAGTGCTTTCAGTTAATGAGGTAATTACACTATTCGGGATTTGACCTTGAAGTTTATTGCTCATTTAACAAGAAATGAGAAGCTGAGATATGTCTTTGTTGCTGGACAGATCTTGAAAATTTTGAATATAAGAGTCAATCAAAGGAAAAAGATTATGGTGGCGAATTGGAGTATATAAATTTGCATATTAATAGTGTTTCTGAGAAAAACCTGCACAGTGATCATGCAAATCTTTTAGCTCTGGCTAATAGTGGCTGTCTGTCAACTGCAGCACAGGCATGCACATGATCCATGTTCACTGAGAAATTTTGGTATAGCAGATTTGCAAAGAGCAAAACCAATTAGTAGTGGAAGGAAATGCACAACTGCAGAAACTTTTCTGCATAACTTATTCTCATTTGCTGAAAATAGTCTGATATATAATCAGAATCCTTCTCCCCTTTTAATGACAGCAACTTAAACAAATGAGAAAAACATGCCCTAACTTTTCTTATGAAACGAAAAGTTCCGCATTTATTTTCTTTTCTTTGAAAAAAAACATGCTTGGAATTCATGGGCAAACTTTCTTTGCTGCTGTAAAATTGAGTATTTAAAAATATGATTAAAATAATATCCCAATAATAGATAAAAAGGAATTAGGGTTTTAATAATTAACTACAAGAACGTTTGGGCAGAATTTCCTCTTAGAAGGCATATGTAGGAACAGTTGCCATGGCTATGTGGTTTGGTTTTTCCTGTGGAGAATATAGAAGTTTGTATTTTCTGAAACTGCAGAGAAAACAAGGAACAGGTGGAACTAGCAGCCAAATATGACTTCAGAAATAGAAAAATTAATCACACCCTTTTTAGCACTTGTAGTTGCAATGTGATGTAAAATACTCTGATATATTTTTCTGTAAGTTTATAGAAAGTATTACTTTTGTGCTTTAACTCATCTGTTTAATTAAGTAGATATATTGGTTTGCAGTGTTCTGCAATAGAGTTTTTCTGTAATTAATGCCATGGTGCTTGCTTGCTTAAACTGACTGTAGTTAGTATGAACAACAATATCATAATCTGGTTAAATATCTTAGATATTGTGAATTAGGAAACTTAGAGTTTGGGATCTTTTATGAAACACATTTGTAATTTGGATTATAGCTCCATTTTAAGCATAAATGTTCTTTTCTTTGCAGGAGATTCTATTTGTAGGTTTGTAGAGAAGAAAAAAAAATGTATTTACAAAGTCTAGCACACTTGTTAGCACAATTTGCCCTGTTGTTAATTCCAGTTATTTTAAGTGTCTTGCCCTAAGCATCCTAGCAGAATATTTCTTTCTTATATTTATCTCCTTCCTCTGCACTCACTAATTGTTCTCCTTTGCACAGTAAGCTTGGGTTTGCAATTCTTTTCCCTGAAGGCATTGAAGATGGTGTTGAAGAACAGGCTCCCCTGGACTCTCCATCATTTTGTCCTGTCCTACCCTACTAAATGGGGGAATTACCAAACAGTTAGTGCTGAGAGTCTGTGCTGAAGGCAATCCCCCAAAGAGAATAGAAAAGGGAGCAGGGGCTAAAACTGATGTGGGGAATGTTGTCTGTACTTCTTTATATAGGCAGGTTTGTGGCACTCCTTCCTACCAGTGACATCTCACATTTTCATCTTCAGGAATGATCTAACTACCAAAGAAAATGAAAAAAAAAGGAAAGTTGCAGGTCAAGATCAATATAAGGGTCAGATCATCTGCCATTTTTGTGCTCTTGGTTTTCACCCCCGAGTGTGCCAGGCTCAGTGCCCTTGTCCTGCATTTGGTTCTCTCTTCCCCTCTTTCTTCCATCATGGAGATATGACAGTCCATTTCTTTACATGACAGTTCCAGCCTTTCATTTAACCAGTGCCAAGGAACTCTAACTCATTAGAAGGGAAAAACGAGCTGGAGATTTGTGGAATGAAAATTAATTCCTGTAACTTTATTACTCGGGCCTTTAAAGGTGCTTTAAAAAAAATCCCCAGCTTTGCACAGTCATTTTAAAGGATGTGCTCTCTCATTAAATTGGAATATATAGTTATCAGAAGATGTAATTATTTTTGGAAAAAAGCTTTATTTGTCTGTAAGTGTTTCAATCACCAAAATTGAGCTTATTATAGAGAAGTTATGGTGTAAAATTTAAATTAGAGAAAATAAATTTCATCTGTTACTGCATGCAAGAATATACATTTTTCACTCCTTGGAAAACACTTGCTTACCTCTATAGGAGATATTTCCAAGCATTAACATCAAACATCTTCATTTTATTTTGACCTTTTGAATAGTTTAACTTCTAAATGAAAATCCGAACATCTTGATATAGAAATGAAAACTACAAGTATGAAAACTGTTCATCCTACTTAAACTTCAGTAAACAAAATTGAAGTGCAAGAATGTCACCAGCTGACATTATGATGATTTCTAAAAATCTCATAAGAATTGACACATTGCACTAAGAAATATAATACAGCACACAAGAAAATTAATTGGAACTGATTTATGTTACCAAATAATTTTCTGTCATTAGCAATTCTTCCCAAAAATTGTGTTTTGTTAACCTTTTAACATTTCAGGTGTGTTGACAGAAAATACTGAATCAAACAAAAGGCCATCATGCTTAACTGCACTGAATCTTCAGTAAACAAAATAACATTAAATCTACAGATCCAACTTAACTCAGTGTTCAAGATGTGTGAAAGATATGGAAGATAAAATCACATGAGAGTAACTAAAGATAGCAGATTAGGGTATTTTATTGGTATGTGGTGAGGTCCAGATGGTTTTAAGGAGGGCAAAGCTTGGCTCTGGCCCTCAAAGAATATCAAAGCCAAAGGCTTTTCCAAAAGTTAGGTGAGTAACTACGAGGAACTCTTAGTCATTAATTCTTCGGGGATTTTTTTTTGCTTTAGTTTGTTTTTAATATTAACTAATAGCTTTAGTAGGACTTGTGGACAAACTCTGAATGGTTATTAAATTGTGATCCCGGTCACCACTCAGTCACCCTTCATTGTTTTTGTTATCTTTACTCGCCATTTCTCTAGTTATTTCCAGTAAATCTTGTCTTAATACAAATAGTACAAACCAGGCCAAAATGCCCCTAGCTTACAACGTTGCCTAATTTAATCCATATTCAGTTCTAGCTTCTAAATTATTCTGCTAATCAATACTAGTCAATACCTAAGCAGAAATGGACTTATGATAACAGCATTTCTTAGTGATGTCATGAAATACAGGAGTTCAACTATGTTGTATAAACCAGCAAAGAGCAGAAAGAAAATCCAGTAGAAAATAGTTGCATGTTCTACTATTCCAGCCTCTGTTTTTAATGAAGAAGATAAAGAGAGTATTTAGTTGTTCTTGTGGGATTTTAGTCATCCCTGATTCAGTTAAACCATTTTGACAGAAAAATAATTAAGCTTCAGTGAATTAAGTACAGGGTTTTTTCCAACACTCTGAAAAAGTTCTTTAATATTATGATTTTGTTCAGCAATTTGACAGCAAATAAATATTTTGGATATTCAAATATAACTACATATACTTGAGACTCAGAAAAAGATTTTAGCATGACAAGACTTTTGATTTTGATCATGTAATGATTGTTGCAAATGAGTATAGGGACAGAAATAAAAAGTCAGAGAAACAGAATTCCTACTCCTGTCCCTTGACCGGAGGACGTGTTTGGGTTTGTGATTGAAGAGTTAGTTTTATCATGTCTTGTAGCTTTTACTTGGGTGTAATTATTTCCTGAAATCTGTCTAAAACAGTCTTTGGAAACAGCGAATGATAGCATATCCTAGAATATGGATAAAGAACAAAAGGTTTTCTAATTACCAGAAAATCAAAAAAGTTTTCATCATTAGATACCCACTAGAGCAGCTAATAGAGCAGATGATCCAAACATCTACAGAAATACACATATTTTTTTGTCTGAAATGCTTAGTCTGCTGAAAATTTTATTGTGTTTTCTTTGAGGAATAATCAAAACAATTAAATGAAACTAGTCAATAAAATTTTCTAACAGCTGCTGCTATCAAAGATGCAAAATCTGCCGTGGAAAATGATAATTACAGAAGGACCAGGATACTTACTATCCACGGCAGACAGAATACTTCACTGGAGGTTATTTAATGTGATTTATCACATATCAGAAATGATTCAAGTATGTTGTGGCTGGTGGAGTAAACTCAACCTGGCAGAGAATGCTTGCTCTTGTCCTTTTCCCAGAAATTGTACTAACTTCAGAGTTTATATCACTGAGAACTCCAGCCTGAAAACTAGTGCAATTTGTGCTGTAATTTGTGTTGTAAAATTTTATTGACATAAAACATCAACTGAGATATGTTTGGTTTGCTAATGACAACAACTTTTATTACCATTTTCATCAGATAAGTAGATTTAAAATCCAAGTGGGTTTTTTTTCTAGATCAAGCAAAAGGCATCATCAGTTTTAGTCCAGCTAGAAGGAGGATGTTTTGAATCAAATAATTATTTAAAGAGCAGTGTGACAGGTAGGAACTTATTCTTTGTGCTGTGCTGTGATTTTCAGACACTGAACTGCTCTAGAGGCTCAGGTGCACCAACAGCCAAAGCCAGTTTGGTTTATGAGTGTTTGGACATTTGACCCTGTGCTTCCAGACACACAGTAGTGTCAGGGTGCTTTGCAGTGTTTGCCCAGAGCAGCTGCACTGAGCTACACTCAAAGGGAATGTGCAAGTCAGCCAAGTGGCAAAACCACATTTCTCAAAAACTTTAGCAACTGTGGTGGAATCACTGTGCTCATAGGATCAAGTTTGTTAATACTGATCTCTCATTTAGTAAGTCTTCAGTTCAAAAGATTCATACTGAGAGCATTTGTGTCAGATTCAAAAGATTTGACTCATATGTCAAGTCTTGGCTGCCCACCTTTTCTATGAAATGAGTACCAAGATGTTATTTTGAATGTTTTGTAAAGTTTTAAAGTCTTACTTGGATAATTTTTCTTATAATATCTAAAATATGGAACATTTCTTGAAAGTTTAACTTTACTTTGTTTCTTACATCCTTTCTGCTGGCCTGTACAGCATTTTGGGACTCATTTAGGCAGTTTAAAGCTAGGCATAACTGTATACTTATGCTTCAGAAATCAGTTAAGAAAAGCTACTACTGTTGTCATTATTAGTAACTTAAAACCTTTCTACTAAGACCACACAAGTTTAAAAACATGCAAATGATGTATCTAAGAGGAATACCTGGTATTTCAGGTAGTAAAGGGAGTAAGAACTCTAATGGTGGAAAGTCAAGCACAGAAATAAGGAAGACAGAGCACCATCAGCTGTTGTCACACCTGGGCAGGTTTTGTGGCAGTTGTCACACTAGTTCTGTGGGGATACTGGCCAGGATTAAGCTATTGAAACATCCATATTGTATGTCTTAAACAAAAAGTGGGAGTAGCAGAAGCACTGCAGGACTCATTTCAGTGTATTCTCATCCATTGCATGATTTCATGTCATAATTCCTTATTTATTTATTTTTTTAAGGAGAAGTTTTATGATAAGGTAAACATTACATTCTCTCATTACTTGCCGCATCTAAGACTAGTTCTCAGTATTCTGATTTTAGTCCATTAGCTTCTAGCACATTCATTACATGGTCTAAGGCAGGTACAGTCAAGTGGCATTTTTTTCAATTGTTTTGGTCTTTTAACTTTTGCTGACTTTATTAAAGAATTTTATTTAACCAGACTATTACTGCCCATGGCAATGCAGATAATAGACTTGAACCCCAAGTGGTTGCTGCTGTTGTATATGTGGCTGCTGAGAATGTGACATGTCCTTTTCAGTGCTTCTAATCTTATTTCTTGGGGCATTTCTGCTCCTTAAATGCTCAGGAGGGCAGACGTGCACTGTTCATCATGATAAAGAGCTATTATCTTTTGGTATTGCTGGCCATCTCTGTAATACAATAAAATCAAAATAAAGAGCCAGCAGACAATTGAAGACATCTGTTATCTGCTAATGATTGGCATCTTGACTTATAGTCTGTCATTCTGGAATGACAAATGTTTCATTTACCAACACACACTTCCACTGAACCTTATGCCCAAGTCCACATTTCTCTCAAAAGCAAAAATGTGCTTTTGATACAAGGCATATTTCAAAAGCAAACAAATTATGTGGGTTTGTTTTTTACATATTTATGGGCCACTTAGATTTCTCTGTACATTTTGTAAAACTCCTACATAAGGTGGGACTTCTTTTGTCTTTGTTCTTCAGCAATAAGCTTGTTAGGGTTTCTTTAAATCTGAAATAAAAGTCTAAAGGACAGAAAATCAAAGTTTTTAGAACTTTAGAATGTTTCCACTGTATTCTTTACATGCTGTTTCTGAAAGTTTTAGTACTTATTACCTGCCATTCTCTCATTGCAAGTTTGTTCATAGATATTCCGTATATTTTATTATCTGCTCCTATATTTCAGAAGAGCTATATTTTTCAAGTGCTGTTATGCTTTTACTAAATTGTAGAACTGTATGCATCATCTATCAAAATGTTTTTTTCTCATGGCTACTATGTTTTTTTCAAATATTTACTCTTTTATGAACACTGCAGAGAACACAGTGCCAATAATTGCTAGGCTTTAAAATGAGCTGGATGCTCCATTTTTAGATAAAGCAGTTTTCCTCATTGTTTAGGTATTGTTGGGAAAAAAAATCAGGTCAGCCATGGGTGTGTTTAAACATGAATTTAGGCACAGATTATTAGCTAGTTATTTGAAAAATGTTGTTTATTCTAATGAATAATTCCATTAGCAGCCCAAAAAATTTTTGGAGAAACACTTAAAATGTGCATAGATCATGTAAGTGGGATAGAAAATGGCCTGAGATATGCTATTAAGATTTCTTTGCTTGAAGAGGGAAAATTAACCACTGACATAGGAGGGAAGCTAAGGTTGAAAGCACAGCAATGTTTTTTAGAGGACAGTTACATGAAAGGAGAGGATTCATGATCCGTGATTGTGGACTATAATTATCCATAAACCATTTTATGTAAACCTCATCCTGGTTACAGCATTTTTGTTAAAGTTGGGCTGGTGTTTTTTTCAGCTGGGAGATGACAGAGCTCATAAGATGTGAGGAGGCGTTTTGCCAGAAATGGGGGCAGGGAGGTGCTGGTGCAGAATAGCTGGTCTGGAGAAAAATGTGTGTCAGGAGTAGACTTAGAATTACAGAGGTGAGAGAGGTTTAGGAGCAGGCAAACACGTGTGATCAGTGCTGTTAGGAAAACAAGCCATATGTGAGGACGGGTTTTAGTGGACTTTATCAAGGTCTGAATCAGAGCTCTCTGAAGAGTTACACTGAAAAAGGAGAAAAGGGAAGCAGTCATTGTTCTCACCTTATGTCAGAGATCAGGCTGGTAGACACCACCTTTCTCTCTGTTTGTATTAGCTCATTTCCCTCTATTAGTCACTTAGAACAGAAACACAGACTCAAATATAGCAAGATTTTTTTGCAAGTGTGTTCCTGCTTGTTATACTTGAGAATTGTTTATCCCTTATATACATAATGACTTTCCCAAGGGCTAAAGTACAAATCCAAATTGGATGCACTCTGTATACTCATCAAGAAATTTTGGCAAGAGGCCATCTGGGAGTTGTCCATAGTTACTGGAGTTTCTGCATCTCAGATTCCACATTAATGCTTTATGGGTATAGCTCATCTTTGGAAGGCTGCACTGCATGAGAAAACACATAATTTTGACAGAAACGCATTTTGTTTTCATTCTCAAGGAATAATTTGCAAACTTTTCCTGTCCCTTGTGTAGCATCTCATCCTATTACGATGATTTTCTTTGAATGCTTTTCTGGAAATCTAGTGAAAAAGGAGTCTAATTAAGAAAAAGTGTCAAGGAGAATATATTGAGATACACACAACATTCCTGGGTTTATGTATGATAGCTTGACTACTGATTAAGATGAAATAATTTTTATTTCATAACTTGACTACAATCCAGTAACATATTTGTAAAATGGTTTGCTAGAAAGTAGTCATATATGGTGACTACTGCTTTTAACTAATTTTATATATTCTTTTGAGCTCATTATATTGTACTTCCTTTTATACTGTGTTTAAATAGAATCTGCTCTCTGACCACTGTAGACCATAACTTGCAGTTCATTTAGTCATTTATTGTTTGGAATGTGCAATGCAACCAAGTCTCGGCCTAATAAAGCAATGGAGTACAATAATCAGAGGAGATTCTCTGTATTATTAACAGCTGTCAAGATTTTTGTAGGCAAATTTTAAGGGAAATAACATAGAATGTGTTATTAATTTAGATAAGCAAATTAATCAAAAGAAAATAACCAAGGGGAATCATGCTAGATGCTACAGGTGTAAGTGAAGAAACACTCATTAAAACTAATGAAATAGGGAAACCGCAAGAATGTCCCAAAGCAAAGCAGCTTCATTTTTGGTAAGGCAGCCACGCTGTGTGTGGCAGGGTGAGGTGCTTGTTCTGCAGTGGCTGCAGCAGAGCAGCACTCAGTGCTGGGGG
Source organism: Xenops minutus (assembly GCA_035221455.1). Lineage (NCBI taxonomy): Eukaryota > Metazoa > Chordata > Aves > Passeriformes > Furnariidae > Xenops > Xenops minutus. Next base: position 23,161,260 of record JAWWEE010000004.1, on the reverse strand, counting down.
CAGACAGGGCTGCTCAGCTCAGCTCAGCTCGTTCAAGGGAAGGCTCCTGCTGGGCCAACAGCGCTTTCACGGGAGCAAACATTCGGAACCCGAGGCACTGCAGGTCTTGTGGGCACTTGGAGCAAGTGGAAGCTGATTGTGTGTACAGGCTGTCTGCCAAAGCAATGACCAGTGTCAGCCATTGCAGCACTCGCCTTCCTTCCCAACACTTGCTTTCTAAATTCCGCTTTTTCTTCAGTTGGGTTGCTATGGTATTACTGTAGGACAAAACAACAAATTTAGAAAACCTAATTACGAACTACTTCTGGGATCTGAGGTGTTGAGAGTGTTGTTCCATGGCTATTTTGTGACCAGAATACAGCACCTTGTTTCTATATCTGCTGTGAAGTTCTCAAGTCTGATTTATTTTTATTTTTGTATAGGCTAGCTGATGTTTTTAACTGAGACTAATATGAACTTTCACAGGGTTCACATCCTACTTGTTTTATTGAATTGGAAAATTTCTGGCTATTAAAATAAAAAGTTCTTGTTTTATTTCTTCATAGTTTTATCTGAAATAGGGAGAGAAGTTGAAGAACACCTCAAAGACATTCTTCGCTTCTGTCCTCAGTTAGAACTGTAGCAGAATCTTTTATGAGAGAAATAATTCTAAACAATTTTTGCTATGAAGTAGAAGACAGTCAATTAACAGCACCATTTTAGTCAATGTTTTAGTGCAAATGTTTCATTTCTATTGGTACTAGTCAATAGTTTTGAGGTGTGGGGTTTTTTAATAAAGAGTTCAGAATTTAAAGTTTTTATTATTTTGCTGTAGTAATTAATAAAATATTAGTTTATAGAGATAAAAGTAGTGTTTTTATTTGCTAGGCCTTTTTTATTTTTTTTTTTTAGCAGAACACCCCGACCATGAGAATAGGACTCCATACACTTATCCCTCCCTTCAATGATTTCATTTTGTATGAAAATATATACAGATAAAGAAAGGGAAGATGCAAAGACACTAAACTTAAGGGTTTAAAAATCTCTGTTTTCCCAGAGTCCTAAAGGATATTATATTTTCATTAGCTTTTTGTTTATTTTTTTTTTCCTCGAGACTTTGAAGCCCTGTTTCTTTGTTAGGATTGTTGGCTGTGGGTTTTTGCAGAATGGATAATAAATGACACCTTCTTGCTCTGTGATCAGCATTGCCACCAAAAGACATTTTCAGGGGAGGGATGCCACACATTTGAAAGACTTTTTTCTTATGGTTTCTTTCATCAAGTGCCTGTGTTTCCTCCCCCTCCAAAAAAAAAATCCCCTGACACATGATACAGTCATGATGCTTTGACATGTCTAATATCAAAATTTCTGTTGGTTTCAGAAAGAACAAGACTTTGCTGTGATGCAATTCCAACCTAGAGAGAGAGAAATTAAGTGAAGATGGAGGCAAGAGAAGAACCAGATATTATAGCTCCATATCCAGGGGAGAGTCTATTTTTTTTCTGCTTCAGGCTCACAGGAACACAGAGAAGATATGTTTGATGGATTAAACATATTGTAGTAATTCTGAACAGCTTTTTTTAATTTATTTATTCTTACTTTCAATTAAAGAGTTTTCATGCATACACTTTTCTGTGTGTATGCTTTAGAGTTAGGACTGGAAAAACTCCAAACTTCTCCCCTCTACTTCTTATTAAATGACATTTATTAGGGACATATATCTTAAGAAAAGGCTTACTCCAACATCTTGGACTCAATTAAAACATAAACCTTTTAAAATGACGTTTGTTTCTTCTCCAAATATTTATTTGACTTCCCAAAATTTTATTCTTGTATGATCTACAAAAATATCTTTTTAAAAATATATTTTCTTCTCTTGGCTTTGATAATACACAATGCAAATAAAGAAATTTCTGCTGACATTATCTGGGTTAGAAAACTGTGAATTTTCTCAAAACATATTGCACTCTCCCTTATGTCTAACATGCTCCATATGTTGATGTTCTCAAAGAAGGCTGACTGGGGGAAAAAAACCAAAACACTTCCTTTTCTGGGAAAAGACTCAAGTTTTGGAGAAAAAGTCATTTCAGTAATTCCTTCTCTGTTTCAATGGCAAAGTATAAAAGAGCTGTCTAGGATAAGGGAAGCCAAGGGTCATTTGCTTCCTGCAGGTGCAGTTTGCTCTTGAAGCTTTAAGTATTTGTTGGGGAAAGGCAGCTGGCATTGCAGATGGATTTGGCTGAGTGCCCCTGGAGAGGCCAAGCCTTGCCCTTGCCCATCCCTTCCCCATGGCTGGCACTGCTGCTTGCCCGGCCCATTCCTGCCCCTCTCAGGTTGCCAACCAGGAACAAACTGCTTTTCCTCTGGCTGCTGATTCACCACAGCACACTGGCTTACCAAGAGGGTGGAGGAGTCTCAGAGGCAACTGAAGGGCAGCAGAACCACATGTGGGGTGCCTTGGAGTCACTGAGTTGTTTGAGAGGGCTGTGCTTGCCTGTCTGTGCTGGTGGTTACTGTCTGCCTTTTGTCCTGGCAGGTAAAATGGGCCATTCAGATTCCACCTGTGCCTGTTTAAGACCCAACTTAGCCCTGTATCTCAAGGCTGCTCTGTGGTAAGTCTGTTCTCTTTCATGTAGAAAAAAGTATATTGTCTTCCATGGAAATGTTTGTAGAGGAAAAATAAAAAATCTCGAGTTTTTTTTTGTTTTCTATTGGTTTTTTAGAGAGTAGTTAATTTCTTGGCCAAATCACTATGGAAAATGGACTAGCAACCTACAAAGTTCTTTTCCTGGCCTGTGTATGTTTCATGCTTGTATAACACACCTTGCAGAAAGAGGAAAAGTGAATGTATCTGCTCAGTGCTTTGGGCAATGTTTGAAGAACCACGCTCTGTGGTGATCTTTTTCACTTTGCATTTATGGATGCAGTATATAAATACTGCAATAATACAAGAACCACTTCTGTATTTGGTGCCTTATCACTTGCCTTTTGGAAAACTCTGGTTTATGAACTTGCACATTCCCTAATGAGTTGTATTATGAGTGGAAAGCTCTATTGATGGGAATGCTATAAAACATAGTAACTGTTCTTGCAACAGTCACTATACCCTTGATAACACTGCAGTTCTGCTTTTTTAACAACAGTACTTGAGAAATATCACAAATCTTTGTGTGAGGGTGTATACACTGTGGTAATATAATGTTCTTTATTTTAATGTATTTCTTGATTGAACTGTGCTCCTGAATTTTACCTGAAGACTTTGCATCTCTCTTAAAATAATACTCTGTATAAGATAGAGGACATTGGGCTTGGGAAAGAAAGGAGTCGGACAGCCCTCTTATTTTTGATTGTCAAAAGTAATGTAATTAACACTGAGTAAATGGGGTTTGTGCTTTTGTTTGTGTGCTTTAGTACATAGTAAGTAATTGCACCTGACAAACAGAGAAAGTACAATTTCAGATCTCATACACATATAACCTACAGTAAGCATTTATCACACAGAACATTTAAAGTTTTGCTGTACTGGTAACAGTGATTTGTAATGCTTTTTATTCTCTTCCTGAAAAAAAAAGAACAACAAAACCCCAACTTTTTTTTTTTTTATTTATTTATTTTTTTATTGTGATATGAACTAAAAAAGATCTTGTTTCCTCTGGAGACTGAGCAGTTGCATATCATTGCAGGAGGGAATTGTTTTCATACACCAGTCTCTTGGTTATGATATATAATACACCATTTTACCTAAATCCAGGAGTTGCTAAAATGCTTCTCATATTGCAACAATGGAGATCATCTGTCACTGGTTTATAACCAGATCTGTGAATCACTGGACCACAGCTGTAGCTTACAATATCACTTTTCAGTGATTAACAGGTCTTACAGCAAAGTTTTTCATTGCATTATATGAAATCTGTGGGTTGCTGTAGAAATTATTGCACATTGAGGCAGCACATATATTTGTACATTACAGAAAGTGTGAAGAATATCAGCTACTAGATGTTTACTTTATTTCAGCATTCTGAAAATGAACCTCACTTCTTCATCAGTGTACCATGTCAAGGAATCCTATTACATTAAGTTTGATAAATAAACAGCATTAAAGATTGCACTGCCTGTGTAACAGGCTTGTTTGACAGTGAAAGATTTTTAAATGCCTACTTCATACAGAAAAAAATGAATACAAGCCCATTTTATGTGCCAAATGACAAACTATAATGATTAATAGACCTATTTAAATGAATAATTGTCCTATGTACTATACCAGCTTATGTAGTACAATAGCTGTATATGCAGCAGCTGGCAAACCTCTCCTAGAGATGTAAAAGATGAGAATTGGTAAGGATAACAAATAACAGCTGAGCCAGGCCAAGCTAACACTGAGCCTCTGCTGCATTTCCAATGACCTCAGTGGAGTTCCGAGAGCTTAATTGGCATCCAAAGGATTCATACACCCTCCCCTTCAAGGTTTCATACACCCCTCTCCTAACTTTATTCCCAAGTCTTCCATGAATCATTTTACTGTAGAATATCATGGTTTAAAGAGCTAAATTAATCCCAGTGCAACAAATACGTAGCCAATTTTTCTTTTTTCTACATAAGATCAGTGATCTGAATCTATTTTAGCTTAATAAAGAGGGAATTAACATGGCCAGCGTAGTTGTAACAGAGTTGGAGTTCACATTACATGCTTTCATTCCTATTTCACTCTCTGTTTCTTGAGCACTGAGACAGGAGTTGCTCACTTGTTGCAGAGGGAAGAGTGGCAGGGCAGGTGGGTCGTCAGTGAGCAGTGACACAGCACAGAGAGCTGTGTTTAGCCAGCTTTGGCCAGGGTAACAGCACAGCCACGCACGGGCAGGTGTTTGGGAGCCTTTCTTTTGCATTGTAGGTCTCTGCATCCTCAGTTCCGAGATGTGTACTACAGAATGCATTTTATAGCATGGCTATGCAACTTCCCAAAGGTTCTGTAGTATTTTGGTTGGCCTTTTATTAAGTTTGTTGTGTTTTTTTCTCACACCTTGATACATGTTAGTTTACATCTGAGCTTTTGTAGCCTCTGAGAGTGCTCAGCAGACTGTGATGTCTTGTTTTTGTGAGACTACATCATGTGTAGGTTGAAGTGGCTGTGTTTTAGTGACTCAGTGTCAGATAATCTTATGAAACTATTTCTATAACCCAGTCAGGTCATTGGAACTGTTAACTTATTTTTTACCTACCCCATTTGAAGGAAAAGCTTTTCCTTTTTAATCTTTTTTTAAATATGCTTTCTTTTCAATGCATCTTTTTTCCGTTTAAAATTACATTCTTTGAGGATTAGTATGGATGATAATCTTCCCTATTTGGAGAACTCAGGCTGCTTTTCTTCCCCTTACTAACTTGCAAGCAGAGGTCTGCCCTTCCAGGTCAAAACTGCAGTGAACTGAGGTTATATGTGTTAAATATGTGAGGAGTTGAAGTCAAATATTATACAGGCTTTCTTAGCTGCATGCATTGACCCAAAAATGGCTTGTGCAGCATCACTATCCCCCAGCACGGGACCAATAAGTTAAGGGAAGTGTAACAGCTTCTGAGGGGTTTTGTGTCACTGCTGGGAGGTGTGGGGAGTCAGCCTTGGGTAAGAGCGAGCCAGCCAGCCACTCACCCACCTCGTCCTGTGGGGTGGGGATGGAAGGGGGCTGGGAAAGCTCATGGGTCAAGACCAAGACAGGAGACAGCTTGCCAATTACTGTTGTTGGGCAAAACAAACTCACCTGGGGGAAAAGTTAGGGTTTTGTGCTTTAAAATAAATTGCATAGTGAGAATGAAAAACCTAGATCTTGAAACACCTTTCCTCCCCACATTTTCCTTCACTCCTTCACCTAGTCTCCTTTACTCCCACCCTGAGAGTAGTTTGTTTACTCATATACAAAACTTTTAAGCATATAAAATAGAGTGGGGTTTTTTTGTTGTTTGGGGTTTTTTTGTGAGTGCAGTGATTTTTACTAGAGACATTTCAATGGAATTTAGTAGCACAAGAAGCTTATCAGAGAGAAAAGTTAGTAGACAAAAGTTCTAACCTTCAATCATTTCAAAGCTGCTACTATTTCACTTTCTATATTACAAGCTATTGGATTGTTTTAATAATTAATTGTTTTCCATTATTTGAGTTAGAGAGAGAGTGAGAATGAGTTCATAATGCTATAAGACTCTCCATGGAATCCATGCCAAACTACTCTGCTATTACAGAATGAAAGAAACAGGTAGTAGAATGAGTCTCAGAACTGTGTGAAAGGAATTAGTAAATCTTTCAATATGTGTGTCTATTTTAAAATCACTAAAGAAATCAATGTTTTCTTAGGGCTTAATTCAAAATCCATTGAAATTGATGCGAGGATTTCCAGGTTTAGGTTAAGGTCACAATCATACACTTGTGATAAGCAACCCCCAAATAACTCTGCTTGCTTCTTGGCTTCACTTGTGTAAAATAAAACTATCATAAGTACATTTAGTATCTCAAAAAATACTTTCAAATGCAGCTTGCTGAGAAGGGCTGTGAAACCTAATGCAAAGAGAAAAAGATTAACTGTAACTGGCCAGTGAGCCTGAGATGCCCTCACAGAATATCTTTCCTATTGTTCTAAAGCACCTTTTCATTCTTTGAGGCCTTTTGGCAACAACAACAAAGACAACTAGAAAATAATCTCCAGATAACCTGTCCCTGAGGCAATAGAGAGTGTGGTCTGCAGAAAGAAATGAAATAGCTTTTTAAAATGTTTTGTTTCAACACTGTACTTATAAGTTGTAGCTGTGTGGAGCAGCACACAGAGTGTACTGCAAACAGCACCGGCTCTTCCATCCATCTTGGTGCTGTTGCCCTTTCAGGTTTGCAAGGATTGATAAGATAGTGATATCGTAGTCCATCCAGACCTTTTCTGTAGGTTGGCAAACCTGCTGAAAGCATACACTTTTATTCAGAGACAAAGCTGAACTTCCTCCTGTTTCTTTTCCAGAAGCTAAGATTCTCACCTTTTCTTTCCATCTAGTTTTATTTCATTTTAGCAAGTTTTAGCGTGGCATAGGGAAGCCAGTCTTTCTTTTATCCATGAAGTGCATCCTTTCCATGTTTGTGGTGGTTTTTTGTCCCTTCTAAAAAACAAAATAGGACGTTTACTGAAGGCTTTCCCAATTCAGTGAATGGAAAACTGTCAATATCTATGCTGTGAGGTCACAAGAGGCAGAATACAAAGGATACCGTAATAAAGTAGTATATGAGCTTGCAAGGGCTTCTCTTTCTCATTGTTACTTGTTTGAATTCTATCAGAGCAGGGAAAAAAATGCCCACATTTTACATTAGGTTGTGTAATGCACTGAAGTGGAATATGTGTTATTTTAGCAGACATGTTGCAGAGAGCAAATATTTTTCAGTGCTTGTAAGACATGCAGAACCTTTTTTCTTAGTCTTGCCATTTCAGTTCAAGTACCATTCTCTTTTTTGAGGCACATCTAAAATTGCAGTAGGAGATTTTGTATTTAAGATAATAATTAAAAAAAATAAAATTGAAAGTGCCACACTTAGGAAACTTGACAGGTGCAGACAAATAGTTCTGTTGCATAAGGGCATAAGCTTGTAATTTATATCAGTTTTCAGAATTAGAACGATCCTTTTATGTTAGCTCATAATCTTCTATGGGTTTCCTGATCTCTCATGAACCTGTAGTAGCTATACATAAATTTTATATGGAGATGGAGTTGATGAAAAAATATCAATTTTCATTGTTAAGCCTGGAGAGGAAAAAATAGTCGCTAGTCTCCTCCTATACCCTATAGTTTTCCTGTTCTTTTGGTGATTGTGGACTTAAAAAAGACAGAGGGATAGCCAATTCTCTTACTTTTTTCAAGGACTGAGTTGTTATTTGATGTGAATTGGAGTAAAATTTGAAATCATTCAAGAAAGAAAAAAAAAAGGTTAACAGAATGTGCATTAGAAGATATGTATTTCTAGAAATTGGAATGATAACATGTGATTAAAACAGTGAAAGTCTGTGGTTTGTGACAGTTTCCTTTTTATTAAACTAAAATGCAAATCTTTCAATTGGTGGGAAGAAAATGCAGGAAGGAGTTGATAGTTCAGTCTATAAATTGAAACTTTTCAAGGTTGTGTCCAGGTATTCAAATCAATGCTTACAAGAGATACAGCTTGCAGCCCAGCAAAAATCAATAACATTAATAGATCATGTTACTGAAAGCTATGTGAATGCCAATTAAGTAAATAAATGAACACAATGAGATGTTGCCAATGAGAGATCTTGACAGGAAATAAAAATGACTGAGATGGGAGAATGTAGGTTAAAGGAAAAAGGCAAGAATTCAGTCACAAAGACAATGTGACTGATTAATAATCAAGGCACACTTAGATAAAGAACATAACAGAGAGGACTACAAATCTGCAGTCAAATCCTGGCTGCTCCAAAGGATGTCTTCAGGAGTTAATTTATGCAGATGATTTATACTTGATTTCTTCAATGACATGAAGTATTAAAAATTATTTACAGGATGAGTGTGACCTAGATTGTCATTGTGGAGAATGATAAGCATAAGTAGTATTACTCTAGGAAGAAGGACATTTCACTCAGGTGAAATAAATACTATGGTAAAGCATAAGAGGTTCAGTTTAAAATACAGTCCTGTGATGTTTCTGAGGGAAGCTGAAAAGGTGTGCTTGAAACTTGAATACCTCTGCCTTTGCTTCCTGCTAGATTTCACTTTGTTATCTAGAGTTAGCATCTGTTTTGACTGCAACTTAGCCAGAGATATTCTAGGCTCTGCATCACCTGAACACTTGTCAGATGGAGAATGTCTCTACCTGCTATATTGGTATTTCTCTGAATTTTTCTGAGCATCATAATCCTTCTCTTAGTTTTTATGATTCTCCATTCTGAATGCAGTTCCACAGATCTGTAGTGTAAAATCAGGCGTGCATGACTGAGAACTTTGTGTTTTCTTAATCCTTTTTTCTCTCACTCATTTTTTTTTTCTTCTTTCTTCTGGCATCTTTATTCCCTCTCGGTTTAGTGGAGGCTTCCTTTCCTGTCTGTTTGACCTAGATTCAGCAATCTAAGCAAATAATTCTCATCACTTATGTTTTCCCCTTTTCTGGGCAGTTTAATTTTTACCCATCTTCTTTCAGTGGTGGCCAGTGAGCTAGGAGAGGTTTTGCAGAATAAGTTCAGTAAGGTCTTACTACTTTAAACTAAGGAGACCTTTCTAATGAGCTGGTACCAGAAAATTTACCATGTTAAGCAGCTTTCTCCAGTCACTGAGAAAAATCTTGTCACTCAAATGTAAAACATAAAGCACAACCTGGAATTTTTTGAGTGCCTGAATAACTTACAGAATGGTATTTGGGAAGTGCTGTTTTCCAATCCACTCATTAATTTTCTTGCTAAGGTCTTTGGCTACTCGCTAAGTGTAGTATGTTTAGTTCACCTCTGGAGCTACTCTCCAATACATTTTGTGTAATGTAAATAGAGATTATTAAAAATACTCTGGTTTTGCTACTGTGATATGTCAAACCACTTTTACTCTTCTGACTTGTATGAATTTTAATCAAATGTTGTAAAAAGGCCATGAAAAGTACTTGACTTTGAGACCATATTGAATACACCTATGGCAGTGTCACAGTTTTCTGTATAACTTATTTTTACATGGTAAAAAAGGTGTCTTAAATATCTTTATTTCCATCTGTCTTATTCTCCTTTAACTATTGGGTCTTAGAATTCCTGACAGAATATCTAGGAGAACGTTCATTTCTGAGCATACATTTCATGTAATGGAAAGCAGTATGTTCTTATGCCTTATAGGAAATCTGTCTCTCAGCAAGGCTGGAGACACCTCGAAAGTTCCATTTGAGTGATCCAAAAGTAGCTTTGAAAAGCTATTCTAGCCCTTCAGAAAGATGAAAGAGCTTTTTATTTGCTTCTTGCTACTATTATAATTTCAGACTGACAAGTGATTAAAGTGGCATTGGACTGAGTGCCTCCCACAGTTTTTAACAGCATATCTGAACCATATGTAATACTTACTTCTGTACTCATCTCAGTAAAGAAAGATGTTCATTCTAAAAAAGTAGAATTTTGGAGGTTATGTTTGTGTGTGCAACTTGACGTGCACAAAGGATAGAGCAATTAGCTGTGCAGATATTGGTAACATAGATCCCTTTATTCACAGCTATTTGAATGCCAGTTAGTTAGATCAGATAAACAAAGATAATGATAAACTGTCAGATGAAGTGCTTAGAGGGGCAGGTAGTGTGACAGGAGATGACAAGGAAGGCAGGAAATGAGCTAAAGCACAAGGGGAAAGAAAGACTTATAAAATCCTCTGAGTATACTGACACCAGCTGACTTTGAAGTACATTTTGAAGAGAAGAATTGCACAATGAATATATGGAACAAAGCCCACACAAGTTATAAAAGCATTAAAATGCTCTTCCTTGGAAGTGTCTGAAATAAATTTTTGCCCCATTTTTAGAGGCTTAGCAGCCTCTTTGTTTTTCCACTGAAGTATTGTACACCATCTGCTATTGTTTGTCCTTTTGTTTATAAAACCTACTGATAAATCAGACCTTATAAACAGTTATACTTTTCAAGACTTTAAAATAGAAGTCAAAATTGTCATCTTTGTTCTGTGAAACAAACCAGATTTCCACAGTTGGAAGGATAAACAAGATATGATGTTTTAATGTTATCTCAAAGTGTGTGTTTTCACGTTCCAGCACTGAGATTTAATAATTAATCTGGAAGTTCTTTCTTTTGATACATGGGATGTTTTGAATGTGTCACTGCTTATGTGATTTTGTGATTTTGGTTTCTTACAAATCATTCCAAAGATATCCATCACTGTAAGAGAAGAAGTTGGGCTTATCAGTAATGAAAATTTTCATAGTTTTTGCAAAAAAAAAGCTTCTCTTAGTTAGCAGCTATTATTTTTCTGTCTTCAGAACAGGCAGAATATGGAGTTGAGCATAAAAATGTGAGGTTTTTTTTTTTAAAGTTTACACTTATATTTTATTGCTAGATGCTGAGATCTCTTAGAGGATGCATGACTGTGAAGTTATGGAACAGCCATTGCTGTAAATGGGGATTTCCCCTAAGGGCAGAAATTACAGAACTGCCTGGAGCAAGGTGATTGAGAGAAAACAGGGACTGCAGGGATGTGTCTGAAACTGGCCTTACTCAAGCCCGAGTGCTGCAGAGCAGCTCAGCCCTCCTGAAGGGGTGCTGGAATTTGTTGTGCAGGCAAAATAGAATGCATTTACTCCACGTTCTGGAGCGGAATAATTTCCTTTCTCCTTATATGGAATTGTTCACAGAAGAGAATTTCCAAGTTTCTATCAGCTTTGTTAGCTCTTCCTTTTATCTGCTTCGCTGAGGGAACAGCAGATTCATCTAAAGACTCTATTAAAGCACACTGTTATGGGGGTGTTACTTTGTTGCTTTCTTTTTGTAATAGTTTTGTCCTTACCTGGAAGCATCACACTGTGGAGACTGTCAAATCAGGATTTTCACAAATGCTACATTATATGATTTGAGGGAGGGTAAAAGGAAAAGGAAGAAAAAACTCCCCAAACCACTGATACTTCTATTTATTTGAAGTATTACAGTTTTATATAAGAGTAAGAATTTAAACTGGAGTGTAATCCATTCCCTATGTGTTAGGTTTAACAGTTTTATAGCTATACTTTGAATAAAACTCATTTAAGTTTGAAATGTTACTGAATAATTTGGTATAACATTATAAAAATCATATAAACCCCCAGTGAATATAATGCAGATTTATTTTTTAATGTCAGGTATAATTACTCATCCAATTTCCATCCATCTCATTTCAGTTCACTAATGGAACCTTAATTATTTCTTTTTATAGGAGGTTTTTAACAAGCTATTAAAACACATTGAAAAGGGAAACATTTGCGTTATTCACATTGGAATGGAAGATGTGAGGTTAGGATGGTAACACTGGCAAATTTTAAAAGATGTTGGAGTGCAGGTCAAATAGACACAGCATATGATGTCTGCATTTAATAGTACTTAGCACTGGGCAAATATTGGGTGTTTCAACAGTTAAGCTTATCTGTGAAGCTCTCTGCTTTTAATGGGAAATTGGATAATTCAAGTGCCTGCAGCTCAAGTACTGCTAGCTCAGTATACTTCAAAAAAAAGTTCCTTTGATGGCAATGAAAAACTGACGAGCATTTTGAGGAAAATGGTGATATTCCTCTCTTGGTTCCTGACAGTGAGGCTACACAGGAGCACCCCAAACTCCAGTGCTGAAAGTTCTTGTAGTGTTTTGGATATATTCCCTGGTTGGACTAAATTAATAAACCCCCCTGAAAGTGTGAACCAGTTTATTTAAAAGGTACATAGTATTTTGCCATTTCTGTTACCAAATAGATCTTTTTGGTTTATTGCCTTGCTTATGTGAATTCCCAAATGAAACAACAGCTCTGAAGGTGGGAGGCCGGTTCTAGGTGCCAATACCAGCAGTGAAATCCATTTCCTACAGAAGGCAAATACAAAACTGCGGTAGGTTAGAAAAAATTTCACTGGATAACTAGGAATATTAGAAATTACCTACAATAATTTTTTCCTGATTAAATACGTGTCCTATTAAATTAGGAACAGTTCTACAACAGATGCTTTTTGTATGTTTCAGATACGTTACAACAGCAATTCTTATAATTATCCATGTTGTCTTTGTGCCTAAAATCACGCTTATGGGATTCACTTATATATAATGAAGACTTTGGCAAGAGAAGCAAAACTCCCAAGTACTTAGAGAATATCAGTTACACTTTCTCAGGCTGTTGCCATAACATACTAATAACTATTTTATGATCTTACTAAATAATAATTAAAATTCGTAGTTTCTGTCTAGAATGATTAAAGTAATTATGAGGCTTCCTAGTACGGCAGTATCTGAAATTACCTTTGCTGCTTTCTTCTACCTCTGAGAAGCAACCAGGAATTTTTTCATGTCTGAATTCCAGAGCTGCTGGAGGTGGACGAGGTTCTCACATGTGTATACTGACACGCCCTCGTTTTCCTGAAGTTGCGTTCATGCTGTTTAACAGAAGCCTCACCTCCTGACTCACCGAGGGAGGGCTTCATTTAAAACGTGACATTAAAACACACAAACATTTGTTGCATCTTGGCCTATTCTGATGTCTCCAGAAGAGTCCGGAAGGTTTAGGGGAGGCCCGGCAGCGGTGCGGCCGCAGACGGGGCAGGCAGCAGTGCCGTTCACTCAGCGGGGCCGGGCTGCGGTGCGGGCACAGCTGCGGCTGCTCAGCACCATCAGCGCTGCACGCACCTGCAGCCCATGGCAGCTTAATTACCTGGGGTATAAATACCCCGGGGGGAGGGAATTGAGCTGTGGAGCGCGGTTTGTGTGAGTGTGCTTTGGAATAGCTCGGCTGTGGAGCTGAAGGTGTGAAGGCGTACACACCCGCCTGCCCGCCCTTCTGCTGCTTTCCTGCTGCTCCTCGGCAGGTCCTGGGAGCCGCCCCGCCAGGTGCGGGCTCTGTGGGAGAGGGGGGCACTCCCTGCTCGCCCCTCCATTTCGGCTCGTCCTGGCCCTTGTCCTTCTGCCCTCATCATCCTTCTCCTGAGCGCCCCGGCTCTGCCCTCGGGGTCCGTCGCGGGCCCGCTCGGTGCCTCAGGTGACCGCCAGCTCGGGCCGCTCCCCGGGGTAAGCGAGACATAAATTTCCCCTGTGTTCCTGCGTGTTTCGGGGCGTTTTTGTGAGTTCTGTAAGCTTGGCAAGCGTAGCGCCTCTGAGGGCGTGCAAACCTCCCGGGCGCGCAGGTGAGCGGGTTCTGTTCTGCCTGCCGCACCTGTGGCGCAGGTACAGAAAGAAATCCAAACTTTGCCCGTAATACCTGAAACAGCGTAAGTTTAGTGCTGTTTCTTTCAGAATAAAGTTAGGCAAGTGGAAATTCGGCAATGTACAGTTAGGAATGAGTATTTCCTTGGCGTGTCAGCTCTGAAGGTGTGGGAGCTCCCCTGGTGGGGGACAAGGAGTGTCCATCTTGAAACTTGCGCGTGTTCGCTCTTGGGCAAACAAACACTTCTTGTCAATACACACTCGTTGGAGTTTTCTTTGCGTTATTCGGTGACTCCTTTCAAACTTGCTACTTGTTTCTTTCTTATTGTAAAGGCGTTACCGTATTTGTACCTTTCCGTTTTGTTTATTTGTTCTTTACTGTCTTAGTAAAAGGGTGGGTGTAACTTAGGATCTTTCAATGTGTCTTCCTTTTTATTTTTTTTCCTCCCGTCTCTTTATCCGGTTTGACATTGACGATTGGTTTTGTACTGCTACTTGTTTTAAAAGAGAAATTAATGAGCACTGTATCACCAAAATACTTTTCCCTCTCCTCCATGGCTCGTGGAGATGTCGGGACCATAAGGCTGGAATTTTCGGTCAGAACCAAAATGGTGAAGCCATTAATTCCCGGACAGCCTTTACTACTTTCACCTGCGTGCTGTCCCAGCTGGGGGAAATAGTGTGGCTGTGTAAATCAATCGTGTTGCTAGTAGATGTTTTAGAAAAAACAATTCCTTTTTTTTTTTTTTAACAGATCTAACCTTCTAAAAGTATCAAAGTTCTGTTGACATAAATGGCATAGCCATGTATCCTCTTACTCCGTGTTCTTCATCTTGCTGACTTCCAAAATTTTAAGCATGCTTGAAGTTTTCAGGAGATGTGTATTTGCATTTATATATAAAATACCTTGAGAGAGAGGAAGGAGCATCTTCAAATTCCAGAGGTCACTGAGTCTCCCAGACTGCAACTTGACTTTGAACTTCATTTGCTCCCATCGATATGTATTCTCTTTGGTATTTGAATGGCTCTAACATTTTTCCAGAGGTCGTTATTTCCTGTTTTGGGGGAATCCCCACCTAGCCCAAACCAGCACAAGTGTGGTATTGATATATAAATATATATGTAAGTATAGCTGTATTTAAAATGTGAGAGAGGGGAAAAGAATCTTATAGTTCATTAAAGCGTTTTTTTAACTTTGAGGAGATGGGGAATTTCAAGATCAAAAATTTTAATGATTCACAAGTACCTTAAAGGATACTACTGATCAGATGCATTTGATCCCTGCTTTCTGTTTTACATATATAATTGTTTTGAAAAGTCAATTGCAAAAGAATGATCAATACTGTGAAGTTAATTTCAGTGCTGCAAAGGTTCCACTTGCAAGTAAAGCAGAAGGCAAATGTACACAGTGTGCAAAAGATACATGTACACGTGGAAATTAAGGCAATTAAGGCTCATTGGACCTGGACTATATGATAGACAAATCCATAAATTATATCAATGATTAATTCTCACTTGAGACATTAGTAATGACTTCTGCTAAATTACACAGATTATTTTGTCAAATTCAAGTAGTGTTTTTACAATCTCCACTGGCCTTGTGTTAAGCTTTGTTTCTGTTACTGCAAAACTATGGTAAATATTTTTGTTTGGAGTTGGTTGGCAGAAAGCTTTTAACCTTGTTTCATTCAGAGAGTCATAAGGCAGATGAGGAAATAGGAAGACTGTCTACATGTATCTCTCATTCACCTCAGATTTTTCTTTAGACCTTATCTGTTGCTTGGTTTTCCCCTCTGTCTAATTGTTTTGTCCATCTACTCCACTGTGTTTGTTTGGGGGCAGTACAGTATTTATTTAAAGAACACAGATCAGTTCCTGACACTTTCTTAACTGAAAACAACACTGATAAATACAAGAATTTCTGATTTATTTATTCCCCCCCCCCTCCCCCAAGAAGCAAAACCAATCAGAGGCTGAAGTTATTTTCCTTTCCTGTCTCAAGGAAAATATGGGCTTTATTCTCACTTGCATTATTATTCTTCTATTGCAGCCATTAGTGTACAAAATGATACTAATGAAACTTTTATGCCTACCTGCAGCATTAGTTTAAATTATAATTCAGCCTTAACCAGTGCTTGTCACTTCATTTATTTATTTATTTTCCTGTTGGGCAGGTGAGAATAAATCATGATTTCTAGTATTGAGTCTTTATTGGATTATTCATGATCCAGACTGTTCCAGCTTATGGCTGCATGAATTGTCGTTGTAGTGTCAGGTTTTCATTGGTTCTGTTCTATTTTCTAGTGCTTAACTTCTGAGCAAAAATATTTGTTTATTTCCTGAAGACTTCAGGAAATTGAATGCCTGATTAAAGTTACTACCATGTGTGATTTCCTTTTTATGGTGCAAGCACACTATTGACAAATACACTATATATATGTGGGCTTTCTTGCCTGATCTGCAGGAGAGTTAAAATTTCTTAAATACACAAGATTTTTTTTTTTTATAGTCAATGCAGCTCAAGTCTTAATATTTGTGTTGAGTTCATACTGGCAGACTGAAACAGGGATTAGTCTTTATGCTTTTTTTAAAGCCTTATGTTTTTTCATTGGTATTACTTTAACTGATTGTAAAACAAACTGTTGTGTGCAAGCCTACTCAGAATGCCAGGCTAATTATATACAAGAACCTTTCCAAGGTAGCTTGCCAGTCATGTTACCAGCTGAGACATCTGTGAGTGCCACTTGTAAGAGCACCTTTAAGGCATTCATAGGCACCTCTGCTAGAGCAGGGTTAATCTCTCTTCTGCCTGTCCCATGGGCTGTTTGACTAATGGGTTATGGTGAAACATTTAAGGATAGTTGTAGTGTCACTTCAGCTGCCAACTGAGTGCCACACAGCCACCCACTCCTGCACCAGCCCCATCCCCAGTGGGATGGAGAGAGAATCAGAAAACTGAGAAATGTACTGGGTTGAGAGAAATAACAGTTTAATATGTAAAACAAATGCCGTGCGCACAAGCAAAGCGAAACAAGGAATTCACTCACCAAGTTCAATAGGCAGGCAGGTTTTCAGCCATCCCCAGGGAAGCAGGGCTTGGTGACTTGGGACGGCAAACACCATCACTCCAAACATCCCTCTTTCTTCTTCTTTCCCAGCTTTATATATGCCATATGGTGTGGAATATCCCTTGGACCAGTTGGGGTCCAACTGTGTCCCCTCAAAACTTGTTCTGCACCTCCAGCTACTCCCTGATGGGGTGGTGCGAGAAGTAGAAAAGGCTTTGGCTCTGCTTAAGTGCTGCTCAGCTTAACAAAAACATCCCTGTGCGTGATCACATCCCACATATTGGAAGTTTCAGAGTAAATCCTTCATTGTGTATTATCATCATAACATATCTACATAATCTGTAGATTAGGACACCTACTTCTAATGATGTTTTCATTGATATAAAATTCACACGGTCTGAACAAATTAAGGTTATTTTTAAACTTTTTCATCCCCTGAGGGCTCTTAGTATTTGCAGTCAGCAGCCACACCATATTTGTGATTCTGTTTAATTATGTGCAATTAATTGGGTCATAACTCTGTGTGTTGGAAGTAATGTTCAAAAAGAAAATCTAGTTAAGATATAACATGAGTTGCAGCATTTTTATTGTATTTAATTTCTGTTTCTGGCAGAACTGGGAGCACTTACTAGTTGAGAGTTGATGGATTTTTCATTGATATTCTGCTGCTTAATTTCAAAAGATGTGATAAATTTATATCAACTTGAATTTGCCAAAGCAAACATATGCACACTCTAATTGAAAGTAAATGGCCATTTAAAAGAAAGCAATAATAACTTTATAAGCTGCTGAAAATATGGCTGCTCTGCATTTATGGGAAAAATGTCAGGCCAACGATGTGTATAGTGAAGGATGTATGAAAACAACTCCCTGAAACGTAACCAAACAAAAATCCTTTCCAAAATCAAAAGAAGCCATGACCATATTCTTCTGGCTACTGTGGTTGTGCAGTCATGAGTATTTTCATATGGAACTTTCAGATGTTCATCTTTCAGAATTTAAACTTGATAAACATACATAAAGTTGTCTTGAACACACATGTACACAGCCGAGAGTCAGAGTCTTTTCCATATTCAACCATCTAGGAAAAAAAAAAAGGCAGGGTGCACCAGTTTATATAAACACATTTCAAGACTAATGTTGAGAATCTACTTCAGTTATCAGTTATTTCAATATGAGCCATTTTGGTAGAACTGAGGAAGTCAAAAGTACCTTTGGATAAAAACTAAATGGGGTCAGCTTGCTCATGGGGATTGGAAGGTCAGGGTAAATACACTTAGAAAGCTTTCTGTTGTAACATTTAGTGTTACATGTTAGCACTTGATAGTTTCATGGCCTGCTTTTCCCTTTTGTTAGCAAGAATTGAGCCTGTGAAATTAATGTTATACTGACACAAGAAAAAAAAATGTAAACCCAAACCCTTTTTTACTGTCATGTTAGAAGTTTTGTTTAGAGGCCATAGTAAACAAGGGGTTGAAGCTTTGCCTGGCAGATCATGTGCTGCCTATCAAGATCTATCAGTTCAATCTAACATCTGAACAGAACTAGTTAGCTGCTAGGTAAAACTGTTGTTAATCTTATTTTATACAAGTAAACATTGATTCTTCCTGCAGAATTGGAATAAGCTGAATAGGAAAGGCTTTTCTATTCCTGTTATTAGTATTTCTGTGGTTTTAAGGAGGTGTTAATCATTATGATTCTCTTACAATTCAAGTTTAGCATCTTTCAAATGAATTTTTAAATTTTCTTTTTCTTCTTTTTTTTTTTTTTTTATCTTACTATAGAAGCATAATTTTAAAAGTATTTAACAATTCCAGGAAAGTCAAAGGTGACTGCCATTTCTATGCAGTCAGAGAATGAGTATGCAGTGCAGTACTGCTATTGACAATTCATGATCTTAGATACATAATGTTGAGAAATAAAATGAAACTTAGCAGTCTGCCTGAAAGGGATGGTTGATATTTCAGCCATTTTTAGAGTAAAGCCTGTGACCATTATCTTATGAGTCAGAGTTTAATTTTTAAGGAGCTGAGGAATTACAGTAACCTACTGAACTGCAGCATTGTGTGCTCCCAGTTTGGATGGTCAGTTGGTGCTGTGAATGAATTTCAAGTTTGGAGCAGTGTGTGCAACTGGAATGGAGTGGCTCTGGTTAGAGGGTTTGGTTAAGCACTGGGCTCAAGAGGAATGTAATTTCTAAGGACAGAAAAAGAATCTGAGTAACTGTGTGTGATTGCAGTTATAGCTGGAGCATTCAGGGCTGTGTCCTGGAGTGTCACTTTGTTTTTTTCATGCATACATCATTGTTCAGGTTTTTTTTCTGATCAAGCATTTAATCAAGGAGACATCAGATTTAGAAATTTAACTTGTTATGATGGGTGGTTATAGAAACTGGCATAAGCCTCTGACAGGTCCTCTCAAGTGTATGTTTGGGGTCTCAGACCTCACTATCTTGTTTTTTTTTCTGCAAGAATCACCATGACATTCAGACTGTGGATGGTTAGTTTTATGTGCTTTAGATTGGACAGCTGGTCCCTCTGTTTCATAATGGTCTCAGAACAGTGGGCCAGATGGATTTAGTGTCTGTAAAGGAGACCTTTGGGAATCTGTGACAATGCAAGTTTGTAATGATACAGGAAAAACCTTATGAGGACAAATGTTCATCACTTATTTACTGAATGGATCTGATGTGTAGCAGAGATCTTTTTTTGATATGTGTTCAATCAGTGTTTTGTAGAGTTTGATGACTCTGCAAAGGAGGGGAGGAGTTGTAGCTGTAGCCTCAAGTGAAATAATATAACAAAGTATTGTTATACTATTAAATAAGAGCTCTTTTTGGTGGGTAATTTTGGGTATATGTCCATATATGCAGCCTTTCAAACATGTTTGCTGTTTAAAGTACAAATTTCATTTGTATTTTTGATCAAGATGGAAGTTTTCTTTACCTAAGCTTGGAACCATCATGTGTATATGATACCTATTATATAGAATGTATTGTAAAACTAGTAGGTATGAGCTTATTGGTAGCTCTAGATTGCTGTACTACCTTAAATGCATCAGGTAAACATTGTTTTATTGCATGTGCATGTAGGAGCTCTGTTAAAGATGGACTAGGAATCTGCACCATTTGTTTAGATCTTAAAACCTCCTGTTTTAATACAGAGTGAACAAGACAAAGGGTTGCTAAGAATAAAACTGCATAAAGTATAGCTGCTTAAGGGCTGAAAAGAACTCTCAAAAAGTGAGACAGTGTAGCAGTACTTCTACCTAGTATTTCCTTAAACAAGGCAGAGTTGTCTTGTCTTTACACCATTCTACCAAACCTTTACTTAAACCAAGAACCTTTTGAATTGTGCTCATCCAGCTTCCCAGCAGATTCTTTGAATGAAAATCCCATAGTAATTTAAAAGAGCACTCTTCCCTTGTAAAGGAAAAATCAATATTTAAAATAAAACCTGCTTGCAGGAATCTATACATTACTGCTATTTTTTCATCTTCCTATAATAGTATTCTTCTAAAGCTAAAAAATCAACTAATACTCTTTAATTTATGCTATCCTGTTTCCCAACATTTTACAACAGTGGGCTGGATATTTTTTTGCTGCTATCCTTTTAAGACAATTGGATGACAAATGACTGGAACATAGAAGAGGTCCATGCAAGCTGTTTTGGGAAAGAGAGGTAGCAGATCTGTATTTATAAGGTTATGACTGGGACTCAGTCCTTCCTGAGGGCGGTAGTGGCTTAGATGCTGCTGTGTGCGTGGCTCAGGTTGATCAGAGGTGCTCAGTGCTCAGCAGCACCTGGTGCACTACAGTTATTACTGAGTAGCTCTTGCCTGTCTTTAGGTGTTCTGGATCATCTGTGGTACGATGGCTATTGAGTAGAAGTCCTCAGTTCAGAAACTGCTCTTGTGAGCAAGCATGAATGATGACTTTGAATAAGAGCTGCTCCTTAGTGGGAGACGTAGAACAGAGTAATTTAAACCTAATTAGGCCATGGTTATTTTCACTGTAATAGCTATGTGACATCTGTAGACCATGTGAATGGGGGAGTTAGGCAAGATTGTACATTAAACTCATTTTAGTACTTAGAGGAGTAATGATATTGAAATTACATGTTGATGCCTCTTGGAGTTTGACTGTCTGATAGTATTTTTGACACTAAGTTATTAGAGAACAATATGCAATGTTGCATGTGAAATGCAATGGCTTATTTAAGATGTTTGAACTCTTACTATTTCTCTTCCAAGAAAATTAACTTAATTCATTAGTGATAACAGTGGAAAACAACCTATCAATGTGTTGAGATAAGTCATGACTACAGCTGTGTTCTAGAATATTGTCAAAGTCAAGCAGCAACTGAAGTAAAGAAGGTCAGCATTTTGATGGAAGAAATTATTACTGGCTCAAGGCAAAGCAGAGAGGAAAAATAGTGAGCTTTAGATTTTCTGTCAGAAATGTAGAAAATGCAAATTGAGAGTGTACTCAGATTAAAATTGGGTAGGTATTCTAAAAATGTGTATGTTCCTAGGTAAAGTCACTGAAGATGTAAACTTTATTTCTGGTTTGGTTGTTAAAATTTTAAACACTTGCTAAAGCCCTTGGCGCTCAGAATTTAAAATCTTGCCCACTGCCGCAAACAAGAGTATTGTTTATATGCTGGTTAAAATATGAGGTAAGGTCTATGTAAGTAATGTAAACTTGCCTTTTTCACCCATTTGGTTCTAAACCATTATTGTGTCTCTCTTGATGACTGGAAGCAGCTTCTTGCTGATGTGTTAGTTGTCTTTGTGTTAGTTTGCCCTCCTTTTGGATCTTGAGAAAGTTGAATTCATAAGCACTTTTACCTTGGAGCTGACTGACTTGCTGGCCCAGGTTACACCAACACCACTGTCTTGCTGATTCATAGACTTT
This sequence comes from Xenops minutus, assembly GCA_035221455.1. Classification (NCBI taxonomy): domain Eukaryota; kingdom Metazoa; phylum Chordata; class Aves; order Passeriformes; family Furnariidae; genus Xenops; species Xenops minutus. Next base: position 23,139,435 of record JAWWEE010000004.1, on the reverse strand, counting down.
TAGAAAGATAATTGCAGGTGTGAAAAAGGTCTGTAAGTGTAGATCTTGTATCAATGGGACAGGCTTTAAATAGAAGTAGGACTCAAATTTATGTTTTAAGCTATTCATAGGTTATTAGAGTAAATTATCTGCTTATGACATCCTTTGAGTGTGGATTTCAGTAATTAGAAATCAGCTCTTCCCATTCTATTGATTTTTTTTTTTTTTTTCTCCTTAATTTTGGGGGGTTTTGTCCTTTGCAGTCCCCTTTTGCTGAAGGTCCATATATGTAGATTTTTTTTTTTTCATCTAGGAAAGGAAATTGTGTATGGTGAGACAAATCTCCCAGGAGGCTGATAATTAGATGGTAGGATTCTGTGGAGAATGAAGTTGTGAGCTGAGAATTTGTCCTGCACTGAACAGTCCTAAAGCTGTCTGTCAATCATAACTTACATATTCCTTTAAGTACAGAGGATGCAAGTTGCTTGAATTGTCCCCCATTGCCAGTCTGCTGGTCTGGAAATTGGAGGCTTAGGGAATTTTATTACTGATCTAGACAACTGAGACCTTTTATTACTGGGGGAAATAGAGTATAGATTTCATGGCTCAATGCTTGTACTGGTTGGATATTTCAATCCCTCCTTGGGATAGAGGAAATAGAATTTAAGTATGAAATCCTAAACGATTTGAATCAGTAACTCCATTAAAGTTACCTACTGACAGTGATCAAGGTGTCATTTAATAAATTCAGCACTGATGCTACAGTGAAATCCATGTCCATGTAGAGCTACCAAACAATTCATTTTTTCATTCCTTACAAACACCTTTAGGTTTTTCTTACAAAGAGTACTTGTAGTAGATGGAGTTTAAAAGTAATAGTGTTTATGTTAGCAGTTAAATAATTACTGAGGTCTTGCCCTGTACTTTTCAGAAAAATAAAGTGCAAGAAGATAGACTAACGGTGCTTTGCTAGTGTGCGGTATGGAAAAATCTCAACTACCTTAAACTTGGAAATGAAACTGCAACCCTCATGAAAGGGAGATTTTTCAGTTTTTGGTATTGTACCCTGAGCACTGTGAATGCCTCTGTGTAATCCTAAAAGAGTTATTAGAGATGACAGAAATTTACACCCTCCCGCAGAGATCACAACAAAACACCAATCACAGCTGTTTGCTGAGTGCATGAAATATTAGATGTTCATTAAGAAAGCCACTGGGCAGTGTAATTGTGTGCAAAACAGTCTGCTTATGTGTCAGAATGGAAATGTTTCACAGAGATCTGAGTTGGATCCTTCTCATATTAATGACATAGACACATTTCTAATGAGATGAAGCTCATCTTTTCTTTTTTGCTTACTAGCGAAAACCTCTACACCCACTGGTTGACAAAACCCTGTTTTGGAAACAATTGGTGTATTTAAAGATGTTTGACACATTGGATTAATTCTTTAATATCAGGAGAAGTTTGAAATATTTCATAGGAATAAGCCTTGACATTTCAAGTATATAAAAATATATTTTTTTTTATTAAGGATATACTGGTGTTTTTCTTTTCCAAGTAATGTTCATTAAAAACATCCTTTCCTCCACAGCTTTGAACAGTATATCAAATCTGATCCTTGTCTTAGTGATGTCATGTAGAGTTTCGTTGTTATATTTAACAGGTACAGGCCTTTTAGGAAAGACATTAGATGAACTGAACTATAGAAACACTAATGACAGAGTTAGAAATGACATTTTTAGGTTATAATAAAAAATTTACTCCATTCAGCAAATATAAGTCAAAATATAAATCAGTTGTAAACACATCCAGGAGTATCTTGTAAGTTTTTTTTAAAAAAAAATCTTTGATCTTGTGGATAAATTCCCCAGAGCTAGAGAATTTACATGGAAGGGATTTCAGTTCTATTCCCCCTGTGGAAAATACAACGTTTTGATGAGGAAAATATCTGGGGTTTTTTTGTTTTGTTGGTTTGGTTTGGGGTTTTTTACTGGTTTTACTAAGCAAGTAGATTTTATAGAAGGGGATGTCTGTAGAAGGAATTAATGGTGTCCTGCTTAGCGTGTAAGAATGCTGCGGTGTCATTTGACAAAATATGACTTAATATGGACACAAAGCACTTGATTGGTACTGCATGAGCTCAGATGAGACTTGGAAAATAGGATTTATCTCTCAAAGTTGTTGACTTTCAACAGGAATGTGGCCACCTTTCTGTTTCTCTGTGGTGTAATGCTGTAGGATATCACCTGTAAGAAACAGTGTGAACTCTTCTGTTTAAAAGATGGGGTCCAGAAACTCATCATACCCAGCCTGTGATCCTTTATATCTAATCCTCTTAAAATGTGTATTTGTTAGTAAGAGTATTAGGATAAGTAAGGATTTATGCAGTGGCTGAACTTTTGCAGGCTAACATAGAAAGTGGGACTGTTAAATGATTTAGCCATAAGCTCTCGTTTAATAAGAAAAAATGACGAAATAAAAATTAATCAGTCCTGTAGCATTATTGGCAGAAATGAGGGTAACCACAATGTGGTCTCAAACCACGTCAAAAGTAATACAGAACTTCAAATGGTGAACCACATGTGTCTGAGAAGCACAAACACACTTAGACCTGTTCATTTGCTCATATGGAAGTAGGAGGGTGAAGATGGTTCATAATCAGCAGGCTTTTCATATCTGCAGTAGACTTGCACACGTGGTGCAAGTATTGGTACAGAAACACAGCAAGTCAGACATGATACAGTGGAGCGAAGCATTAGTTTTGTCCCAGCAATACTGTAAAATGTAAAGGAAATAAAAACCAGTTTGACTAGTCAACAAAAGGGAACTTTAAGGGGAAGAACGCATTGACAGTTTTGTATTTGATCACATCCTTGAGACCAAAACTTCTCATAAAAGTACTATGTGGTGAGAGTACAAATGGTCAGGAAATCATCATCTTAATTTCAGAATAGCGACTAGTACTATTTACATTAATATATCTGAGACTGTTGTCCCCATGGGAATCTTTTGATAGGATAAAGTTAAACACTCTGGTATTTGAAAAGCCAGTCTCCTTTGGATAAAAATGCCAATTCTGAATGGTAACACAATAAAGATGATGTGACTAGAGAATGGATGTTTTGTGGAACAAGAGTTTGCATTAATTACACAAAATAAACAGCTGGGTTCTTTTGATGTTGGTTGTAGGTAGTGTAATGGTGGATCTTTAAACAGAAAAAAAAAGAAGTATGTGTAGTGAAAAGTACATTGGAGCCAGAAAGCTTTATTGTAGTATTACTTGTAATACCATCTTAAATATAAAAATGTCAGATTATAAAGAGTGCTCTTGTACTGGTGAAGAACTTTTACCTGCATAAGATTTGGTTTGAAAAGCAGCCACTACCCCAGATTCATTGTGCTTAATTGTGGGAAAATTAGTCTCAAAAATGGTTAGGCTCAAGAGTGGTGTTTCAGTATCCCGTTCATAGCAGACAAGTGAAAACAGGGAGGTTTGTTCTCCCTTTTCATCTTTTTTGGATTAAATTGACAGTATTAAGGACAACATGAGAAAAGAAATGTCAAGGTAATCTCAAATTTAGTTTTAAGGGAAGAATCATTAGTCTTCAGGAAGAGCTGGGGATAAAAAAAGTGCTTAATATTACTATTAAGAGGTAATGCAACAAACTATAATCCGTACACTGTCGACAGGCAATGTTCTTCATTATATAAGAGATGGCTTTGAGGGAGAATGGCTTGGATTTATCATAAATAAGGAGTCCCAATATTAAATTGGGTAACAAGGAATTTAAGAGGTTGCCAGTTCACAGATAATGAGGATACTGTATCTTGCAGAGGGGGTGTGTGGGGTTTTTGTTTTATTTTCTTTATAGAAAGAAAACAAAACCCTGTCAGGGATTTAACTTTGCAATTCCAATGGGAATTCCTGCTGTAAATGTTGAATGTGATTATCCAACCTGAAATTTTTGGTAAACAAAAGCTAAATTGATAAACATGAAAAAGGTGCAGTGTACATCTGTTTTGTCAGGAAGTGTTCAAAACTGGTTGATGAGAGCATTTAAAACCCAAAGCACTTTGAAACCCAAGCTTGCTGAAGTGAAATTGAAAATTCTTCTTGCATTTCATGGGCTTTGGATTAAGATATAGTTCATCAGTACCCTTGAAACATGGGCTTAATTTTAACCACATTGATGATTTAATTAATTTAATAGAATCGTTCACAATGTTGAGTTCTTCCGGGGCTCTGAGAGCAGATGTCAAGTTGCTGTGTGGGTATATTTCTGTTGCAGTGTAGAGTTCCCAATGCCCAAGAATGGGGGCAAAACAGAAAGAAGGGAATCTGTTTCCAAAACTCTTAAACATTCTGTTTCTCACTGACCTTGTCTACTCTTTCTGTAAGAAAAGAAGTGACTTCCAGTGATAAGTGACATCACCCCCAAAATTAGATCCTAAGTATTCATATGCTTGGTAGAGTGATGTACACTGTGTGTAGCCTTGTTGTATTTTTATCTGTATTATTTATACCTTTATCCATATAGCTGCATGCTTTAAGTTTAAAATAGAGTGACAATCTATTCAGATGGGACAGGAATTCATGATATGCCCCATATGTTCTAGAACAGCCCCTAACTGTATTATCAAATGCTTCTTTTACCCAAGATTGTTAACCTTTATTCAGGTTGTTTTTAAGTATTAAATAGAAGATAATTGTGTCCTCATTATTTCTGTAATTTGTTGTCAAGATGAGCTCATGTAATTTTTCTTCTACCGTTTTTCATATTATAATTCAAAAAATAAGGCTCTACTCTGAAATTGAACTTGAGTAAGGAAATTTCAGTCTGTTTTCAGAAAATCCAGAGCAGTCAGGTATTTGCAGTCTAAATCTTGAGAAATTTTTCCTGGAAGCTTTTGACCCAACCATAGCACAAGATTTGATGAGATAGGGCAGCTTGGATAAAAGTTTTAGATAAGCAGCTAATAGCTATAAATGTCACTGGTTCCTAAAAAGAAATCTGTTTCTTGTGTATGTATTGAGTTTGCTTTGAGCTGTTTAACTCTCTTCTGAGTTACTCTGCACTTGAGACAGTGTTTACTTATGGAATAAGATGTAGCACTTGTCCATTTATTATTCTAAGAAAAAAAAGGCTGTGACTTGAGACTGTTTTCTAAGTTGCACAGACCAGTATTTACCTATCTTGCTGCGGAATAAGTGCAAGAGAATTAGGCTGTGTTATTTATATTTCAGGTTTTGCTCTGCTTATTTCTGTTAGTTCTTTGCTTAAATGAAGGGAGAGGACTAAAGATTATTGTAAAAAAAAAAAAAGATAAAAAATACCCACATCATGGAAAAAAATTATAGTAGAAATTATGGGATGCTTGTCCTTAATACTGGATGCTGCATTTCTGGTAACTTTGTGAACATTATGTAATAGTTGCAAGATTCTGGTCAAGTAATCTTCAGACAGATGAGAGAGATGTTTCTTCCAACTTGAGCAGAAAGAATAGATTGCTACATACAAAACTGCTGGGTATTTAGGATAAATATGTTGATCTAAGATTTCAAGAGGTCTGTCTTCCTGAATGAGGGATGTGAACATAAATCTTTGATTGATTTGTTATTTGGTTAAAATGAAAAACTGATGGTATCTAGAAAACACTATCTAACATATCAGTGATGCTTGATGAAAGATTTTAATGAGATTTCTGTCTTGTTATTCTAGTTACATTTTTCAAGTACCCCACATGATCTACTATGAAATGTCTGCTACAGAAATCAAGCTTGATTTAATAGTATTTAGGGAGTATTTGAAGCCAGATAATGCAGTTAAAACAAACAAACATAAAACCTCCAAAACTAAACAAACACCAAACCCAAACGAAAATTAAGCAAAAACAAACACGTACACAACGAACAAGCAAAACCAGAAATAGACTTCATGGGAAAGATGAAGAGCAATGTCTTTTCACCACAAAAAAAAATAGATTTACAACAAAAATGAAAAGTAGTGAAGGGCTTCTGACAACTGTTACTTTGCTTTGGTCTTCTTCAGAGCCCACCATGTTACAGGAAAAATTAGTTTTAAGTTTCTTGGTCCTTTGACAGATCTCTGATAAATTTTTCAAATACATGGACAAAATATAAGATGTGACTGTTTATATCCTTGACTCTTCTTCTGCATTGTCTAGGAAGGCTTAACTTGTCTCTCAGGTTTAATACCTGTTGTTGAAAGAATTTGGTGAAGCATTCATTTCCTTGATTCTCTTGAGTGAGTTGGAGTAGAAACCAAGTGCTCACTGGGGAAAAGAGCAACTGTTATGGTCTGTGGTCAATAAACTCAAAATTTTTCAGGTCTCAGGAAATGCCCCTCTGTATTTAACAAATTAAACAGCCGCCCTTTTGCCAAATTCCCAATCTCCCATACAAGAAATTTTATGAGAATAAATACAAAGGAATCTAGTTAATTTTTCTGTGATGTGGGCTCCTCACAGCTATGTTGTACAGAAACTTATATTTGCCAAAGCACTGTCTGCATTTACTCATCTGTGTGTTTGTAGCTCTGCCTTAGGCTGAACAAAACCAAGAATTATTCAAATGTAGGTTCCTGTGAACCCAAGTTTTGCTCTCTTTGGTTCCCTGCCCACACCCTCCAAGGCTATCAAGCAAAGCTTCTCTAATTTTGTTGTTAACTTGCTCTTTCCCTTCAGCACGTTCATTTCCATGTGTTGCATAAGTGGAATGTGGACACCTCTGCTGCCAGGCTGACTCCACTACTTTCTGTCTCTGCCAGTGTCTGCCTGCTGTCTCACCTGGGGCACCTTGTCTGTGCAAATACACATGCACCCAAAAAAAGTACACTAAATGAAAGTTTGGGTTCATTAGCACTGAATCCCATAAAAGCTCCCTTTAGTAATGCTGAATTTGACTTTTAATAATATTCTGAAACAAATATTCTTTCATTCATGATCACCCAATTTGCAGCATCAGTGATGAGAACAGTCATTGAAATCATTACTTGACTACTTACTTTTGTATCTGTTTCTTCATTTTCCTGTGAATCTGTGAGGGAGTACATAGTACTTATGAATCCAAAAGGAATTCCTGTGTTGCTGTAGTTACTATTAATTGAAATTTGGAGGAGAGAAACAGTACAAAAAATTCTCAAAAAAGCAATGCACAAAGTTTAGTGCCCTTTGCATTACATAATAGCAGCACATTCTTTGAGCAATTTAAACCAAATTACATTTTCTCAACAATAAATAGGCCTTAATCTAAGTAATAAATAAACTTTGTGAATATTTGCAGATATATTCTGTCTGTTTAATTTTAATTAAAAGGCTTATTTTATCACCTCCTTCAGGAATTATTTGGCAAATTGTAGTTAGGTATTTGACTGCTACTAGTTTTAGTCTGTCCTCTATAATTCTGCATTTGTGCCTTTGTGTGTATTTAATGATGAAAGAAAAATATTTCTTTTTATTCAAGGTGTTACTTGAACAAAACTGTGTTTTCCTAAAATCTTTGGCTGCTATTTTCTTTTCTTATTATAAGTTCTTTTAATATTCTGCCTCTGCCTATTCAGAGACTCTGGAAAAAAAAGATAATCCTTTCTTTTTCAGCCTTGCATCTGGAAAATTAATTTTTAAGTTAAAGCTTCCTGTTTCAACATTCAGAGTTTTATTAATAAAAAATTTGTCCGATCTTTCACAGACTTTCCTTTTATGTTTAAGGCCAGAGGTTATCATTAGATCATCTAGTTTGAGTAATACATAACAACTAAATGATCTCCTGTCAAACAAATTAGCCCTGGGCTATGGCCAAGAGCAAAAAAAATATTAGGTGTCGGGCAGACATGACTTGAGATTATTCCAAATAATGTTGAGGTTCCAGGCTGATTCTCCAGATGCTGGCAGGTGGGATCTCCTTTCCTTCCCTGTAGTCTAGTTTATGTAGTATAAGGGACTGTTCCTGTAACAAGTTACTGTTCTTGTCTCCTGATTTAGGGATATTGATACCTGTTCTTGGTTTTAAGAAAGAGAGGATGAAAAGTACTGAAGTAAATTGCACAGCGGTTCTGGGACCTGTGATCTTTCACCTCTCTGTTTTGGGCTGAATATAGACCTAGAATTCATGGGGAAAATGCTGATGGGCTTGAGTTCTAAGATTTTAGGTGGTTTCATGGCTTGTTTCTTAGTTGATTTGTGAGCCACTCTAGCTGTATTTGTGGGGCTCTTATGGAGCATATCCTAACTTTATCATGTGGAGTATGTATAACAATGTTATCCAGCACAAAGTGTAGAAAAATAGAGGCAAATATTAGGAATTCCTTAAACATTAAACACTAATTCCTTAAACATTATAGTTTGGTTTTTAGTGTAAGTAATGCATTGATGTCAACTGAAGTTTTCTTTGCCCTGCTAAATATTTTTAAATTTCAGAGACAGTTAAGGCAGGGTTTTTTTGAACATTGTGTTTTGTTAGTGCCAGCAGTGGTTCTATGGCTGTGAGGTTCAGTATTGTCTTACAGGAGGTTTGCAAACTCTGGGAGCTGCTGACTGTAAATTACAGAATGGGAATGTGGATTCACACTGGCTTGTTCCAATGCAGAGGGAGTTCATTTCAAAATCTATAAAGAAAACTGAGCCTTTTGAAAGGCTGTTGTTACTCTATCTTAGAACCAGGATGAGGGGTGAGGATTCTCTTTCATGTCAGATATTTGTCTCTGCAGATAGGGATGCTATAATCAATGCATGAGGGAGCAGCGTTTCATTTTCTCCCACTAACTGAACTCTGTACCGTTGCTTCCAGACAGCTGTGTGCAGATGTATTGCAAAAAATGCTCAATGCAACCATTAATATGACTTTTTTTTCGGTAGCAGTTTGTGCTTGAGGGCTCTATCATCAATCTACTTCTGTGAATTTCCCTCCACCTTTATTTATTCTGCCAATACTGATATAATTTCTGTGTCATGAAATAGCTGTTCTGGACATATCAAGAGGATATGTGAAGACCTATGAAAAAAATGGATTAAGAAAACACGAATTCATATTTAACTTCATCTGAAGCTTATTATCCCTCAGAAAAAAAGAGAAAACTCACTGAGTTTTTCGTGTCTGGGAGCTAGAGTGAGATATGGGAGAAGCTCAACCCCCTTTCGTGTAATATCTCTTGGGACAGCTCTTTGCTAATCCTTTTGTCTTCCCCATTTCATCCTTGATCTCCCTATCTGGCTTTGATGGTAGATTCCCTATTTCTCTTTGTCTGCACGGCCTCCTCCATTTCCTTCCTACTGATATGATCATTTCAGTGAGAAAGCAAGGTAAATTATCTCGTTTTCTTCCTGGTTTTGCTATGTCCTGTGATTTACGTACCCTTGTCCCTTCATTATGGTTGAACCCATTATCTTCTCCTAAGCCCAGTTAGCCTTCTTTGCCTTTCCTCCTCAGGCTGCTCAGCAAGTCCCTACTGCTGCTACTTGTTTTATCTGCCTTCATCCTTTGCATGAGCAGATGGTGACTGTTCCAACTTTTCTTGTTTTGCACAACTGAAAATCAGCCTCGCATAACCCTGATTTACTTTGGGCTACAACATCCCTTCCCAGATCACAGCCAATGCAATTCAGTTGCCCTCAGCCTTACATGTATTAAATCAGAGCCTGAGGAACTCGTTAAGAGGCACTAGACTTTCTCAGAGCGATTCAATACAGTAGATTCATTATATGATGCTCAACTCTCTCCACTTGTGAAAATGAGAAATTCTACTTTTGAATAACAATATACTCTAGCTGGCATAACTTTTAAGCTCTATCAGGAATATGTTTTGATGTGGAGAAAAAAAAATAGCAATGGAAAGTTCTGGTTAAAAATATAACCTGCCTTCTTGACTGTACCAGCATGCCACTGTTTCTTTCTGTACACTCTCTTGTCTCACTGGCTCCCCAGTTGTCTTTTGACATAGTTTAAAAAAAAAAAAAGTCTGATCACTGATGATAAGGCACTACCAAGACTTCAGGGAAAGATTTGGACATAGTATTTTTCTATAACAAAATATTGTTTCTTTTCCATGGGTGATGTAAAATGCTTCTTTCTGTAACTGCCTGCCCAGCAGCTTAAATTAGCAGCTGAATGTTGTTTGATCGTTTTTTAATTGATAATGTCTTGTACTGTGCTTGCCATTTCCAGTCCTGCATCAGCCCAAAACCTTTGCTGTGATACAGTAATTGCTGTCTGGCTATACTAAATGTCTGCCCCTGTTCAGGAAGTAAAGTTTGCAGTTTTCTCTTGGGTTAGGAAACTGATCTGTGCAAGTATTAAATTTTAAAGATGAATCTTAATTCTGGTAAGGAGTAGCCATTAACAGGAATTCTTTACAGACTTGTGAAGCCTCCAAACACTGATAATTTGTTTCTCTTCATTCTATTCTAATTCAAGAAGAAGAGTTTAGCATAAACATTTTTCATTGCTCCTTGAACAGCTCATCAGTAGTTAGCCCAGACAAGGGAAGCTGTTTTGTCCTGTAGAAGTTCTGGCTTACAGAATTCCTGTTCTTGCCTGTTTGTTGCTGCCTCTGATGTACAGTGCCTTGTTTTACAGGTGTACTGAAACAAGTGTTTATTGCAGATCTGGCAGGGACTGAATCAGGGCACCGATGTGGATAAAGAATAGTCTCTTTTTATTTTACCCAGACCTCTGATTTGATTCTCAATTCAGCCTTACAAACAGCTTTACTGGCACAAGATGAGGTGGCAGAGCACTGCAGAATCTGTAACTGCAGATAAGAAAAGACAATTTCTTACACTGGCAAAGCTGCCAAAACCCTGTTTTGTGAAACTTCTCCCTCTATTTATCTTTTCATCAGGCAACTGAGGAAATTGGATTGTAGGCCTTAAAAAGACAAAAAATAAACAAATGAACTTCACGAATTTGTGTTGATTGCATATGTAGTCTGATTAAGTTCCAGAGCATCCCACTGGAATCACTCAAAACACTTTCAAAGGCACCTTTTTTTTGGCTGACAGGATGCTAATTTTTGAAGTTCATAATCTCTAATGATAAGAAAGTTAGTCTGTCAGAATTTACATCCTGTCAACAAAGCAAAATAGAAACTACAAACTTCAGAACTCAAGTTTAGGTTGTTGGTGATTGTTTCCTTAGAGGAACTTGAAAAAGGTGAGTGTTTATTTTTTAATATGTCTGGAAAGTGATGTAGAGTTAAAAACTGAAGTCTAGGGCAGAAAACCTGAGCAATTTCCAAACTTTATTCAGCTTTGCTAATTCCTGGATCATAGAAATTAAATGCCTACCACTTTTAACACAGTCATTTATGCTGTTGCCAACTGTTGGCATTTATTAACTGTATTAAAATCATCTAGAGTACAATAGATTAGAAGAGCCATCAGGACTAGTGTAAAAATGCCTAACATAGGTTTAAATATTAATCACACTACCTACATATTGAATTAGTTGCTCTCAAAAATAGACTGTTCAGCTGCAATTTTTAATCAAGACATTCTCATTCTGGAATACCAATTAATAAAAAGGGATACTAATGGGAATATTTTGTTTACAGTTATGGTGGTTTATTTTTTGACATGAGTTTTCCTTTGTATGTAATTCTTGGTCATAGTTGAAAAAAAAAAAATATAGTGATGCTAGTGAGAATCTCTCCTTAGTTTAACAATTCTCAAACGGGCTTGCAGCAAAGGAGCAGACAGAGTTCCAGGCAATTGAATGCGTTAGAGTGGAGTGACTGGAACTTGAAAGTGCAGTGATGTGCGTGCCTTAGCTCCTGGCTGGCTCATCCTACGCCTTCAGACCTCAGCATTCCTTATGACTCTTGGTAAGCAAGAGATGCTGAACCAGGTTGTTGGTGTAGAGGGAGGCTCTGGGAGCAGCTGTGTCTGTGCTGTACTTTGGTTCTAGCTCTGCAAACTCTAATGCATTCGGTTGCCTGGAACTCTGTTCTTTTGCTGCAAATCCCACTAACTCATTGGACCAGTTTATTTTACTCATTGTGGTCCTTATTCAGAAAAAAATCGAGTAGTTAATTTGGAGTACAAATATGAGTAGGTTGTACAAATGGTTGTTAGTTTCATTTTTGTCGGAAGTTGGATACACCTCTGCAGAAACGGAAGGGACCTCCTCTGATTAAAAGAATATGTAACTAGGGCTAACAAAATTTGGGCTTTTGCTTGTTTCCGAGCAACATCATGGTACTATGACAAAGGTATCTTTGAAGTGATGCCTAAAATGGCCAAAAAGAACTCTCTAAGACTCTTTTTCAGTATTAGAAAGCAAAAAGCACATATTTATTTCCAGTTTGCTCTGTGTGTAGGAATTATTTTTAAAGTACACACACCAAGTTAGAGGTGCTATGGTTTTATACTACAGTATCTAACATTGCATCATCTGTTACACCCAATTCCCAAAACTGTCCATATGACTAAAATCTGTATAATGCAAATTTTAAGGCATCAGAAGCTACTGAGTTAGCTAGCCTATTTAGACAGTGTACATAATACAAGTGACTGTAAATGTTGAATAATTTTTAAGTAGTAATGTCTATTTCACTACTAGTTGGACTATGGGGCTAGTCTCATACAGTATATTAAGATGAGAAGTGTTGGTGTCACGCTAATTCCCAAAGCCCTCTGTATAGACTATGACCAAGAAAAACAACCACATGATGCTCCCTAGTGCACAGTTTGCTGTCTCTTTGCTTCAAGATGTGAAATAATTTACTTTATATGGGTAAGACACTGTGTGCGCTCTGCCTGCTTAAAGGCAGTAGGGTCTAAGTATTGTAGGCTGAACCTTTCTGTTTGTATATTCCAAACTCTGGTGTAAATATTGGAAGAATTGTAGGGGAATATAAAATTGCAGAACAGCTGTAAGGTAGAAAAATGGAATAGGAGCTTTGTAATCATAGCCTGTTGGCATTTGAAATGAACACAAATACTGCAGTTCACTTTTGGCTATGTATGTAGTTTTTCATCTTAGAAAACAGCTACTCAGTTTAGTATCGATCCCTGGATAAAACACTTCTTTGTTACTTTCATTAGAACAAAAGTTGTACCTGCTAGTTGGAAATGGCATTCCTGGGAGAAAGAGTTTTGCCCTGGCTGTCAGGAAAAGCTGTGAGATGCAGTTGCTTTTAATTTTGGTATCTCTGCCTTTGTTCTACTTCCTGGTGATGTTTTAAAATGTCTCTGATTCTGGGGTAGAATTTCCATGTTTGTGAAGTAAGTTAATGTTTGGTATGGGGGGATGGGTGAAGAAAGAGGTTGAGAAGTAAGAGAATTTTCATCTGCTGAACAAGGCTTGAGTTTCCCATTGCCTGGTGAAGTATCCCCTTGAAAAGACTGGGTACCAAAGGAATCTGATGAGGGTGATTCAGCTGCTTATTTCCTAGGAAATGCAATGATTGTGATTTTGTGTGGCTTTGTAAATTTTTGTTTACTGAAAGCAGCCTTTTTTTGAGAACATAATTCTGAACTTTCCACTTGAAAGGGATTTCTACTCCATGGTAGAATTTTTTTTAATTTATGCTATCCATGATTGCCTCATGTCAGTCTGGGTAAGACAGTGTTACTCTGTTCCTGGTTATGTCCAAGTTTTATACAATACATTGTCAGCAAGACTGTTTTCATTCAGTGCAGGATAAATTGATACCTGCATATAGCTCATAAAGCCACAAGGATTTTCTGGAATGAAGAGTGCTTGCTAAATATCAGACATTAAACCTATGCCATTTGTGTAGCATTTATGTGCAATTGTATTTTCTAATATATATGTTTATTGCTATATTTCTAGGTGTAACTTGTTGGGTTTTATTTGTTTGGGAGAGTTTATTTTTTTTGAGGGGGGGAGGTGGAGTTTTGTTGGTTTGGGTTGGGTTTTTTGTGTGCATTTCTAGATCAAATTATTGACTCTTTTCTCACTGTAACAGAATGTCTCCTAAGTTTGTAGAGTGTAAAACACAACCTGATTACTCTTACCAGTATAGAATGCATCTAAAACTTGAGTTATCTTGGCATCAGCTAAATCCATTAATGCACTGAGAACCTTGTAGTGGACTAGTCTGCTGTTTCAGTCATTCTTTATCCATCAGTATAAAGGGAGAAATTCCCTGATGAAGTATCCATTTCTGTGTTAGCTGTTGATTGAGGCAAAAGCAAGACCTTCAGGTTTTAGAGCTGTATAATTTAATATGCAGCCTAAAGTATAATATGTCTAGTAGTTGTAAAGGAATTAAACTTAATATTTTAATAGGAGGGCTAAACCCAAATTTTATATAATCAACATTATTCTAAATTGAGTAGTTGATATCTGTTTGGCAGGAAACTTATTTCTAATTGTGTGATTTATGAGCATTTTTATTTTATATAAATGATACGTTTTGCACAGTTCTTTCTAAATATTTTCCAAATAGAACAGTAATTTTTTTTATTAGACATCGCTATATGATGACTTGCAGCCACTGGAATAGGCTAAGGCCCTTAAGATAGTTTTCAGTTACTTAAGGTATTATGAATCAGTGTTGAGCCTGGGGGTGACCCCTTTCTTTGGGAACAAAGTGGTGAAAAGGTGGAGAGGACCAAAGGGGCTGGAGCTGAACAAATGCTTGCTTCATTTCTGTGGAGTTGCAGGTTTTAGGTGTGTGCTAAGTGTATACTTTGGTGAATCAGAGCCAAATGGTTCTGGTCATTTGTTTCAGAAGAAATCGATGGGCTTGAGAGCATCCGGGTCCTGGTGTCACGTGGTGGCAGCCAGCTTGAGGCATGGTAGGTAACACATTACATTTTTAGGTGAATTAGGACTTTAAGTCCTGTTTGCAAAAGCAATATAAGCAGCTTTGACAAATGCTAGTGCTCCTAAAGCATCTGTAATTTTTATAATAAATAAGAAAATCAAATACATCAGACTCAGCTGTCTCTGAAAACATTGACTTTTTCCCAACTAAACTTGGATCAATAAAGAAGGAAACTACCTTTTTTATCTTATTTTTTTTTTTATTATTACAGCAACTTGCAGTTTTGTTGTCCTCCACATAATGACCTTTGCTTCAAATAGAGCATGTCTGTATATTTCTGAATTTTCATAAAGGGCTATAATTGTTATGCTACTTGTGGGATGGAATATTTGAATTGCTGATATGAAATGTCAAGAAATACATCTTCAACTGACTTGAACACTGAATCTGCTTCTGCTGACATTATAATCTACACAATCACTTAGTGAATGCAGCACAAGAATTAGGCTGAATTATAATCTAAAATACTTCATACAAGTGTAAAGGTGAACTTAGGCTTTTTTTGGTTCAAAGATCATGTAATTCTATGAAAATGTGAGTCACTTGTCTTCATTGCAAAACCTTTTTGCTGTAGATGGTTATGCACAGACAGTGTTAGACATGAACAGACAACTATAGATTTACAACTCAACATTTTTCATGTAAGTAGTGAAACAAGATGCTTATATCTCAGAACATGTTAAATAATAAGGCTTGCAGATAGGCATTTTATGTTATGGAGTCTTTTTAATTACTCAAATTACTGAGTGTTCTTTTCTCCTGTTCTGACACAGGATCAACTCTGAATAATATGGAAGCTGTTAATGATACAAAAAATAATTATATGATTCAATTTCTGAGAGGAGGACTCTTACTGAATGTTATCAAGTTGTTCCATCTATATGAATTATATAAAATACCTGTGCTATATAATCTTGCCGAGAGCATAAAAATAAACAGGCTAAATGTGTGGAACTCACTCAAAATAATTCTATTTCTCTGTAACTGAACCCTGCTTTTTGACTTTTCCTAGGTAGCTGAAATTAATGAACAATCATATCTTGTCATTTCTTAAATGCTGTCTTCAATGTGATGAAATTCAGAAAGCTTAATTGTATTAAGGTCATAATAATTTTTGTAATGTAGTATTTGTTTTGTGTATTTATCAAATAGTAAAGGATGAGGATCTAGAAGATACGATGACAACAGTCTTGTTGTAACAACCTAAAAAAAATCAAGCCATGTTATCTGCAGACCTTTTCTTAACCCAAACATTTGAATGCATTTTTTTTAAAGAAATTCTAATGTCAGGAGTAATACTTATTAAATTTTTAAAATATGCTTTCATGAGGCACATTTAATGGTTGTTATCCTTAAATTCTTCTGTTATTAGCTGATGTAAAGCTTAATCAATAAGTGGATGTTAATATGTGTCATGTAATGTTGGACTTCCCGGGAGAGTACTTTGCACAGCGTATTACATATTCATACTGGTACAGAGAAGACACATGACTGATGCTGTTCCGTTTTTCATTCCTGATGGTTATCCAGCAATGACAAATGTTTCCACGTTTAACAGTAAGAAGATACTGTGACTGTTTGAGCTGACACTTAACACAGACTTAGCTTTTTCTCAACTTTTTTTCCCTCAAGGCCAATTTCCTCTTAAAACATCTGGAGTCTAAAATTGATGGAAAGATGGGTGTTGGTTCATTTTGTTACCAGCTGTAGACAGGCAATTCAGGCCTTTTGCTACATTCCTTTGGTTAAATAGTTCGCTATGCAAACTAATGCAGTGAGTTTTTTTTTCAGTGAGTGTGCTACAGCTTTTTTAAAAATTGCCAAGTTATGTACTAAAAACATTTTATGCCCAGTAAAGGAGCATATTTTTGGGACATTATTAGAGGATATCTTTACTGAACATTAAAAATAACTTGGGGAAAATTGGAGGTTATTCCTGTGAGTAAGCATTTCTGTGCAAGCATCTTGCATGCTCCAATATGACAAGTTAACAAAAAGGCTGGGATACTGCAAACGATGGCCTGTACAGAATCTTTTATCTCTGTTTAGTCTGTGCTGAAATGTTACAATGATGAATGACTTTCAATTCCCACACTTTCCCTTCCTGGCACTAACAAATTTTCATTTGGTGCCAAACTTTCAAGTCAGGCAGATTGTACTTTTCAAACTGAAAAGTCCCATTACGGGACTATTTGAAAACTGTGCTGACACTTGTAAACCTGAATAGGTCATTATTTGCAGTTACTCCCTCATTTTTTCCTTTGTACTCTGGGTCTTATAATTAAGTTTTCTGCTATGAGCAAATCAGCAATAGTTTTCTTGCTAGATCATGAGAACACTTAACTAGCTGTACTCATATTCATATGAATCACACAAACTCATGTCTCTCATAACACATTCTTTCACCAGTCAGTGTATTTTCTGTCAGACTAATAAACTCTTAGACACTACAATGGTACTTCAAATTAAAAGCCATAAAGGGCTATGATTACTGTAGAAGTCCAGCATCTTAAACTACAGCTTTCACAACTTAAATACAAATTTACACAGAACATCTGTTAAGTAACAGTAAAAAACAAATTCCTTTAGCATGGGGAAATAAAAAATAAGAGGGGAAGTCTGAAGTACACTTCTGGGTAAGTAGAATTTCTGCAACAAGGATGCTTTTAAAGTTATGATATGAAGTGTTTTTTAAAAAAAAACATTGGAATGTAAAGTTAATTTTGCAACTATACATGAGATTTTTTTTTTTTAAAAAAACCCCACCCTGGAATCTCCTGTTTATTTACTGTATAGGCGGCTGTATACTTTTTTTTTGATAGGAAGAGATTTCTACCCTATTTCGTGAGGCATAAGTTATATCTTCTAAGTTGTTTTTGTGTTTTTTTTTTTTTCCATCTAACCACTAGTTAGTGTCCCTGTGGTTGTTTTTCCTGCCTCTTTGTACTATTCAAAAGGCAAGATGTGACTCTTTATTGTTCTCTCTCTATTGCTTGTAGGTATAGCATACGAGGAAATTCAGCAGGGAAAACAACGAATCCTGTTTGTCATTACCATTCCTTGATTGTATTTCTCTGGTTCTTTTCTCCTCCACAATAAAATCCTCAGAGCAGATGCAGCTTCTTTTTGAAGAGCCTCAGCATGTTGTGAGAATATTCATAAATAAGTAATTCTCATTTTCTGGAAGTGTGAAGACACCTTAGAGTTCTGACTCAACCCAAGCTGGGCCACAGTGTGGTAGTGGTTCTGCTTAGCATACTGTCTCTGAAAGAAAGCTAATAGAGTTGCATAGTTAAGAACTTTGAAAATTAGGAGTTACTAATTTTTATGCAGTTTTAGCTTAGTCCTTTAAAAAAATTTACCTATAGGTCTTGAGCATTATATGAAGCAGAACCTTGTGTAAGGAAGTGTGTTTGTCTAATCAGTTTAGACTAAGTGAATACATGCGTTTCAAGTTATGTGAGAGTTAATTCAGCCTTGTGTAAAATACCATTAGGATAATGGTCTGATTTCTGCTCTTCTTTAATGAAGTTTAATGAAATATTAAATTCTTTAATGCCCAAATTTTTCTGGAGTACTGTCAAAAGTGATGCCAGTATGTGATTTCCTTAACATAATAAGGAAGGTATGAAAATGTAAATATTGTCATAGAGATTTTTTGTGTGTGTTTTTTTTTAAGCTTTAGGAGTTAGTTGTATCCTATGGGTTTTCCAATAACAATAGCATCAGCAGATACCTGTGGTTTCACTAATTCCAAGGCACACAAAACCAATTTGTTTTCAGTGTTAAAACAATTGCCTAGTTTATTTTCCTGACAATTCAATTCATATGAAGGTTTCTATTCAGGTAGTTTATGTTGCTCCCCTTTTCCAAGTTTTCCATTGCAACTGGCAAAATCTGTGAGCCCCACGGTATGTTTAGAGGTCAGTGTGTTGGTCAAGTCAGATTCAAGATGAATAAAGGTGTTTAATTTGGTGTTGTGAGAAAGCAAGAGAATATTAAGTATTTCTTGTATTAATTAGATTTTTTCATGTACTGGAAAGCACCATGAATTAAAATAAGCTCAGCAATTATTACATAACATTGATCTTCTCCTCAAAAAGTAAGCACCTTTTTTTGTTTTGTTTTTGGAGCCACCATTTGAGTTGCAGGACTCAATGACTGTAGAAGATGTTTAACTGCCCAGAAATTTGTTGATGAGGAGATGAAACAGTGTTCAGAGGATATTTTATACAAAGCAATTTAGGTATTGACTTTTGAAGATTTAATTGTGACTGGCAGGAATAAAAGTGTTAAAAATATCAAGGTTGAAGGAACACTAAGTGAGAGCAGCTGCCACCAGTACAAGTTGTGATCCCTGAGATAGGAAGGAGAATAATAGCAAAATAAAAACAATACATTTCAGTATTACAGGCTGTGGCAAATTCCTAGAATTGGTCA
Source organism: Xenops minutus (assembly GCA_035221455.1). Lineage (NCBI taxonomy): Eukaryota > Metazoa > Chordata > Aves > Passeriformes > Furnariidae > Xenops > Xenops minutus. The sequence continues at coordinate 23,120,206 of JAWWEE010000004.1, read as the reverse complement.
CTAAAATCTTCGGAGAGGCTTCTCAGAGGTGCTAAAGAAAACTCTGGTTTCTCCAATTAACTATTTTAGAGGCCCAAATGCATTTCCTATTACACAGGGAAAAATAGAGCCTATTTTAAGTCAGTTGGTAAAGCTGAAAATTGGTGTTGAGGGGCTGCATAATTTGAAAAGTGCAGCCAAAGAGGGGGAGGGTCTCATTACCATGAGTCCCTTGCCTTGAACTGAGAATTCTTGGGTTTTCAGTGGACTTCTACTTTTGGCAGCAGCTAGCTCTTAACCCAGAAATTATGTGAAACCTTGTTGTGACTAGTGCGTGGTTATCAAACATGGCATCTTGTTCAAGGTCGATGGAGAAGCCCAGCATTGATCTGTGTTGGAAAAAAACAACAAAATTAAATACTCTGAGATGGTGCAGAACTGGTCAGAAAACTGTAAAGAGAAAGTCTAATATTTTCATGCAAAGTGCACAGAGTCCCCTGGTGCTTCAGTCCATACTGTTCTTTTTCATCAGTGCTTTGAGTGATGGTACGGATAGTCTTCAGTCAAAGCAAGGCTGAAAGAAACTCTTGAAGTTAAAAATGTTGAAGGATATGCTGAGAATTCAAAATTACCTTGGTAAACAGAGAGAAATGAGTTTGGAAATTGCTCAACCAGAAGTAGTTGTGCATGAGAAGGAAGGGCTAAGCAGAAACCGTAGTTGTTTTAGAAAAAGTTATATTTGACTCATCAAGACTAAGACTTCTGAACTAGAGAAATAACTTTGTAATAACTGGTACAAAAAGGCTAAATATAAAATCCACTAACTTAAGTCTTCAAGTATTTCACTGCTGCTGTGAGGAGGGAGGGGAAAATGTAGTTTACTGGTTCTTCAGGTTTCAGCAGGGAAAAAGATTGTTTAAAAAAAAAATAAAATTAGAAGTATGTGCATTAGGGGAAAATTGCCAGAGCATTACATAGTTAACTAAACCCTGAAGAAACTTAAAAAGTGTGAGTATATTAATGCATATGTATGTATTTTAAACCAAGTGTGCTATTGCCATGGGATTGTCTCCAATTTAGTCCTGTTTCAATCAAAGTAAGCACAGCTGCGTGTGTTTGGGCTCTGATAGGAAATGTAGGGAATGCTAACAGAGGAAATGCAGAGAGTGAATTCTCATCCATCATTTTAACACACTGTACCACGGGCTGAACTGTGATAAGGGATTCTTGTCACACTGCAATTTCCAGCTTCCTGAAATACTCCTTTGTACTCTGTCTTTTAGTGGGGTGATAGAAGGTGGGGGAGAAGCACAACATGGACGTTTGCAGAAGCTTGAATGAAATGTTGTGAAGTTGCTGCTGATGAAGCTTCTTGAACTGTATTCGGTGTTTTTTAAACAGCAGAACAAGCTTAGTTTAACACATGGCTTCTAAAAGTTTGTCCTTCTATTTGATTTTCTTAATTTATTACTTGATTGGTGGAACCTTTTGCATTTTCAGTGACTGTATCATTTTGCATGCAAAAGAGCTGTTTCAGGCAATTTATGCTCAATTATGCAAAATGCTGCTTGCTGTTTACAGAAACTATTAATAATAAGCCAAAAGCTTTGCTGTCCTTTTTTAATAGTTGAGTATTTTATGCTGCAATGTGGCAACTGAAATTAGAGAACGGTATCTCAAAACTTAATGCCAATGTATAGTGTGAATTTTTTTACTTTTTTTTTTTTTAATTTGAGAATGTAAATGGGTATTTGCATTCAGTTAGTGAGGGGATTGAATCTGTGCTTGGTAATAGTTGCCCTGCTACTCTTCTGGATTAGAAAGTGGAAAAAAAAAAAATTGTGTTAGCAATGCTTTATAAATGAAGAATTAGAGATTTAAATAACAAGGTTAGGATTAGCAAGGTATTTTGCTCAATTACCTCAATGGAAAGAGTTCTTCAGTAAGTAAACTTCAATACCTGAAGCCAAAGCGTATTTTCAGAAAATGGGTTATGAGACTGAGAATGCAGGTGCCTTGAGGCAAAGGCAACATATGAACTCCCTCATGACATGTATGTATGGCCTGCTTTTCTTTTTTTGTGGAGCACTTGAACTGTGGCATTTCATTACTTGTGTGTGTTTAATATGTTTCGCTGCCCAGAACTCAACTCTAAAAGTGCTTTCTTCCCTTTGTCTCAAGTCTGTCCCCTAAGTATTGATCATGGGCCAAGATGCTGGGATGCAGTTGCGTGTCCAGCAGGCTCACAGACTATTCTGGCTGTGTGGTCTTTGAACAGAACATACTGGAAGAGGTGATTTTAATTTATTTTCCATGCTTTCACTTTTGCTACTAATAAATCGCTCAAAAATATACTGTATTTCTCTAGTTGCTCTAAAACATTTGCCCTAGCATGGAAGAAGACTGATTTTTGCGAAGTGCTTGCCTGGGATTTTTGTACTGTTATTCCCTTATAAGTTCTTTGGTGTCTTTAGTTTCTATAAAATTTTCCTAGCTTCTGGCTAATATCCCAAACTAGAAGCTATATCTTAAGTTATTTAACAGGCAAATACCAGGCTTGAAGTGTCTTCAGTACTCCAACCAAGGGGGGGGGGTGTGTGTGTGTATCTATGTATGTGAAGATATATTTATGATTTTTCTGGCCTTGCTTATACAGCATGATATTCTAAATTAGTCTTAATCCTTCTCTCACATCACTGATCATATTCTTTTGTTAACTGCATGGAACATATTGCCACTAAATATTGTTGATAATTATGTTCCTAAAACTCATTTCTGTAGGAGAGCCGTATGGTATGCATAATGCTGTGGTCTTGAGTTACCCATAAGTGAATAACAGTTCGAAACAAACTGATGTTATGTTTATCCCCTTTAGAAAATAAAATAAAAATCTGTATTTTTCAAGAAATGAAAGATGATAGAAAAAAATTCCTTTTGCCTTGGAAAATAATATAAAATTTCCACCATGCAGTGACAGGGAGGTACTTAATGTTCAATAAAGCTGAATTGGAAGTAATCTACAACAAAGAAGTAAACCCATACTTTAAGCCTCTACTAAAACTGTCTGAGTGTGAGGCTAGTTGGCAAGAAGCTATCAGGACTAAGTGATGGATAAACTCCTTGTGATGAGGAAAAGGGTAGGGCGTGATCTCATCTTGTTTGCTCCAACAGCTGAGGCAAGTAGTATTCATGACTAGTTTAACTTTGGATTCATATAGATGTTGTCACTAAGAGGTTTTCGTGTGCATTTGGAGCTGAGAGGGAGCACTACCTTTGTGACAAGCCACAGACGCTGCACACGTGCTGTCCCTGTCACAGCAACAGCTTCACTGTGAGCACAATGAATGTAAACTGTGATTGAAATGCTTTCAGGGAGTGTATGTTGTGTGAGCAGAAACAAACAACAAAAAAAAAAAAAAAACAAAAAACCCAAAACACCAAAAAACACCACGCAACTGAAGTCATATGAGAAAGAAACCCAAACCTGACTAGTTTTCAGCCTTCTGATTTGCTGTAACAGTAACTGATGGCTCTTGCCTGGGTAGTATTGCTAATGGCAGCATATACAGGAAGGAGACACTGGTATGAAATTCTCAGTTCAGTTCCTTTTCCTGCATTTCATTGTAATCTGTCTATCCTCATGTGATGTATTCCAGATGAACTGAGCAGGAAAGTAATTCGTTACTGTGAAAAAAGAGGGAGTTTAGTTAAAAGCCTCATTTGTCAAGTAAATGAAAATTGTCTCTATTCTGATCGCTTGCTTTTGGTGAAACATGGACAATTCTGATCGCTTGCTTTTGGTGAAACATGGACAATTTCAGAAACCTTTTTTGAAAGTGAAGAAAAAAGTGTCACAGTTCCAATTAGAGTTCTTTGGGAAGCACTAATTATTACCTTTTGCAGGAGAGAAAAAAGTAAGGAGCCCTTCCATAATGTCACCACTAACCTTGATTGCTCCTTCAGATAAAATTTCAAGAAATGCTTTGAGTGGGTTTCATACAATATTCATTATACTTCTTTTTCACAGAATTTAATAATTTAGAGCTGATTAGTATCATGAATATTTTCTTTATTCGAACGTTTCTGCTAAAACTCATTGGCTCAGAAAAGGTCCATTACAGACATCTTTACAGTCCAAAGCATAGAGTGTTCTCCTCTGCCTGTGTGTATTCGCTTGCCACAAAAGAAACATTCTAAGGAACAGGTTTTCCAAATTCAAGTTTTGAAATATGTACCTATCTCATTGGGAATGCTCATCTGAATAGACATTAGCAACAACCTTTCACTATGTTCTTGTTGTCTGGAACTTAAAGGACAGATTTTTCTTTGCTTCTGCTGAAAGTGAACTTGCAGACCTAAATTAAACTTATGTTTAAGTATTCCTTTTGGTATTTGGTGAAAAATTCGCCAGCAGAAAAGTCCCGCACCAGTTTGAAAGTACCCTGTATGCAGCACATCTGTAGCAAGCAGGACACAGTGATCAGAACAGAAATTACTTTTTTTTGACAAGATAGCTCTAATTTAGTGAAGTTTGCAACTGCTAAGAAAAATGTGGGCAGTTTTGATGTCCTCTTGTGAAGAAAATGGAGTTTTTTCTGAGCTTCAAAGTTTGTTAGATCTTGTTACTGATGCCTTATCTCCCGGAAAATAGGCACTCAGAGAAAACATTATGAAGAAAGCTAAACAATACCTTTATTGGGAGTTCGGAGGCTTTGGACATCCACTAGGGCCTACAAAACATGCGTTATTTCAACAAGGATCTCCATGTCCAAAAATCCCCAAAGAACCCTGCCCTCCCAAAGGTTACAGTTTTTATACCCTTCCTAACAATTAACAAGTTAGATATCTGTAACCAATCATCATTTCTAATTCTCTCAGTGGCACACCCATCAGGGTCCCAGGCTATGCCCCCTGGACCCACCTCTAAGGGTTTCTGGGCTCTTCTATTGTTTTGACTTCAAGTTATCTTGCAGGTGTCTCTGAAAGGCATCATGACCTTCAGAAAGCCTGTGAATATGTGAGAAAATCACTTTAGTAACTTCTAACACTACTTAATATGTGAGCAAGAAAACCTATACTTCTAAAACTCTAAAAATCTACAAAATACACAACAAACCTTTAGTTGTCATTATGACTCTTTAATACCTGATTTTGCATACGTGTACATGCATAATTTCTGTTATTGTGGTAGGCACAAACTGCCACTGATGCAAGATTGCTAAAATCTGCTTAAAAGCATCTAGAGAAAGAAGAATGTTGAACAGGAAAATGGTATGCCCTGACTGCATGCAGGAAATGTGAAACCAGCTAAACTAACCAATGCTGAACTTTGTTTAATTTAAGCAGCATATCAGCAATGTCAAGATTTTGGCCATGCCTGGTCTGAAACTTGCTAGTGCTATGAAGATATTTCAGTAAACTACAAAAGTAATTAAGCACTCATTACCCAACTTTACTCCAAGTTTTAAAGTTTTTATATGGGTTTGACTTGTTTCATGAGCTTCAGTTATCAAGTCATTTTCCAATGAATGCTTTTTCTGTTCTTATGAGTTGGTTTTACATCCTTCTGTATTTGCTTTAGCAAGCACACTCATTTAGAGTCTGTAAACGTAGTGTAAATTGTCTCATCTTTACTATGATTAGATCTTACTTGAGAGAATAGAGCTATTAAATTATTTCTAAGGCATAATTTCTGTTTAAAGAAATTGAAGAGAGGTTGAAAGTTGTGCAGAACCTGAAACCAGGGAGTTAAATGCTTTAGATGTTACATTTTCAGCTTTTTGGATGCCTGTAAAAAAATAAATCCTGAGTTTCAGCACTCTTCTATCAGTCTAAAAGATAGTGATCCCATCAGCACCCTGTGAGATAAAACTCTGTCCTCAGTTTTTGCAAACAAGTGGGCTTACCTTTGTTGTTTCCCTGTAGTTTCAAAGAAAAGTAAAAATCCTTGAGTAATGCTACTAGGTTCTAATTTATCTTCTCCCTGTAATGTGTTTTTATTTAGAACTGGTGTGTAAGCATATCAAGCCAATGTATTTGTGCTAGTGTACTCTAATTAATAATCTGTAACTTGAAGATAGTAGCGTAGAACATTTTTGAAATATGTAAGGCTTATCTTAAGCTTTTCTATTATTTCCCACTGATGTACAAATGAAATATCACTAACTGATTATAGAGTAGGAGGCCTCTTATGGTGGGAAATGAATGAAAAGGGAGCCAGAGGTTAATGCCAGTAGCAGTGTGTCCTCATGTCCTCAGAAAATTTGTTTCTAAGCTTTATGTCTTCATGACTTGAAAATCTCTGAACACAGCTTTTACTTTAATTTGTGTTTTAAAAAAAAAGCAGTAAAACCAACAACTTTGGAGAGGTTAATTTAATATGTGCTATCTGGAAGCAACCTTATGCAGTAATAGATCAAGACATGGCAAAGTTCTTTATCTATATGTGGAATGCTATCCAGACCTTCTTTTTGGGAGAAAAGTGAAGAAAATTTATATGGTCTAAATGAGACTTGGTTTTTGGGGAACGTTTGGCATATAAATATTCTTCCTCTACTTTTTTTTATTTTCCTTAATACACAAAATTCATAACTACTCATGTTTTTTTTCTTTTGGAAAGTAATTATGTACCTTGAATCATACATATATTAACTAACACAAAATTGAGTGAATTTAGTATTTCAGGGAGTGAATACATAGCAGTTTGATATTCCTGCTGAGTTCATGTGTTTATGTGATGTATTGTTTGTGGCATGACTGGTGCAATGCCCATGGTTCTGCTAACAGTTCTCTGAGAATCATAATTTTAGCAGTTCTTATTTCTGATTTATCTAATCTCTTGGAGTTAACAATTGAAGCTAATTACATTTCAGAGTTCAAATCTGAAAAATGAGGGGGCGTGAGGGGAAGGAAAAATGTCACCCACAGACTTGACCCATGTTAAAGATCATGCCTAAGGACTAATTAGTCTTGATTTGCATGGAGTATTTTGCTCTTTTAAAGGCAGAGAGCAGCATGGGAAACCTTGAAGTGGAACTAAGAGTATGGGAAGAACTGTGAGGATTTGGAAGAATTGCAGGACTTTGGTTTTTGAATAGGCTGAGGAAACAGAAAAGTGTAAAAGAATTGCAGATGATGAGGATGGAAATATGCATTAGTATAAAATGTACTCTAGAGCTGTTGAAAAACCTTTGCTAGTTATCAAGCTCTTTCAGAGAGAAGTAAAGGCTATGGAAAATGTAGAGATGAAAGTTCTTCCTGGGATTTGATGGACTGTGAACAGGACAGGACTCTCACTTCAGCCTCATAATCATTAGTAATGGGTCAAGCACTCCCCTGTATAATTTTCTCAGTAGTGAGTTTTCATTGTCAACTCTGTGACCCATGGGATTTTTTTATTTGCCGTTTCATTAGTACTAGTGTAATCAAAGCAAAAATTAGGTAAAAACTGGAGAGGAGAAAGTAGTCTGGGCCTGTGATGGTGATAAGCTCAGTAAGTGGGGAAAAGTGTTTGTGGTTTTTTTTGAATGCTTTAAATTGTCTTAGGATAACATTTAAAAGTTTACTTCAACAGACTAATATTTAAAAGAGAAAGTAAAAAAAAGACAAAAGTCTGTGAACTTGAGGTAGAAAAAACCCCTTTTTTAATTATAAAATAGATTTATTATCATATGTGACTGTTACTTGAGAATCTGTCTTAAAGCAGAGAGTATACTAATCTAGGTGGGCAGTAGCTTTTTTAGAGTGTTATTTAGGAACTTGATTGCAAACACCATGTAGTGTACAAGGCTTCAGTATTCTAAAAGTCTAGTGGTCCAAAGTGGTATCTTTACACCTTACACAACTCAGAAGGCTTTTAGGAGAGCATTGTCAAAAACTGGATGCTCTATTGCATGGTGCTGAATGGCAGTCAAAATATAACTTGGATGGGACAAATAAGAGCAAGTCTGTGTTATTATAGTAAATGTTAGCCTTACCTTAGATGGTAAACAAAGCAGAGCAGGAACAATGTTTCTCAAGAAGTTTAGCTTAGTGACAGTTTGTTTTTTGTTGATTGTTGCCTTATCGTGTTTCTCTCAAGAATACCTGCTTTTATGGGTCCTTTGTAGATGTGCTGCATTTCCCTATGCTGAACTGAATTGGCCATAAAGGCAAATTTATTTATTTTGAACCCTACTAGAGTTCATAAGAAAAAACACCACCAATGTAAAATAAAATTCACTTGATACTTGTGAATAACATTTCTTCAGTGTGTGTCCTTTTACCAGTGTATTGCACTAAAAACTGAACTGAAACCTGTAAATAAAATAGATCTATCATACTGGATCTTCAAGTCATAACGTATTTACTTTAGGTTCAGAATATTAATAGCATTTATTCAGATGAACAGGTTTGTTATGGAGCAGCTGACAGTATATGATTTATTCCAGTGATTCTTCACTCAGACACAGAAGTATGGTTTCCCAAGAAGCTTGTACAGCCCATTCTGCCCCTATTCCTCCATCACTCCTTGTACCAGTTCTCATGCTCATGTTTAATTCTTGTACTGAGAGGGTGGGTCATTAACCACAGTCAGTTAAAAAGTTGTGGGATCACTTTGTGCCTCCACAGTTTCACAAAATGACACTAAAAGTCTATGATGTAATTGAGTTGTAAACTATGGTGACTCTGAAGGGAGGTTGGCCTCAGTAGTATTAAATGGAAACATGCTTCTTTGACTGCAAGGAAAAGCTGTCCTGTGCAGGCTGCCTGAGAGCATTGCTCCTGTCACTTCCCAACTGTCAACAAGCAGTGTAATTTTGAAGACAGTGCTACCTTTGGTTCACCCCCCACTCCCCCCAGTTCATGCCTAATCAGGGTTAGTGGTTTACTTCATCATTTCACCTGTGCCGATCTTGACACTGGGCTTCAGTGATATTAAAAAGATCACAATTGTCCACATGACAAAAATGAACTCAGTTCTAGAGATTGACAAACTAAACTTGTGTCAACCTGGTCATTATGTCTTTTCTGGCTTCTTCTCAAGTTTTCATTCACTTGTTATCCAGTAAATGGCTACTGTGAGAGAAGCCTGGGAAATCATTAGTGGCTAAACTGTTGCGCTGTAGGCTGGTGTTAAGTATGGAGGTTGACTGAAGGCTATTAGGCTGCTGGATGGTTTTGAACTTTTAGTATTTTTGGTGACATGTGGACTTGAAGTACTTTCTCAGGACAGTTAAGTTGAAAAAAAGATACCTGTATTTCAATCAGTACTGTATATTTAGTAGACAAAACAAAAATTCCACTGACATTGGTTTTGGTCAGAACAGAATGTAAAAAGTGTTCTTTACAACAGGGACCAGTTATTTAAACTTTTTGTAGAGTTAATTTCATAATAATGTTTAACAAAGAACTTACTGAATCACCCATGAAGAGGACTCATAGTTAGCTATTAATAGGGTTTTAAGAAACATATATGCTTTTTATCTTAGTGACCAGGGTAAGAACTGGATTTGTATTAAATCTATTGACATCAAAGCAATCCTTGTCCTGATTTCTATGACAAACAGCAATAGAGTGTTGTTGTGTTAACTCTACTAAACTACTCAGAGTTAAATCAGAAAACAGTGCTATTAGTATTGTATTGTAAGCCTGTTGCATACAGGATTACAGATGCTTTAATTGATTTTTGGAAGAATAGTAAAAGCATGAGTGCTAAGTAATTACTTTTCACTGAGTTAATTCCACAGTGATGTCCTATTCTGAATGTGAAACCTGCAGACTTCAGTGTGCATTTCCACATGCCATGGAGTTGTTCCTCGGGGTTATGTATAAGGAACTTATGTGCCCAAGATCTGAGCCCTGACTAACAAGCCTATTCAAGGCTTTGAGCTCATTCGCTGCTGTTTACTGCTTAGACTCACATCTGGCTTGCTTTGTACTTTTGTGCTCTTGAGGTTCTGTGATTGCTCCCCTTGGGTGTGAAAACAGGACACAGCTGCTGTGTCAACCCTGAGCTCTCTGATCTTGCTCGCCAGTTAAAATCAGCATGAGTTTGGTTTGCAGTGATAAAGAACATTTTGTGTGTGTGTCTTACCTCTAGTTTCATCTTGAGGGAGATCATAGTTTCATATAGGACACAGTGGTAGTATCTGAACAGAAATTCATACGACTTATATTATGAAAGTTGTGTAACAAATTTCATATCTGTATGCAATTGAACACCAATGAATACATCTGGAAAATCCAGTGATTAGTTTTGCATTTAAAAAGATGAAAGCTGCAAGATGACTTTTATTTGGCACAAAAAAAAGATGTGCCACAGAGGATGCCATGACTGGTGGTTAGAATGGCTTCCTCGTGCTGGCTGAATCGAGTGTTCTAGGTTGGGTGGCAAGTCAAGAATGGATGATGCTCTAAGGTAGAGCTGCGTACGGTCAAAATTTTGAACTTTGATCTGCTACAGGTAAAACTGAAACAAGATCCTTTAAAAACCCTGAATCTCTATTAGGATTTTGTTAATTTGCACGTTCTTAGTCTGAAAGTTCTGATGGAAAGTGATAACATGCTGCATTTTTTTGCTTTTTTTTTGCTGAGGGACCATCCAGGTCATGTGGTGGGATAAGAGTTAACTTGGATTTTGATTCCTGAAAGAAAAAGCTTTGACTTATCCTATGGATTAACAATAACACCTGTGTTAGGGTTGTCTTAGGGATCTTCCTTCTCTTCCCTCCCTCCCCTCACCATTGCTTTTGGTGATAGATTTCAAATTTAAATGTTGAGTTCTGCTTGAAACTCTTTTTCTGAAATCTCATTAGGGGTTTGGACTTCTGAGTTAAATCCTTTATGTGGCAAAAAGCTGAAAGGCACAATATGGTTTTCTAGTCTGTTTAAACACTATTCTATGAGAAACTGGAGCTTTCAACAATTATAAAGGAATAAGACACCTCTGAAACCTGAAGTTATTAGATTGTACAGATAAATTTCAAGTTATTGATATTTCTTGAACTTTGAAACACAAAACTCAGGTAAAATGTCCTCAGTTGAAGGAGATTTTTATCTGTGCTTTTGAAGTTCCCTTCATTCCCTGTATAAATGAGAATAAAATGCCTCTTGAGCATAGGCATGTGGAGCAGAAATAAAATGATCAAAAGGATCTCTAGCTCTCAGGTGGTTAACTCTTCTTTCTTTGTGTGAAAATCTATAATAAATTCAAATTCTTGTAGAAAGTACTTTTGAGTAAACTTGTAATCTCCATAACTTAGAATGTATGTTATATATATTTGTTTTGTGCCTTAATACCTAGCTTGCTTTTCTGGAAAATGAAGGGTTAAGGAAGTGCTTGTTTTGTGTCTTATCCAACACAGGCTATTCAGGAGAAAAATAAGATGTAATTGATCCAGTCAAGAGAAATAATAGTCAGTAAAGGTTTCATTTCGAATTCAGTTCTATTCCTAGAATTAATTTTTAAGTGCTTATATCATGGAAGTGAATGAATGGTACTTACAGAATTAATTAAAAATTCTTTCAAGCATTGTTAGCAAATAAAGATTTAAGACATGGTGCTCAGGTGGCTGGTTACATAGCTTTGAAGATGAGGGATATCAAAAGATACTTGTATGTTTGCACTGTACAGTTGTGGTGTTGCATTCAAGTACAAAAGAAAATAATGGCTTTAACTTACCAAGATGTTTTTAACCTTATAGTACTACAAAAATCAGTTTGAAAATGTGAATTTCAGGCATATTGTATTTTTGGAAAATCTGAGTATAGAAGAGCAGATGAACTGCTTAAAGTGTTCTTTTGGCCTCTACTGGAGATGGGTTACTAGACTTGTATGGGGATTTAGGCTGACTCAAATTTGTTTTGTAATGCTATAAGGATCTGAAAGGAACAATTTCTTTTTAAAACTGTGGGTGTTTTTCACTGGGACTCATGGGATAAAAGTCCTCAAAGGTACTCAGAACCTGTCCAGATATGTCTCTAGAATCTTCACATCTGGCTGTGTTACAAAGTAGAATAAGGTCTAATTTTGTAGTTAAATTCCAGAATGAGAAATACTGACTAAAGCAGAGCTCCTCCTATGAAACCTTGAAAGACTATATTTATTATGTACTTATTAAATAGTTAATTACTGGATATGCTTATCTCTAACTGTGACTTTAATCATGGTTTTCTGTTATCCCCCAATGAAATACTTAACTGCTTTTTCAGATTGATAAAAATATCTCTATTTCAATGTATACAAAATAAAATACATATATATAAATCTAACACTAATACTTTATACAGGTCATTCTGTATATTTTTTCAATACTTTTTTTCTTATGTTTATTTTGACATTGATTTTTTTTATTTCAATTTTTACATCATAGAACTGACTTCAGTAATTCTGTTTAGATGATGCACTTGTAGCAGAATTCCTGGAATCAGACTTATCAAATTGCTTTTTTAATGATGGTTTTCCTCGGGGGTGTTAGCTGTGAGTTTGTGCAATATGTTTTAGAAACTATATTGCTTTCTCTGGGAAATGGTTTATTCATATAGCAATAACCCAAACACATTTTATTGTCAGAGATTGCATAAAATTCAGTTGTGGTGCCTCTGCAAATTTTCTTCTATATGAAGAACGAAAATGTGTTTTGCTGTGAAAGATCATGACTCACTGGCATTGGTAATTACACAGCTTTTGTAAATTCAAATATTAAAAATATGGTCTATTACCTGTAGTTTCCCTTTTATCTCATTGTCACAAGGAATGTTTCAGTAGTTTAGAAAGATGGTGATGAAGGAATTCTGTGCAACTGGTAGATGTTCAGAAAATTGTGAAGTTGTTGATGCTGTTACTGACCAGAGTGTGTTCAGATCAGATAACAGCTGTTCCACGGAGAATACGGACAAGATAAAATATCCAAGAACTTAGTTATTAGTAATGCTTACCAACTGCCATATGTAGTATTTTGAGATCATGTGATGTACAATACCAAGTATTGTGCCTCAGAATTTTTACAAATCCCTTTGGAAAGGTCATATGAAAAATCTGATTAGCTTGATTCATTGCCATTTCAATAAGAACAGAGCTCATGTTATTACAGTATCTATTATTTAGTTTCTTTTTCTTCAGTGGTCTGTCTGCACTTGCAGAATCAAACTTAGCCTGATACCTTACAACTCTTCTATTTTCAGTAATACCTGTTGTGGTTTGAAAATGCCACTGGCAAATGAAATACTGTCTTATTATATTGTTTGAATGTTTTATACTTTTAGTGTTGTTCCAGTAATAAAAATAATAATCTTCAACTATTCCATGTGACTTTCTTACCTTGGTGTATTCCCTGCACTGTAAAGTCAGTGGGTGATTGCTTCCCTTGATGTGAAATTCCTTGTTAAGAAATTCATACCGGTAGTTTTTCATTTGCTCTCCTTGGGCTTCCTCCCCTGCCAGGGTATCAGCAGGTTGTGAGGAACAGCAGCAGCCACAGTTCCAATCACTGTACAGGAACAGGGCAACCTGCACCTCTGTGAGAGCTGGGGGAGTGTCCTTACCTGCCTAGAAGGTGAGAGGGTCAAGATTGCAGCTCCTGGGGGTCACTGCTTGGTGTGGGCTTGAAAATTAGTATGCTTATGTGAATACTTTGTCATGCTGTGGTTTATGTGTTATTGCTGATATTGGTTCTGAACATTTACTTCACACACTACTGATTGTATTGCTAGTAAATCAGACTGCTTTGATAGTGAATTGATTTGTAGGTTTTGAATTGAGTAGCTGTTCCTCTAGACAAGGTACTTAATATTGATTATCACACTGAAAATTTTTAGGAGTAATTCAGCAACTGTTCAAGTATGACTAAACCAGTTTGTTGATCCTTACTTACCATTCTTGACTTTGACTACTCCTAATTGGTTTTATGTTATAGCTAAAAAAAAAACCCCTAACCCTCACTTCATTAGTGACCCCCATGGAATGCAGTGTAAATTTCAGATCTTCATCATAAACATTCAGTTAAACAGTTGTCTATAAACCAGCTAAATATTACTGTATTTTATTTGTAGTTCTGTCACGAGCAGTTAGTGTTGAAAAAGCAAATTAACAAAAAAACCCTAGAAACAGACATAGACACATGCACACACCATTTTTCCCCTGCCCCCTTGCTCCTGAGTTACTCGAAATATTTTCTATGCAGCCAACTTTGGAAAAAAAATTAAAAAAGCCACCCAACTGCCTGCCTTGTGCAGCTGCTTCTCATTCTCTCAATAATTGCTTGGCATTTCAGGTGCTTCTCTCAGGACTTCAGTAGAATTGCATGCAGAAGGCCTGACTAAGTGGTCACAAGGGTCTATTCCAGCTTTAAAATTCAAGAAATTACTGACTCCTGAAGGTTGCTCAGCCCATTCAGTTTCTACTGAATGAACTGGAATTGAATGTACTGAGTCTTTGCAAGGAAGCACTTTTTATAAAGAAGCCTTCAAAGATTTAATAAGCTATAAAAGGTGAGATTGAATCTGCTCTGATTAGCACCTGTAAATGAGCTCGAACTGACTACAGTGATCAGATGCTGACAGCCCCCTTCTGCATAAAAGTAAAGATAATTACCCAAGAAGTAATTTCCTGAATGGGTTTAGCCTTTCAGAGTTGGTTCTTTCTCTATGTATCACTGGCTTCAGTGGAAGTTCCTGTCATGCTGAAACTCCAGAAATCAGCATTTGGCACTGTCTGTTAATCTTGCACCTACAGAAGGCAGCAACAAAAATTCCAGTGACTGCAGCAAGTTTTTGACTTACAATCTAAATCTGATTAAGTAGTCTATGGTAGTTTTTGAATACTAATAGCAAGTACATGACTTGGTTTTCATGTCTGTGGAGGGGGTGGGGAAGAGAGAGAGGAGAGAGTTTTGGTTTTTTAATCAGTGTTCTGGAGCTCTTGTAATGTTTACAGTTTATAAAATCATTTATAATTGGTTTTCTCTGACTTTTTTCAGCTGTGCATTAACATCCTGCAGCTTCTGGTTATTTTCCAGTTGATGAACTGCTGTTTGAAGCTGAGTTATGTCTTTTTGAGGCTGTAATCTAACACAAAGGTACTTGCAAGGAATTAGAGAAGAAAAACTTAAGCTTTATAATGGGCCTCTCCATGATAAGCCTCAAACTGATGAGACAGAGCAGGTCAGTGTCCTAGAAATGTTTCTCACCAAGATTCCTAGCAAGCTGCCCCCTTCAGAGGGAAAATACTATGCAGTCTCTGGGTAGCAAACTGAATTGTGCCACTTTTTGTTCTGTTAGTAGTCCCAAATTCTTTGTTAACACAGGCCACTGTAACGTTGTGGCAACACAATTGCATGGAAAATCATATCCTCGGAGCAGTGATGGTGTGATGTTAAACAGTGGACACCAGAGGACCCCAGTTCTGATGTATCCTTGTAGTGTCTTCACTGGAGACTCCCACAGCAAGAGCAAGCTGAGCCACGGGGTGTGTCTGGTTTCAGGTTTTTGTTTGTTTTCAGATTATAATATTGTTTCAGGTTTTTTGTTTGGTGTTGTTTTGTTTTGTTTTTTTGTAGGAAGAGTGTTTTGAGGGGAAGGAGTTGTGTAAAGCGAACTGTTTCTGTCATAACTTCATATAATAATAGTTGTGTCTTCTAATAATTTCTAGTATAGCCACAAAAATTACTCAGAAACACTTGCCCTGTGCTTACTTAAATTAGATTTAGTATTGATTTTTTACAGTGGATAAAAGCTGTTTGGACCTGAGTTATTTTTTAAAAATGTCTCTAATCAACTAATAAGCTTTACTCTTATGATTGTGTTGCAACTAACAAAGCTTTAGAACTGGTAAAATGTTTTTGATGAGAGTTGACCTTTCTGTATTTGGATCTTTACATCAGTTTTTTCTGAAATCTAAATTGCTGGGAGTTTTGAGTTGTTTGGTTTGGTTTGGGGTTTTTTTGTTTGTTTGTTTGCTGGTTTGCGGGTTTTTAATTTTTTTAAAACTTTTAAGCATTTTTTATCAGGGATGTCTCATAGTATGTTTCTGTTCAACAGCCATTCTTTTAACTAAATGATATTGGAGTTCAAAATTATTTGTCAGTATACATTGAAAGAATTTGAAAATTATTTCCTGATTATACGGAGACAACTTTCAAAAGCAAGTTATATCTGATACTTGTTTTTCCTAATAATTGTATAAAGTTATTGCTTCTTATTGAGTAAACTCTGTTCCTAGAATAGCTTTTTAAAGTATGCCCAAAAAGAACTGCAATCTTGTCAAAGTACATTCTGTATAGAATTTAAATGAATCCAAATTTGAGAGTCATCTATTTTAAATTGTCTTCCATTGTGTCAGAACAAACAGCTTAGTTTTGAACGTGACACAGTCTGGAAAAGTCTTAAACCACAAAAAAGCCCCAGACAAAAAGCCCTGTAATGACACATTTATAATTTTGGGTGGTTATCTGAGCTCCCTTCAAAGTGAAGGAAAATAAATTTGCATAAAACCAATCTAGCACATAAAAAAAAAAGTTAAAAGAGAGGTGCTTTCCCAAGGGGCAAGGCAGGAGTTGAGAGGGCACATCTTTATCAGAAACCCATTTCAAGTGAAGAAACCTGTGGAGTTTGAATGAATTCTGATACCCCATGAGTTGTGCTTCCTCTCACTCATGGAGACAGTGGGGAACATGTTTCAGTGGATGTGAGGTGGCTCAAAACAAACAATGCACTGAAGGGTATGCTGATTTTAAGTCCATAAATTAATTTTTTGACTCTAACAGCTCCTGGAAAACAGGGGGAAATTCAGCTTTTTGTTATTACAGCACATTAGCTAAAATTTCCCTGGGAAGGGAGGGAAAGATATTTCTGTGCTGCTGCAGTTTCAGTGCAGGTTCAGTGTAGCTCCTGCACCGCTGTGCTCAGACAAATGGGAGCCAAAGCACACCCGATGAAGCGTCTGAGTATTTTCTCCCTTATGCCTTACCTCCTTTATTAAAGCCTATTCATTCTTTCTTACTTGCGCTTTCATGTTGTACCTGTTTTGTAGGTTTTCTGTCTCCTGTTCTTTGCATATGCAGCTGCCATATAGCCCATGGTTTCTCATCCTCTATTGTGATAGCTCCTTTGATGCCTTAGTTTTCAAAGCTGAAACCCCTTTTCTGGATCCTGTGGCCTTCACAAAGTATTTATCTGGACATAGAGAACTATGCTCTCCTTTTCTCCAGTCAATTGATAAATAATAGTTCAAATAAAGTAATTGCTGGTAGATTAAAAAAAACCAATCAAACAAATCCGATAAAAAAAAAACCAAATAAACAAACAAAAAAACCACAAACCCCCCCCCCAAAAAAAAACAAAACAAACAAACAAAACAGAAAACCCAAACACAAAGCACTGCATATTCTTTCATTCTATTTTCACTAGGATTTTCCTAGAAATTTGGAGAAGTGTAAAACTGTATCATAAGAAAGCATCCTTTGGTCTTGCTCTTGGCAACTTTACCAGCTGAAATGAACATATAAAATGTACACATGTATCTTCACACTGTAGTGGAGTATATGATTTGAAACTTCTATATATAGAAAGCATCCAAAAGTAGTTGGATACTAATAACTGAGTTATTTAAAATGTAATGTTTAAATCTTTTCTATAAAATAAAAAACAACATGCATGATAGGGTCTGGTTGTGATCAGGATTACTGGTATTAGGAGCTAACGGACTGTCATTAAATAGGATAATTAGTGGTCTTTAGAAAGGCTCCTTTTCGTTATAGTTTGAATGACTGACTTGATTATGGATTCAGTCATTTGATTAATCTTCTTGCAGCTAGTGGAACCTAAGATTTGTAAAAAGTTTGATGTTTGTATTGTGCTTTCAGTAATCTCTTTTGATGCTGGAGGGCCCTACAATGCAAAGGCTGCCCTTCAGAGGGTGCTGATATCCCCAAGTGCTTCCTTAGCCCCTCTAGATTTTGGAAACTTCACTTTTTGGTCATGGAACTGCTTTAAATTTAAGTGGTAGTGAATTAAATAGAGTAAACAAGATGCATATGACCTTTAGGTTCCATGGTAACTAAGAATACTGCAAAAGTTTAAAGAGTACCAGCTACAGCTGTAAAAAGTCCTCTAAATAATGTAGTCATGCTGGTTTTAGTGTAATACTAGAAATTCCAAAAGATACCAAGGTCAGTCAGCCAAGCAGCAAATCAGCAGCAAATCACTTTTTCCTGGAGCAGAAAAGTCACTCCAGTATGGACCTAGATCAGGAGCTGATTTTATAGCATTGTAGCAAAATTGTAGCCTGTGAATCTTCAGTCTAATTTATGTAAATTACTTGCTTTGGGAAGAGTTAATACTAGTCAAGTATTTGGAAACAACATGGAGGCATTGAAATGCGTTTGAGAGGAGTAAATTGTTAATAGCCCAGTTACAAAAAAGCACAGTTAAGGTGGATACTTTAGACTGTAAGCCTGTTTTAGCTCTAAGCTATAAGTTGTTTCACCCCAAGTATTGGTGGTAGGTCATTATTTAGAGCAGTCCTAGGAGAGTTCTGAGTTCTGCTGGGTGGAGGTGGTTATGCTGTCTGTAGCTCGTGGCTTACGGAGAGCTGGTGTTCTGCTGAATCAGCCCTGTGTAGGATGCTGTCTGCTCCCACAATGTGTGACTGGGAGACTTTAGCTTGTCTTGCAGGATAATTTCAGAGCCCTTTTCACTTCTCAAGTGGATGTATCCTGGCCCCAAGTCTTTCTAACTTGAATCTTACAAGTTGTCTATGATATGCTAAGCCAAAAGTAGCTGAGAAAATTGTTAATGTTCAGTGCTTTAGGATAAATCATGATTTGTTCTTTATTTTAGTGAGAAGCATAGCTATTTATAGCGTTTTCACTCTCCCAGAAAATTAGGTTGCAAACAGCTGATTTTTCTGAGCAGTTATGCAAACTTGTGAGAGAGGTTGGACCTATTAATGCTGATCAAGTAATGAAGCAAGACAAATAGCATTTTTTTAAGGGTTTCTCAGGTTTTGGAGACAATACAGAAATGCTAATCTGACCATCTTCTAGCAGTGTTGTTCAGTTCAATAGAAGTGCTCTCAGGCAGACATTTCAGAGAACAGTGGGAAGGCAGAACTCTTCTGGCTGAAGGGATGGCAGGAGCACAGCTGGGGCTGGTGGAAGGACAGGGCCTGACTCGTATTGGGTCCTGAGGAACTGCTGGGTGGGGGCTTGTGCTAGAACCAGAGCACAAAGCTGAGTCTTGCTGCTTCTCTGCTGAGTTCCAGTTCTCTTTGTTGGCTGAGCTCTACAACTCTGCTTCACTGATGAGGAATCTTTAGATTGGGTTTGTAAGGTGAATGTGAACTTCTGTGTATTGCCCTGATACTAAAAAGCACTGGATTGATACAATGACATCAGTCAGAGTTAAGGTAGGGTCATGATGTACTTCACATTATTCCATGAACCTTTTGTTCATCTGCACACATAATTGAAAGGCAGGCCTCTTTGTAAATGACATTTTAAAGAGTCTGACATTTAGTCAAGGTGACCACCAGCTGGTAACTTTTGAAAAAATCAATAATGGAAATAGTGGTCTGTTCGTAGAAATACCACTGTGAGGTCATGTTTAAAATATAGCTCGTTCTACTTGCATCATTGCCACTCCACCTCTGCAAAAAGGGGAAAAGTCACTGGTTTAATTAATATGTGTTGTGTGGCACTACAGTGACTGCTTATATAGGCAGTCTACCAATAAGAGCTCATATTTGCTCTGTTAGGACAGGGGAACAAATAGTCTAATTTTAAGCTTGCACACTTGTCTTTCATTAACAGCGAAACTGTCAGGATAATAAATGAAAGCAAGGGTGGTGATTTTGAAATGAATGGTCTGGATCATGTATCAGCAGGCATTTTGTTAATATGGTTATGCTTTTTAACAAGAATGTCTAGTCTAGGAAAGGAGGACATGTTGCTTTTGTTTCCACAAGTTAAAACCTAGATAAAACAATATTCCATCAAGGAGGAAGATGCAAAAAACCCCCTGCATTCTATAAATAAATCTCTTATTTTCCTGCTGAAAAATACTTGATCTTCAAATAGAAGTCATGTTTGAATTCCAAATTGTATTTTTCTAATAACATATATTAATGCCACTACAATGTTACACATAAGTTTGTTCTATACCACTCTTTATGTATCTATAGGAAGCCCCTTTCTGAAAGGAAAGAAGATTTTTATAGAGTCATATGAGAGAATGCATGTGTCCTAATTTCTCTAGCAGCATTTGACTGTTCTAGTCATGGTGAAGAAATATGGAGCTGAGAACGAGAGAATACATTAAGAATGAGTGTAAGCAAAAACATATAGGAAATTTTGTCTATTGTGTCAGTAAGTCTATGCTAAGAGGAATAGTGTAAAAAATGAAATATCATGTTTATTATACATGCAGTTGCAGTGCATGCAATAAAATAGCAGGATAGATTTGTTCAGGAACATGCCTGTAGTATGTGCACCTTTTCCAAGAGGTTAATAAAATGGAACTTTATCAAAACCAGGACAGATTCCAGGGCTTTCAGCAAGTTTGAAAGCTGTGAAACTCTTTATGGAGTTTTGGTGAACTTTGGTTGTAGTATGGTGTATTTATGTCTGTGAGAGTGAAAACTTCCATTCATAACAAATCTCTTTTAATAGTTGTGCTATGTTAGAGTTTGAAAGTCTTCAAAAAGATCCGACTTAATGACTGATAGCATTCAACTGATTGATTTTGTTGCAGTGTTTACAGGCTAAGAGGTTAGGAAGAAGGGACTGTATACATGTCATGGAATGTATATGAAAAGACAGAAAGCAGTTTACAAAACATATGCATAGCACTGTCCTGCTCACTGTGCTTCCTTGGTATTAGTTTCCTGGGGTGTTCAGTTTGTGGGTTTTCTTCCCAAGTTTTCTAAAAGAATGTAGATGCTCATATGAGGGTTCATCTGCTTTTCGGGTTTTTTTTGGGTTTTTTTTCTGTTTTTTGTTTGGTTGATTGGTTGGGGGTCCCCCCCCCCCAATAGCAAGCATAACTGTCAAGTTTCCTACAATCTTGATAAGCTGTGTCTGTTTTCTTTCATTATCAGTTCTTCAGTTATCTAAAGAATGAATCTAACAAAGCCACAGGTCTGCCAAGATATGGTCTTGGCAGCATATTAAGGTTGTGATAGTGGTTCATTGTTCCCAGTATCACCTGAACTGGGGAGAGAGTAGTGAAACCTCTCTAGTGAAGCCAGGGGAGATGTTGGCTGGCTTTGCAGTCTGGTGGCCAGGTCTTTCAGCAGGCTCTGCTGTCAGAAGAGAGCTTGTCCCACCATTACCTGCAAGCTTCTTCCTCTTCATGTCAATACAGCCAGGCATCAGATGTCTCTGTGTCCGCAAACATAGATGGTTAAAATAAACACAGTCATAAAAGGTTGGTGGCAATTTTGTTATTGTTGTGCTGCTGTTTGTCTGGTTTTTTGGGGTGTGTGTTGAGTTATTTAGGGGTTTTTTGTTGGGTGTTTTTTTTTTTTTTTTTTTTAATATGTTATAATTTTAAAAATATTAAAAACGGCCATTATTTAAGCAAATTTTTTTAAGACGTCATGAAGACAGGAAACTTGCTTTTTTGCAAGCTACTGCTGCTAGTCTGAAAAAAAGAAATCTGACATTTACATCTGATGACTCATCTTGAAGAGTGAAAGAAATAAAAATATTGTGAGGCTCATTGTAAAATTTTAGTAGCTGGGATCACTGTGTTGGATTCTTATACTGTTGTGTGTATTTTCTTCTATACAGAGTCATGAAGGTGCATATAAAGATAGTAAAAGGTCAAGTAACCTGTTGACACAGCAGGCAGACTGTCACCCTGCAAAAGTGCTGTTTCAGGACCTACTTTCGGAGTCTTGGCTCAAGGATGCCAGGAGAGAAAGTCTTGCAATGGCAGGACTAACAGTCTGCTCGAGTGTGCTAATATCTGCTGGGTAGTGTTGTCACTTCTCGTAATTGTGTTGGAAAAGATAAAATGTGACTTCCTCAGTAGATGGACACCCTGGAGGTGGTTCAGCTTGTCATACTAGATAAGATATGTCTCTGCCTTTGTATTAAAGTTCATCTATATTTGTTCAACGCAGATAAAATTAGACAAGAAAAGTTTTAAAAAACAAGTCAAACTCAAACAATTCTGCCTAAATGAAAAGCTGGGTCATGTGTCAGAGTGGATAATATTTGATAACCATGTCAAAATGCTTGTTTTGAAAATTAAAAAGAAAACATAATGGATATAAATGCAGTGGTAAAGACACTTAGTTTATTTTCCTTTAGTCTTTATTATTGTATTGTATCATCACACTGCTCTGGTTCTGTGATAGTTTCTGAATTGTGGATGAAGATGGCAATTCCCTAGTTACTGAAAAGCAAAAGTGAGCCTTGTGCATTGCTACTCTTCCCTTCTCATTTTATATTTGTATGAACAATCTTCAGAAGTTTGGGAGTCCAGTAAGTGTTTTGACTAACACAGGCTTTCCTTTTTTTCTTTTTTTCCCTGCAATAAAGTGGCAAATACCTTTCTCTAAGCACCCTATAGTTGTAATAATCTCTTTCTTAACGCTTCTGCTCTGCATTCCTATATCAAGCTTTGGCCTTTGCAAAGGCTCCTTTTCTCTGTGAATTAGAGTGCATGCTGATGGCTGACATTTAAATGAGCAGTGTTGTGGTGCACGAATTGGCTCCTCTCCCCAGCATTAGCAGGACTGACTGCAGTCAGGGTGTTCTTTGGCATCTGGCACACGTATTTGATTTGTGTGTGTAGTGTCACAGTGAACAATTAATGCCTAAGTATTAAAAGTTGTAATTGCTCATCACAGGTTTCATACCACCTGGCCAGCTGTGTGCAGTGGGAATTTGTAACCATTTAGAACATGGCCTAAAACAATAATACAATTCCTTTAGTTAGAATCAGGTGATTTTTCTAAAGTAATAGAATGTTCTCCCTAATTAGATTGCTTTATATTATCTCTTGTAGAGTTTAACTACAGTTTTAAATTAAAGATGCCCAGTATATGATAATTAATACACTCTTTGAGGTCCAGGTTTTTTTGAGAGTAAAGTCCTTGTGGTTTTTGAGGTAAACAAAGCTATTTTCATGAATAATATTACTTGTGCTGGGATTTAGTGCCACCCCTTTTGACAGCTGCATTTGGACACTAAATAATGATGTTTAGATGATGCCCATCAACCCAATATGATGAAGTGCAATTTAATATGTAATCTTAAGTGTCCTTTTTAAACAGAGAGCTGAGGGGTATTGGGAGGGAGATTGTTTACTGAACTTTTTATCCTCAGCACGTTGTAATTAGTTTTACATTGGCACTTTCAGGCACAAACTATTATGTTTTGTGGTGCTCTGTCATCAGAAGGATCAGTCCTCCTCCAGAAAGCCTGATGTGAATGAAAGTGATTACTATTTCCTAGAACACATTTCAGATGAAAGAAAATGTAATTGCTTCAGACTGGAAACTTAACCATAACAAATGTTGTCATCTTTTATCAATGATAACAGGTGAAATAAAGAAAAATAAGAAGTGTTTTCTTGAGATTATGCAGGATGTGTTGCAATTGTCTGTGACAGGCTGAACCTGAGGCTGGTCTTGACCATCTTCTGATCTATTACCTCTCAGGAAAGAAGCAAATAAAAGCCATGACTTTCCCACAGAGGTACCACATGCTTTGGGATAGTTTACCTTTGTTTTGCTTGTCTCATGAATAACTTTTCCTAATGAAATAGCTCTATCAGATTCAGACATAAACATTTATTTGCTAATGATCTAGTATACTAATATATCAAATTCACCATGTATTAGTCTGCAGATGAAATATACTTATATGGTAAAATGATTATAGTCCCAGAGAGATACTGTATAAAAAGTGCTATTTTGTATGCTTTTCTGAGGGTAGCTGAATGATGTGGAAGGCATGATTTATGAGCCTGCTGCAATAAGCAGTGGCTTGAAGGCTTAAGAGACTAAATAATGCATCCAGGATGAAAAATATTTGTTTGAGGGGAGAAGGAGAAGAAATTACTTTGAATTTTTGTATAACTTCCAGTAACATACTAATCTTGGATCATAGATTACTTTCTTTTACTATGGTTGTACATTCCCAGACAGACCAACTTGTCAAACATAGAAATTAAAGAAACAGCTTGAGAAATTCCATAACTATATTATGTTGCTGTTTTATATTCTTTCTTGCTAAAAGGCATCTGTATAAGTTTTTATTGACTTCTTAATGGGATAGCTGAAGTTTTATGCACTTTTCTTGTTTAGCATCTATTTATATTAGGCAAATACCAGATGTCCTAGATACTAACCACCAATTATGGACTAAATCAGTGTTGCATTTTCATTTCTGAAATCAATTCTTGTTTTCTTAATGATTTTATTACTTAGATGAACTTCTTTTGCCCTGTCAGCAACTTTCTGAAATGGAAATATTTCAAATGTTATTTCACTTACATCATCTTTTGCTGTCAATGTTATGCTTAGTTAGAAATCGGAGACTGTATTTGTTATAATTTCTGGTATCTTTCTGAAGAATTTTTGCAGCGCTTTTCACTTTCTGCGTATTTCTGATTACTGCAAGCAAAAGTCAGGTGATTTGGTGGTCTTTTCATTTTCCAATTATTTTCAAAGAATCATGGAAGGGTTTGGTTTGGAACAGACCTTTAAAGACCATCTCGTTCTAATCTCTTGCCATGGTCAGAGTTCAGAAATGCCCTGAACAGGTGTCCGTGGGCAGATGAGCACAGGTAGTGCTCATCAACATAATCCTCATGGCCTTTAGGGTTGCAGTTCATTAAATTCATTAACCAAAAGACTTATAAACTTTATTCCAGACATTATTTTGGCATGAGGCAGGAGAAGCGTGGAATGCAGATTTAGGGAAATTTAATGTTTCTCTATAGCCATTATTAAAAAAAAAAAAAAAAAAAACTGGTTTAAGCTTTCTCCTTATGAAAATTAATGAGAACTAGTGTATATGTAATATTAGTAATATGAGACATATATTAATCTGTAAATATCCCCCCACATCTTACCAAATCTCCTGACATCTTGTACTATGCACAAGATTGTAAAAAGTTCTTTGTGTAAAAGGAGACACAGCACGGTGCAGGATGTATGTAACATTTTAGGTAACCTACTTAAGTATTCATGATATTTGTTTTCAGCAAAATATCTCAATTATCTAAGTGAAAATATTTGAAATGACAAAGAGCTCAAAGTTTTACAAACAGTGTTACCAGAGTTTAGTGCTAACTCAGAATGCCCTGTGGAGCAGTTGGAAAAGCTTTCTTCAAGGTTTCTTGATCAGTGTTATTGAAATCTGAGGGACTGGAATTTATAGCTATCAGATTTAAGGGCCAAGCCCTGCAGCCCTTTCCCTTTTTTTCAGGTGAGTAATGTCTAAGGTGATATATCAGGTTTCCTTTACATTAAATAATCTTTACCTAAGTGTGAGAGTCTGTGATATCAGTTGGTTCAACATCACCACCAGAGAGGCTTATCCAGCTATAGTGTTATACCACCTACAGAACACTCAGATCTCCTTCCCTAATGCATGAAAAAATATATCCAATTTACTGGTCACCTGAAGCATTTTGTAGCAGATGATTTAAGGGCTTTCCCCCCCCTCAAATTCAGGCAGTGCTACAATTTGGAAAAATTATCAGACTATTTCAACTGGTTTTAGCTTGCTGTATGTTTTACTATGTTTGTTTTGGATAGAACAGCGTCGTGCACAGGGTGTAATTTGAATAGTGCTATAAAAGCTTGCTCAGTCAGAGATATAGACAGTAAAAGTGCAGAGAGATGAATAAAAGAGGAAAACTTTCATTTTCAAATTTATAGCATGGATAAATTTGAACAGCATTTAAATGATTTGTAGATTTTATGTTAAAATTCAAGCAAATGAAGTTATATGTGAAACTTCTGGCAAAGGCAAACCTTGATACCTCTAGAGGAACTTCTAAAACACTGTATTTGACTGCAGGGATCTCTTAGTGTTCTGACTCTGATACACTAACTGTTGTCTCACTTCTTGCACTTCCCTTCTCTGACTGAAACTGATTTATCCAGTCAAGGAAGATGATGTTAATCAGTGTTAATATTGAATCCTTACATGGTATCTGGTACATTACTTGAAACGAAGACGGTAACTGGTGAAATGTAAGCACCAAGCACAAGGGTGTTGCTGTTCTCTGGGTGCCCTTGTATGAAATTTCTGTTTTACAGATGCAGAACTACAATAAAAAAATCAGTCTTCCAAAGGTAGAATGTGTCAGCTCTCCAATATTTGACAAGAGAAAAGCTTCCTGGAAATGATTTAATAGTAGATTAAGGAAACATACAGCCAAGTGGTCTGTGCTTGGAAGCTGAGGTAGGCTGCAGGATCTTGGGAGCTGTGTGTTTGTGCTGTTGGTATGCAATGAAGCAGATAAAAATGAACATATTGATAGTCCAGTTTCTGGCTGTCTTCCTGCTTAGTGGAAGCTGACCCTACCTACAATTGCCTCCTACTTTACATCTGTGTGAGACAGGGAATTAATGTGACACATTAAATTCGAAATTCATAATGTCACAGTAAGACACAATCTGCAACAACAGGCTCTAATTTAGATGTTAAACTGAGAAAATAATTTTGACAATGTTAGTTCACTTAGCAGCAGGAAAACAGCTTGAGAAATATTGGGGAAACACTTCACTAGAATCAGCACTAAATGCTAATCAAAACTGCACTTTATATTGGGAAAGTTTGTCCAAATATTATAAAACTGCATTTTTCAAGTCCCTTTTTCTTGATAAACCATTCAGGAAAGGCTATATAGGCACAGAAACTTTTTCAGTGTTTTGCTACTGATACAAATGTAGGAAGCATTTCTCCTTATCTACCAGCTAAGCTCACATTCTCCACTCTGAGCTATGAAAATATATATAAAAAAAAAATCATAAGCATCAGAGTCCAAAGGTGGGTAAGCATCTTTTCTGTTAATGTAACATCCAAAATAAAAAAATGAAGTAAAATGTCTGTAGCTGGCATGTAAAAGATAGTACTGTAACTGGATTGCTGCTGCAGGGAAAGAGAAGCGATTTGGGTTTGCAGTCAGTGAAGTGCTTTTCCTCTTCTGAAATGGAAAAGTAGATATTGTTTTAGGATTCTAGGATGTGTTTTTGTCCTTCACACAATATCCCGTGATACTTCTTTGTGCATTGATGGCTATTACTGCTTGCTTGGTAGTGAAACTACTTATAACTTTACTCCCTTTGCCATTACAGTGGTTTTATCCTTTCATATTTGTAAATGCAAATGAGAAAATAAATCTTGAAATATGAAAGGATGTGTATAGCTCAACCTTCAGACTTAGCACATTGAGCAAGCCAGAGAGCTCCATGTATAATGAAGAGAACTCTCTGACGGTTGGTGGTAAACCAAAAGGTGGTTTTACCTTCCCTTTTGCTTCCTGCAATGGATGCTACACAATATTTTGTTCTTTCAGGTATTATTCAAGGCAGGGTTGAAAAAATGGCTGACAGTGTAATTGTGTTCTTAGGAAATGAAATTATATAATGAAAAATAAAACTATTATGAAGTGGGAAAGTAATTTAATATGTAAATAACTTTCAAAAAGCAAGAAAGTATGTTTTTCTTAACAACAGAATCTCTGCTATTCAGCTGCTCTAATGTTGTGCCTTTAAATATATTAAGGAACTGAACTAAATAATACCTGTACTTCTAAACCATTTGCAGTAAATTCACACTGGTGCTTCAAGATCCTCAAGAAAAGCTCCAGACAAATAATAGTATGTTAAATCTTGTCTTAGTGAAAGCCAGAAATTACCCAGCTGGAATAGAATAGTGAAAGGAAGTGTAGATTGCAAATGAGGCAGAGAACCTTGTTTCATTTTCCCTGTATATCATACAATGCCCAACTCACCTTCAGGGACCTGCTGTTTCTGCCATTCCTGGTAATGGGCTGCTTTCTCCTGACAAAATGGAACGATGATATTGGATAATTGGTATGCACTGCAGTAGAATTGGAGTTACCGGTAATTCTATGTATTTTAAAAGTTGCTGCAGTACCGAGATTGGTTTTAGTGCTGGGGTGTGATCTCTCAGTTCTCACTGTAACTTTGCTGCAAGGTACTAACATGCTATTTCCATCTCTTTTTTTCCTTGGTGCTTCTCTGTGGGAATAACGTGCCTCGCCCATCTCCCCTGCCCCCTGTTCTGGCCCACACGGCACTTTATGGCCACAAACACTCTCATGTAAGCCACAAAGTGCATAATGCACAGAAAGCCTCGCTGCATGTTGATCTGCTGTATTACAACACATGACTTGTTTCACCTTATCAGGGAAGAATGTAAAGAAGAAATAATTGTTCAGGGAAAAAAAGTGTCCAGAATAAACTTCTACTTGGCAAGAGTATGATAACGCATAAACCTGTAAAAAGCCAGTTAGGTGTAAAAGAACCTGGAGAGAATTGGCCTTACCTATTCCTGATTTCAGAAAACATTGGCTCTCCTGAGAAGTGACTATAAGAGAGGTTCTTAGGAGAACTTCAAGGTTGGAATTTCTGCAAAGATTCAATTATGTTTAATCCTATTTCTCTTCAAGGCAGGGTCCTTTGTAGATGTTGGGCAATAATACATGTTTCTAGCTATAATTTCTTGCAGGTTTAAAGAATAAAAAAACTTTCAGGAAAAAAAATACTAAAAACCCTTAAGAAACTGATAGATGCCCAGTCCTAGCTGAATGCTAGGAGTATTTTAGAATAAAGAAATGAAAAATCACCTTAAAGCTTTACAAACTTATTCTCAACCCTTATCTAAAACTTTGGGATGAGTTTCCAGATGGCAACAGTTGATTGCAATTTAATAGTGACATGTAAAAATGTTCTAGAAAAGTTTTGTACTGCTTTTAATATTGTTCTCATTCAAATAGGGCTGGATTCCTCAAATTCAGCTCTCACAAAATGCCTTTATCTCACAAAATATGTTTCCTTACCTATTTAACTTGAGTGTTTCAGTTACTTCCCCTGAAATCTGGGATAAACGGCAAATATCCAGTGTCTGCAGGATTCAGTAATACAGTTCCTGTGACCTTCTTCATGCTTAGAGCCATTCATGTCATTCTTTTAGAATCCTGTAGTGGCCTTATGGTTGGTTTCTAAAAAGTGAGTTTAGGACCAAATTTTTCAAGTCAGATGTGTAAGAATTATAGTAGAAACCTGGTAGATGTTAAAAAAAAAAGTTTCCTAATAGTTACTAATTCAATGAGAACATAAATATATTTTAAATAATTGAGTGCTTTAATCTCCTTAATTCTTTAGGAAACTTGGTCTTGTTACCCTCTCTTTTGGGGTAATTTTTGGCACTGTGGAATGTATCTGAAAAGAAGAGAATCTGTGAGCAGGAGATGCATGAGTTGAGTATGATACACTTGCCTTTTGGATGTGTCAGCCAATAAATATTGAGGATTAAATGATCTACTGAGCTGAGCATTAGCACAATCGCTGCTTTGGACAAGATAGCCAAAAACCTTTGCTGGAGGACATCAGTCAGGGGAGGGAGAGTTGTCAAATAGATCTGGGATGTTGTTTGCTTACCATTTTCTACCTATTGTTGTTAATTTGTTGGGGTGTTATATCTCACCACGTTGGTGTAGTTGTTGAATACCAGAGCAGGGGACAATGCTAATTTCAGTAACTCTGTCTGTGAAGCCAGTTTTACCTTGGCCTTCTGTGGCTCTGCTCCTCTGGCTCACTCCCAGCTTTCCTGCAGCACAAGGGTTTCTACAGATGTCTTGGCCAAAGCATCAGACTGCAAGTTTGGATCCTTGAAAGATGGACAGTACTGGTGGATGTGGGGCTTCCTGGTGTATGACTCTTTTCTGTCAGTAGTCAAATCTGTTACTTGAAGTGCACTAAATCATGTTGAAAAGTCCGAGTTTTCATGTTTCCCAGACAGACTGATTAGAGATGAGATTAAGGGTAAGGAAATGGAGAGTAAAACTGTTCTTTTCACTTTCCCAGATATGATCGTGTGCAATATTTGGTATTCAGAAACTGCAGAGAAGCTGGTGTCCAGAGGGATGCTTATCATATTTTACTTTTTTTGAATTTAACTGAAGGTTTTGGAAACAGCCTTGGCTTGTAAGACAGGTTATATTCCTTTTTTTTTTTTTTTGACTAAGATTCTGTAACTGTTTAAAGATGTTACTCATATTGAAGATATTCTTGGGTTGATGGTAATTATTATCTGTGTTTTAAAAGTTCAGAAGACCTCTAAGTCACAGTTGTTGAAAACCATAATAGGCGTGTAGTCAGGCATCATGTCTGTGCTTCCTGGTCAGTTGCAGTAATAATACTTTGGTATTGTGTGTTTGAAAGCTAATGATTCAGAACCTGACTGGCTGAAGCCTTAAGATCAGCTCAGTGAGCTGAGCTCAGTGAGGGCTTTCAGGCCAGCAGACTCTGTGAATATATGATTAGAGTAGCTAACCCAGCGTCTGAGGATGGGGTAGAGTTTCTGTTGGAGACTTGAAAAAAAAGCTGCTGGGATTCCCAAGTTGTCTGAAATGTAATTTTCACTCTGGTTCAGTGGCTCTCTGGCTCCTCACTAGCAGAGGCAGTTTGGCCTTTTTTTGTCTTGTGCTGCACTTGACCTCTTGTCTTCTGTAGGCTTTAAAATCTTTTTAACTCCTTCTCTATTAATTAAAGTTATGTATGCCTTTTATTTGCATATCAGTTTCAGAAAGACTTTTTTTAATCCCTAACTTCCCAGATTGATTAAATAGTGGCTGTCCCAAATATTTGCACTACTACTGCAGATATTTGAAGGGAACTGTAATCTAGTTGTGTGAATTTCTAGGAGATGAGCGCTGGCTGTTCCTGGGTAGCTTAGCAAAATTGTTCCTTTGAGGCAACTGTAGTTTTGGATCAATACTTTTTAGTCATTACAGTTATAAAAAAGGCTTCTATTTAGAAAAATAGTCCAATTAACTAATGGAGGAAAAAACAATACTACTGTATGTTGGTTTACTGCAGCTTGATTAAAAAGAGCCTCCTCTGGAGATGTTGTTACTGGTTCTTGGAGAAGAGCTGTGAAGGAGACTGAGAGAATAACAGGGAAAAGGAGTAAGAAGGGAGGAGCAGTTAAAGGAAGGTTGTACCATAGGACAGAGAAGAACAAGAGGGAAAGTAAAAGAGATAAATAAATAGATATCTGTATTTTTAAAAAAGTATTGATCAGGAAGCTGGTCAGTATTACAGTGCAGTTATACATGCTGGTGTCTGTGTTGTGTTGCCAGTAATGTTTTCAGTTGAGAAGACACAACTAATGGAGATTTTTCTTGTTTTGATTTTGAGTTAATTATTATGGTGTTAAGGTCCAAAGACCAGTACTGAATAGGGATGTCTATAACCTAGGAATGCATGTATCATTGCTAACAAGTTTTTGGTCTATATGCTGTCATCACTATAACAACCTTGTTAATATTTGCTCTTGCCTTTTCTGTCGTTTCCTGGTTGTGTTCTTTTGAGTCCAGCCACTCATAAGTATGACAAGGAGTGATGTTCTCTACTTTTAATCATTCTTATTCAGTCTTTTCTCTCTATCAAAGTATAAGAAATCTCTTGCCAAAAAGTTCCTGATAATGATGTGTAACAAGCTTAGTACAAGGAAAAGGAATACAGCAGGATAGAATAATGCTTCTGGATGCACTTGAAAGCTTGAAGAAAATCCTCCAAACCATTTTATTTTATCCGAGATACTGAAAAGACTGCTGAATGTCTAAGTCAGCAGCCTTGTAAGGTAAAATATATCAGGATTTTGATATTTGCCAACTTCTATTTCTATTTTGGATAATTGACTAAGCTATAGAGAATATAAGCTGCCAATGGACAGTATAAGGGGACCCACATTTCCTCAGATAAATGAGGAAGGTCACAGCTCTGGAGTATGTTCTGTGTGAGAATAAACATTTTTAAATGAGCCTGAAAGTTTGAGAAGTCGGTATGGAAAAGAAAGAAGGGGCAGCATGGCAGAAGCTCTTCTCTGTGTTGGTGGTCAATCTTACTGCGGCTGTTCTGTGCCAGCCAGAGTTTTCCCAGCATGTTGTGAAAGAAATGGAAGTCTACCTTGCCTTTCCTAAAGTGACAAACAGTCCCTAATATGCTAGATATCAATTCCTGTCTCCATTTCATATGAAAATAATTTGGTTTTTCTTCAGAGCTTTGAAGAAAACATTTTGAGTCTCATACTAGTTAATGATAAAACTCTTTACTTTGTTCTTGGAAGAGGGATATATGAGTATCTGAAAAGCACTCTAATGTGATGTGATTAATAACTGGGTAATGTTAATGAGTAGCATCTGTTCTTCCAGGACAATAACTTAATAAAGCTGTCCACCCTTGAAGATGAGGGATGTTTGTGTAAGAGTGGCAATAGTAGCTATAGTGGGCTAAAGCAGCTCTTAGTTTCTTAAAGGGGATTTTGCTATAGGGAAGCTAGCATGGTTTGCTGATTAAGAGTAGATTCTGTCATTCCCCTATCCTAATTTGTCAACACATCAGTTTGACACTTGGGATTCCATCTTGATTCATGCAAGATGAATGAGCAGGACTTGCTGAAACACCATCAGCTTGAGTGTTTGACAGGTATGATCAGTTCAAATTTTACGTGTGGTTGCACCAACAGTTAATTGAGTGAAATAGTTGTCACTTCTCTTATAGCAACATCATGAGTGGAGTTTATTTAAAAGCTTGAGTTGCAATTTCAGGTGCTACTTCGCTTCCCACTAGTTCAGGCAGTCTGCTGACTCAAGCACAGTGAGATTGAGAGCAAGGCTGAGTCTGCTCCGTGAGGGGGCTGAGAGCGAGCAAAGCAGACACATCCTGCCACTGAGTGGTGATGGAGATGTGCTGCAGCTACTGCTGCAGCTTCGTTACTGTAATTAGTGCCTGTGCAATAGCAAGGCTACGGGATGGCTATTCCAGGTAGAAAAGATGGGTTTGATTGTCCCTAGTTACTCCT
Organism: Xenops minutus; assembly: GCA_035221455.1. Lineage (NCBI taxonomy): Eukaryota > Metazoa > Chordata > Aves > Passeriformes > Furnariidae > Xenops > Xenops minutus. The sequence goes on along the minus strand of JAWWEE010000004.1, from coordinate 23,087,168 downwards.
TTTTCCTTTGCATTAGCTACTTTTGACTGACAGTGTCTGGCTATTCTGGCTCCTTCCATCTTGCATTTCTTGTCCTCTCCTATCCATATCCAGATGCCCCGATTTGAACATGCCTTTGAAGCTGCAGGAGGAACAGCCTTGGCTCACAGTACTTTCACGTCGCACTACAACCATGTTCTTTTTTGCATAAGGTGCTTATACAGCTTTGAAGGTGGTTGCTTCTCTTTATTCTTTTTCTCTCTCCTTCAAAAGGAAACTTGTGTAACTTTTCACACAATACCTGTAAGTAATAAGTGAGCAGCACCTTCTGAGGCCATGCAGATGTGAAGTGCTTGCATTTGTAATGTGGCAGTTGCAGACCAAGCATTTACCTGCAGAAAGCAGGTAATTCCTGTAAAGAACTCTGCTGATAGGGAAGCCTTTTCTCTGGAAAGGAGATGGCTCTAGAGCTGTGTTCTATCATTCTGTTATCAGCTATTACAAGTATTTAGAGTAACTACTTTTTAATGCTCCAGTGATGTTATATTTGTCTTTGATGGAGAACAGTAGTTTTTTGTTGTATGCTATTCCTGCAGCAACAGCATGAACTTTGTATCTTGTTTTAAGTTGGAGAGACACAGAAGACTAAAAATATCTGAATGATACCCAATTAAACTTTTGGTATCACCTAGTTCATTCTGTAATGAAATAGGAACATTAGCTCTGACCAGCATGAGTCCATCTATTTTTGAAAACCACCAACAAAAGGTATTCATAACCTTCATAAATACCTCGTGCCATTGCCCACATAAAACTATAATTTATTTATTTATTTTACAGCAATTATCCATTTCTTTTGCTGTGAAAGTTTGGATTTTGTTTTACATTCAGAGTAAATAGACTAAGGTTTTTTATGCGTCAGTCTGATGTTACACTTAGTCTTTTAAAGATGTTTCTATTCTGTCGGTTCTGATTCTTTATTAGAAAACATAATCTGAAATTTCTTTACAGTTGTCTTTAAAGTATGATGTCCAGTACTCCAGAGGAAATTGCTTGAGTGATAAGTACCCTAGATTTACTGCTGTTCATAGAATATCACTGCTAACGTGCCCTGTATAATAACACATTCCCTACTTTTTTAATAACAATTCCCCAGACCGCTATTTTGCAGTCCTGTTACCAACTCTGTTTATTTACAAGCCTCTGCCTTCATGCATCTTAAGCATATTATATTTCCCTTAGCATGCAAACAATAAGAAGCCATTTGACTATTTCACTAACTTACCACGAAATACCTCTCTCAGAATTTATAAATTCCACTGCAACCCATGTTTTGCAAGCTACAATCAATGTGTACTTTTGTTTCATTATGTAGATCATTTTTGTAAACATCGAGTAATTCCACACTGAAAATCAGAAGAGCTTTAGAAACTCTTGATGATGTTTTATTTGAGTGATGCAGAGGTTTGTGTTCTGAGTACTGTTGGGATACTGTAACCATGGAAGCTTTAAGTTAATCAAAGGTTAGTTTTTACTATATATAAACTCATTCCCACAAAATCTTTCACATTTCAGCAACTTGTTAAAATTATGCATTTTAGTTCAATGATCCATTCTAATTTCTAGCTTGAATTTCATGACTTTCTGAAATTATGTTTACAAATATGCCAAAGTATGCATATTAATCATACCTCTTAATGAGTTGCAAATTTTATTTCCTATCATGGCCAGGTACATCTCACAGTGTGGAGCTGTGTTTGTTCACTGGAGGTTCCTAGAGCTAGTCAGAGCTTTTAATAGAGCGTGCTCTCTTACTTCATTACTAAAACAAATGCAGTGCTTGTTTTGCACAAAGTTTAAATGAATGGTTCTGTTCAAGCAGAAATTAAAAAGAAAAAGGGAGGAGGGAAGGATACAAGAAATAATAATGGTGAAACAAAACATGTAACAAACAGCTGATGAAAGGAGGACTTATTTTCCATTATCAGCACTAAAGACAAAAGAGCTAGGAGGCAAGCTCGAATAGTTCTCTGCTTGATTGTGAGATGCTGGGAGTTGAGGGAATTATGTCTTCCTTAATGAACAAAAAAAAAAAATTACTAAAATACTGTTCAATTTAGTAGAAATTGCTGACACTAAAGCATTGTCATGTGCAATATTTATTTGCAAGAACCAGAGAAAAATACCCTGTAAATACTGAGCAGTGATATACATGAATAGGAAAGCTATGGGGATTTGAAAAGATAGTGCTTATAAATTTGATACAGCTTAGGTTTAGCTGTGGTAGATAGCAGAAATCTAAAGGACACTTTGATATGTGTTATGTACCTGAAAATGGACACCTTCAGAATGGAGTTAAAACTAAACTTGTGAATAGAAAAATGCAGGATTTTATGGTGCATTTCCTGAATGGATACTAAGGCAATCCAAGAACTGAAAAGAGTTGTGGAATCAACTGCTTTAGATTTAATCTTTCACCTTGGATGCAAAAACATTGTAGGACTTCTGTATTTTGTTACAACTATTCAGAGATGCTTTGGACCAGAACTCTGAAACTGTTTGCATTTGAATTACATAGAAAGTAGTTTCCTGCAATAGTTGTGATTTTTTTTGTGAATAACTGAAGGCATTATCTTATACATATGAATATAATTGGAAATTTTTGACTAGACCAAAAAGCAAGAAATACTCATGCTAATCAGTAAAATGCTTTTATTTAAAATTCTATACTTCATGCATGATTCAGTCTATCATATCTTCTGTTTAAAATTTTATCACTTATTATGTATGCCTATAAAATAGTATTTTCACTGAATGCAACAGATACTTTTTAAAAGCTTATAAGAAAGGAAAATATGTTGATAACATAATCACCTGAGCTGCAATTGTTGAAGTGAACAGGAAAGATTTTTCTCACAGATGAAGATAAAAACCTTTCAAAATACTGAGGAGAAATACTCCCGGCCTCCAAGCTCTGAAGAAGAGTGCTCACTGGAGATACAGCATTTCTGCTGCTCATCCCACCTCTGAGGTGTTTTGGGTTCCTGGTGTTTTGGAAGTCATTTGGGTCAGGTTTTCCTTCTGTTTAAATAAATCAGTCATGCAGGAAAACTGTGCTTACTGTCTCTGTCTGTAGTCAAGACATTTGCTTATCAAAGGTATATGAAATACTGCAAGAAACCACCAGGTTTTCTATTGTAACAACTAATTCCTATTTTTCTTGGAATTCAACTACAAAGCAGGCTGCTGGCTTTACTAGTTAATGCCTTTCTTTACATGAGTGAAGATGTCTTAGTACCAAAATGTTACTGTAAGCATAGTCTACAACTCTTAAACTGGTGAGAAGTTTCTTTGTTTAATGAGAGAAGTTGTGGCTTTTTTTTTTTTTAATAAATGCTTCAAATGATTCTATCAAAACCCCATTAAACCTGAAGAGGTAAAGCAGTGGAACGGGAGCAGCTGTTCTCAGGAAGTCCTGGGTGTTAGGAGCTGTTATTGGAAATTGAAGGTCAGGCACAACAGCAACTGTGTTCACTTGCTATCATGCCTTTTTTTCTGCCTCCAGTGTAAGTCAAGCAGCTTGTCATGCTTATTGCACCACAGAAAGTAAATAAGGTTGAATAATATTATATCTCATAGTATTATTTGCAGGTAGAATCTAAGAGTTTGTTGTGGTAACTGTAGCAAAATGTAATGTTTTACGAAAAGTCTGGTATGAAGTGTAGCATGGTAACCCCAAAAGGCCTGGAAAACTTGTTTTTGACTTTTGGCTGAGCATTGCAGAAGAGAGAGTGCAGAGACCAGTCTGGAGAAAATAATGAGGTACCCACAGCCCAGCAGCAACCTTGGTCAGAGAGATGGGGGTGGCAGGGGATAGGAAAGTGTTGTCAAGGGAAGCTGAAACAGAAGTTTCAGGGAGGACAGATTAAATCTCACTAACGTGGAAGATAGGGCCCCCCATGGAAAGATTTGATTGGTAGTAAGAGCAGTGGTTCTAATTGCTGTGCCATAATTAGAGTTGTTTATGGGAAGCTGTTAAGATTGCACATTGTTTTGATAATTGGTATGTAGAAAGACTAAATAATTTATGAACGGACTTAAGGAAAAAAACAGCAAAAAACAACGAAACACAAAATCCCATCTTCAGCCTGTTAAAGAACAACGTTGTTTGTGTCCAAGATCTGAAGGGTGACAGGTCTTTGGATGAACATCAAGGAAGAGAGAAGCTTGTCTGTGGAAAAAAGATGTGGAGGACACCAGCAGTCAATTGCATGAGCTGTAATTTTGTTGCCAGTAGAGAATACTGTGCCTTCATGTGAGACTGGAATGCTCCGGGTTGAAACCCTGCCAGGAGGGCTTGGCTCTGCTTGGGCACACTCGCTCTGGTTTGTTCCACAATTCAGGGCTCCTTTACGCTTAGAGCGAAAATTGTCAGCGAAAGGCAGAAGGGTTTAGGATTTTGCTTTTGTTTTGCAATATAGTGAAAGAAATAAATCCTTAAAAATTTTTGTTAACTATGAAACATCTTGTGATTTCTTTGGTAATGTAAGGAGAGTGTTTTTGTACTATTTTTGAGAAGTTGTTTTCAGTTTGAGTTGTGTCAAACATGTTTCCACTGCAAACATGACCAAGGACTTTGACTTCTGATGCAATATTTTATTTATAATTTTGTCCGTGACATCTTTCTATGGTTTTATGATAGTAAACAGAACTGCCATTACCTTTAAGAACTTTGCATGTTTAAATACTCAGAATTAACACATTCTTCTATCTTTATGTATTTTATATTTATGTTGGTCATGTGTTTTTCATTGCATTGTATATTTAGTTCTAAACAAGAATGCCTGAGTTTGATTCTCTTATGACTAAATTCAGCATTAAATTCAGCTTCCATGGTTTTCCTTGGTCTGTCTGTCTTTTTGTGTGTGAATAGCTGAACAAAGATAATCATTTGGTATTATAAGAGAGGAAGACACAGACTGCTGCGTATTAGAGGAGAATGCTGCAAACAAGAAGTTTCTGGACAGCATGGATCCTCATGGGTCTGTGAGCTGCCAGTGGCTCCCACCATTGCTATGGCCAGCTTTATATTGTGTACAGCAATAGATTGTAGAGGGGACAAAAAAAAGGCAACCCAAAAATATGGTCTGGGTAGTTGATATTTCAGCAATCTTCACTTGGAAAAATGAGCACATTACTGTGGAGGTTTGACCCTGAACAAACGCCTGGTGTCCAGCAAAACTCCTTCAAGGTCTTTGCCCCCCTCCCTTTTCACCTTCCAGAGGGAAGGGAAAAAAAAACAGCTCGAAATTTACGGCTAGAGATAACCAAAAGAGGAGCTTTGATTAATACCACGGGCAAAGCAGAACTTAGACTAATGCTTAAATTTATTACTAACAAACTAAATACTAAA
>JAWWEE010000004.1:23029312-23081676 GCA_035221455.1 Xenops minutus | reverse complement strand
TCATGCAGGGGCGTAACTTAATGGTTCAAAAGCCGGAAGTTTTCCTCGGAGCTGGCCCTCATTGGCTCTGCTCTATAGGATGGAGGGAAACTTCCAGAGGCTTTTCAACAGAAGCAAGTCTTAAACCCATGACAATTACTTATAGGATTCAGGGCTAGATCTTTTTTAAACCTACAAGGGATTGAGTACTCAGTGGAAGGACTTTTATTCCTCATGGCTTTCAGTAGTGTTGCTTCATTTGTGTCCTTTGCCACACTGGTACCCTGGCTCATCTGCCTGTGTATTTCTTCATGGCATCATTAGCATTTACTTCATGTAACACTACTTGGAACTTTGTCTTTTTTGGCAAATAGACAGGAAAACTGCACATACACTGGGACTCTCCACCATTGACTGGAATGTTCACCTTCTTTTGAGGAAAGAGCATTGATTAATACAGAAGAAATGATGCAGGGGTGGCTGCAGTACTGGTACCTTTTGCTATGGATCTGAATAACTCATGCAAATACATTTGTTTAATAAACATACAGATAATTAAAAAAGGGTAAATGCCAATTGTTTTTGCTCTGCAAAAGAATTGTTCTTCTTGGTGTTTATGTATTCAGGTTGATGGTAGTGTAGCTAGAACTAGTTTGCAAATTTATTCTAATCAGTGTTAAATGAAGTGCTGCTCTAGTCTTTAATGTTTCATAGAAATTGGAGTACCTTTTCATAGTACTTGGAAGTGATTTCACTCTCATCTTGGCTGTAGTCTAAGTGACTATTTTCTTTGTGAGGATATTTCAGTGTGGCTTCAATGATCCATTTAGTAACAATGGGTCTAATAGCAAGTTTGTAGTTTTGCCATGTAAAATGACAAGCAGAGAAATTCTGGCCTTTAGGCAATTTCCTAGAGGTATCTAAACTGGACAAAGAGGGTCTTTCTGTGAACGCCAGCAGCAATTCCAGTGGCTTAGAGTGACCAAAATAACACCCAGGCCTCTTCAGAACATGCTGCTGGTACTGGGGATGCAAATGCAGCAAAAGCTACAGAAGCCTTTGTTATTTCAACTTTGATGTGAGAACCTGAACAATACCAGTTGGCCACAGAATAAACCAGAGATTTTAGTTCACATTTAATGCTGAGCTCATATAGCCAGGTAGCTTCTGGGTAACTGGGGCCTGGGAACAGCTACAAGCATACATGTTGTTTTTCAGCCTTTGAGCAAGATTTTAGTTGTGATATTCAAACTCTGGTTTCTAAGAAGATTTAGCAATATGTCTGATCGCAAACTTCAGATTAGTGGCTCTTTACCCCCATTCTTAAGGAGATTACTTGTATACTTCAGATTTGCCTTGGATCTTGACATTTAACTACTGGAATTAAAATAGAGGGCATGGTTATGTAAGATTTATATGGGTACCTACAGGTACTGAAAAGGGCACCATCAAATGATTTGGGTAAACCATAATAAATTTTGTAATACTTTAAATTGTTACATCAAGGAAAGAATTTTTTTTGAGTTTTAGGAATCCCCTTGAATTTAATACAACCAGATTTTAAGTTTTTTCTCTTCTTTCAGGTCACTTTTTTTTTTTAAAAATATACATCACTGAATTCTGGCTTTAAAATTATATTTTCAAAATTAATTGTGGTTATTTGCTTAAAAAGATGATTATTCCCTTGATCTGTTCTTCAATTTCCCTCTCATTATTAATTTTACAGGCAATAAAAAGCTCTTTGGTTCAGGCTTTCTATAAATTCCCATACAGGAAATTTGAGTGTAAGCTTCTGCACTTGAAAATGCACTAAGAAGCTGAACACTTACACTTTGGAAGTTTTCTAAGACGCAGGGAAACCTCAGCTTCTGTAAACCAACCTTGACAAACCTTTAGGATTGGGTCCATTTAACTTTGCAAACATGGCTGAGTGATCTGGAACCTCTTAACAGCAAACAGAAGTGAATAATCTAGACAGCTGCTTAGTGTATAGAGTGTTTAGGTCAAGTTAATGATGGGAATAATTTGAAACATATCAGTGCAATTTCCCTCCTTGACTTTATTTAACTTTTAGAAAACTGGTCACAACTCCTGCTAGTACAGGACTGGCATAAAGTTAAAAACAAAAACCCTGCAGGATTTTTTTCTGAAGGCCATACTGGGTTTTTTGGTCATACATATTTCTTTGCTGGGTTAGATGTTTTGTTAAAATCAGCAGAGAATATATGTAATGTGTGTATTTATATGCATAGATATGTACATGTGTAATAGTTATAAGTATGCATAGCAGGGACAAAGACTTGTTTTTCTTCTTTCTGTTCTCATCTGTTTAGTCACTGTGGCCTCTTTCATGAAAGAAATACGGTCAGGTTTGTTGAAAGAAAATCATCAACAGAGGATGACAATAAATTCTGCTCCCAGCTGTGGGTGTGTGAGAATTCAGTGCTGCAGTGTATCAAATAAAAGGAGCAGGCTGACCACAAAGAGCCAATATCTTCCCCAGATATGCTTACAGATAGACTCGTGTTGTTTGTTGAATAGACATTGACTGTTAGAAAGTTCAATACAGGCTTGGATATGTCAGTAATAATAGCCACCTAAACAGTGTTTTGTAACCAGTGGTGGAAGCTGTGATGGCCTCCTGAGTCCACACTTTGGCTCATTATTTGCACTAATACAGTTTTCTAGTGCATAAACTGGAGTAAAATGTTCTTCTGAATGTATGTACTTAGCATAAAATGAAAGCAAAAGTGGGTTTTGACTATGAGATAGCAGGAGTGTTCCTGAAATCACCACAAAGCCTTTCTTTGTGTCCTCTCAGCTGTGGCAGTTGCAGTTAATTACTAACCCTTTCCCCAGAGGTGCATTGGCAAGGCACTCTTTGTGCTGGTGCAGCAGCACTGGAGCGCACGGAAATGGGCACATTATCTTATGTGCTCACAGGAAAAAAACAGAGCCATAAAAGGAAATCAGTGCTAACCGAATGTGGAAATGTAAAATCTTGTAGGGAAGTTAACATTTGACTTTCAGATTTCTGAGGGAATATTGTTACAGGAAAGGTAAAAAGTAATTTCAAAATTAATTTTAGTAGGATATATGAAAAAAAATTATTCATGAGCAGCACTAGACATTGACAGTGAAGAAATATTAACATTTCTTATTTACTGCAAACCTGTTATCCTAGAATTGTAGAGATGTGAAATAGGCTCTTTCAAATGCAAGCTCAGGGTCAATATGCTAAATAAGAGACTTAAATGTCTTTTAAAGACAAGAAAGTGTTTGTTACATGGTTTCAGCTACCACAATCTAGTCAGGATTCTGCCTCAGCAGATTGGGTTATAATTGGCTGTGCTGGGAAGGAAGCTTTTGTGGTTCTCTTTGGTTCCTGACCCTGTGACAGATGGATTACTGTCCAGATTGATCATCCTGAAGTCTGGTCCATAAGGAAGTGAATGATGATCATGTCAAAAACATTTTGTAATGAAGCTGCCATTAATGGGCATTCCTTTTGCTATCTGCTAGCGTTGCTTGTATTCTCTTGCTCTGCAGCTGCACACTCCACACAGTCTATCCAAGGACAAACAGTCCCCTCATGGCTTTTTTAAAGTATTTTTTGATATTTCACTGAAAAAAGACAAGTGAGCCAGATTTCTTTTGACCAGTATGAATAAGACTTCAAATTGTTTCATGAAACTGGCCTGGGAAAAAGCCAGTCCAAGAGAAAAAATGCATATATGGAAGCAAAATGATAGAGAATTGATAGATTTTTTTTTTTTTCTGAATAGATAGAAAGCATCCATGTTTTGCCAAAAATACAATTACTGTGACTATATATGAAAGTTTCTTGGAAATAATCCTGATAGGGTACAGATACGGCAAAGAATTCTTATGTTTATTAATTCTATGTTATTTAAACAACATTTGTGTGGATGTTTTTCCTCTGTCCTTCTAGAAGAGCAGTTTGAGGGAGACAGTATGCATCAATATTAATTAATAAAGATATATTTTAGAATGAAAAATAAACATGTAGATCTCTGCTTGAATGAGCTGTCAGTACTTAAAAGGTTTTGGCAGAAAAGTTGCAATGTTTGAAATTGTAACTGTGTTCACTTGCAAGTAAATATTTTACTGTTGAAATATTCTGTTATGAAAGATGACTTATTTACTTCTAAAGTTCTGGAATTTGGGAAAGGGATATACTTGAAATCTGAATATACCAGCACTTTGTTTAGTCTGGTATAATGAAACAGCATCTTATTACTTAATATTTAATTACTAATGCTATTTAAAATTCATAAGTGTATTCCAGGTGCATCTGATGTGAGAGTAAAAAGGCAATGTGTACTTGCCTCCATAGGACACTGCTTCAAGGGAAAGTCAACAGAAGAGTCACAAACTTTAGTGTGTTCTTGTCTTGCATTAAGTTCATCCCCTACAGTGTAATATAAACTCACAAGGATGAAAGCATCACTATTTTTAGTAGTGCAAAGGATGTGTCTTGTATATGTCTCCTTGCTTAACTCATCTTAATAACAGTTATTTTAAAAAATGGTGAATTCGGGGTCAGAGTGGCTTAAGGACAAGTCAAGTAAAGTTAAATACAATCCAACAACTGCCATGAAAAATGTTAAGGAGGTTTAACACTTGAATAATTTATTATTGAATAAATAGGAAAAGTCAAAGCCAAATGAATGAGAGGCAAAAAAAGACTTTTTTTCAAAAATGTTTGGACTTGAGGCAGGGTGCACATCAGTTACTGGAACAGGTCACGGCAGGCTATAATGAAGTTCCCCAGTCCTGTGTTAAAGTAGCCATCAGGTTGCTTGTGCATTGTCAGAGATTTAAGGTTTAGCATGTGCTTTTATATTAGGGACATAATGCTCCAGTTACCATGTCATTATATTAAACTGTATTTTGATATATATATAGTTACAATTAATTTGTGTATTTTAGAATTTAATTTCTTGGTTATAAATTATCAACACAATTTGTGGTTAGTGTAGTTGGAGAGGGGTTCTTATTGTAGTAGCAGTCAAAGAATGGTAAGTGAATAGAAGCATAGAAGGCTATTTAAAATGGAGACGTTTTGTAGTCATCTGGATACATGTGCAAGCAGGCTGAGTGTCTCTTGTGCTTCCCATTTCTTATCTACAAGCTAAGATCACTGGCAATGACTCTAAAATAATTCTAAAAAAAACTTTGAATGAAAGGGAATAAAATCATTCAAGCACCATGTTGGAGACCAACTTCAGAAACATGTTTTTCTGTGGGGTTTCTTGTGTCCCTTGGGGCATTAACCTAGTAAGGCTTCTCTAACAAAAGCCATTTGAATAACTTTTCTTTTTATCTATAAACTGGTGCTGCAAGCTGTAAAACAGCAGAAACAAAGTAAAAATATGTATACCAGGGGAGTTGAAGTTTAGCTTGTAGGCTAAAATATGTGTGTGTGTAATAAAGCTGTGATGTAGATCTTTTAAGTATGTGAATGTAGTGAGGTGGAAGGGGAAGAATTTTTTCTGTTCACGTGCAGACTGCTGTGTAATGACATTTTCTATTATTTCAGTAGTGAAAGTCACACACGTGTCAAGATTTTTTTTGAGGGGGTGATTTGTTTTTTCTCAAAAGCAGAAGTTGCTGCCAGCAACATCTTTGTATGTCAAAAGTATGAAATGTATAAAGGAAAATGGAAATATGAAATATGCTGGGAAAACTTAATGCATAGGAATTATAGATAAGTAAAGAGTTAGGGAAAGAAGCTGACTGTAAATTATTATTTTCAAATTTATTGAACGGATTATAAATAGTCTGCTCCAATCAAGAAATGTAACTATTCTAATAGCATGATAAAATCCTTGAAGAGTCCAGTGCCTAGAATCTAGTCAGGATAAATTTGACAGCAGAAAATCACTAGTATGTCTGGGTACTGTGCTATCCAAGCCTATACTCTGCTTTTTATCACTGCCAAATCTAGAGCTAAAAGATTAAAGTGGTAAGGAAGATAAATTTACTTGAAGACAAGAAACAAAGCAGAAAAACACTCCTAGAGTCTGTGTCTCAGGAGGTTGTAGGCCACCAAAGCTATCCATTTTGGGTCAAGCATCCAACAGCTCTGCTAGAGCAGTACTGCTATAAGGACTTGACCATAAATATATTTAGGAAACTGCTGTGAAACAGTTTATGGCTGAGTGTGAAATTTTGATTGCTAGTGATTTTATTGAAAGTAACTGTATTTTTTTAAGTGGTTCTGGGTTTTGTAACTGATATTGTTATTGGGGAACATAGCAGGACCTTTCCCTGTTGTCAGAAGGCTTCAGCTCTTCATTTTGTGTCCCCGTTCCATATGACACAGTTTAACTTGCATAATAAGAAAACAGTCTGAAGCCTTGGGTCCTTAGTGACTTTTCTGGATAGCTGTCTTCATTAATATGAATTCAATGGCACTGTCAAAGAGGAGAAAGCTCAGTTTTTGATTTGTTTGCTTTAAATTGTATGTCCTTGAGATGTTTTACAATGGAAATTTTCTTACAATTCATCCCCAGAAAAAAGTTCGTGTTCTTGATATTAACAGCAAGGTTCCTACCTCTGGCTCGAATGTTTTCACAGGAAATGAGGGAGCAAAAAGAAGGTGTATTAGTACATCATAGGGTGATTGAGAGAGATAAATTTATTACCTATTCAGAAGAATATTTCACAAAAAAAGAAATACAATTGTACAAAGAGTTGATGAGAATTGTCTGTGTCTGCCTCTGGTTGCTCAAGATCAAGCAAAGTGAATTCAAAAAGATGTAGTGCAAAGTGCTATTCCTTTGAGGTTAAGAGGGAATATACCCCAAGAAGATTGGGGGAATGGGAAATGTCAGAGGGAGGGTGACTTAGGGTGTGGATCTATCACTGAAATGTGACTTGTGTTGTCCATCTCATTGAAAATTAGAAGTGGGAACCTTTTGTAGAAAAAAAAAACAAAACACACAGCACTGACACATGAGATTCACACAGTGTACATGTGATTGGAATATTATGACTATGGAAATGGATTTTCTAGATGTAAAAACTGGAGCCAGAATTCATTATTATTATTCACATGAAATTTTCTGCTCATGAACTTAGGAAGTGACTTCAGCTTTTGAGAATCTTTTTATACCATTATATATTTGGGAATGTTTTGAATAAGTAGCCTTTAACCTATTCCTTTGATCATGAGCTGTTTGATTTGCTCACATGCTATTAAGTATTTTACAGTATGTAATTGGTTCCTTAAGTAATAAGCTATGGCTTTTCACTTGATTGAAATTTTAGAGATAGTGGTTTGAATAACATTGAGCATAGTCAATAATGAAAATTAAAATATTCACTGAATATTTGAGTATAGTCAATAATCAGTATTTATATATGCAGCTATGTGGTTTAGACAATATTCATTTCCATAAAGAATAACTTTTTTCTTATCTTTAGTGCAGGTAGAATATTCTTTCAAGCTTTTTTTAATAAATAAATCTTGTCCATCTGCATTGATAACAAAAAAATTTCAAGCTCTTCAGTAATTTCAGAGAGATCAAGGTCTCAGAGTTTGTTTGTGTTAATGCTGTGAGAATGACTGGTCTGCAAGTGGAAGGATGCCATGACTAAATACTTCCAGTTTGCAATTGTGGTCCTGAGCTGTTCTGAGGCATAGCAGCTCCCCCTCTCTCCTAAAGGTTGCTGCAGAATCAGGCAGCTCTCAATAGGCCTGAATCTGAGAGGCTGTGTGAGCCTTCTGGGTGGGTAGGGAATTGTTGAGAGAACAGAGGTATTAAGAGCAAAGTGTCAGATACAAATAGCTGCGAAAAGTTAGGACGTGCGTTTTCAGTAAGGAGGGTGTTTGCTTGTTCTGCCAAGGAATGATTTTTGAACTCCTGCATGCCAGATAACATAGGAAACATGTATTTAGGATTTAATCCCTGCTTGAAATAGCTCATATTTTTAACATGAGAACAGAAACAGAACATATACGTTATATGTGTTACAGTTAATGCAGTAAGAGATTTAAATGCAAAGCATAAATCGATGTGAACAGAGAAGAATTGTAAACAAGGCCAGGCTACAAAACAATGCAAATTCCCAGAGGAAACAAAGAAAACTTGCTACCCTCCCATATCTATTATTCCAAGGAAATGATTTCTGTCTAGAATAGAAACAGGTTAATAGAGTTGTGTTTCTTAACTTATGAATCAGAGCACACTAAGTGTGCCTGTAGCCAGCAATTACTCCAATATCCCTCACTACCAGAAGGCTATTGAGGTGCTGGAGTGTGTTCAGAAAAGGGGCTGGAGTGCGTGTCCTGTGAGGAGCAGCTGAGGCAGCTGGGGCTGTTCAGCCCACAGAAAAGAAGGCTGGGGGTGACCTTATCACTCTCTGCAACCACCTGAAAGGAGGTTGTAGCCAGGTGGGGATCGAGCTCTTCTCCCAGGCAACAAGAGAGAGGATGAGAGGAAATGGCCTCAGGTTGCATCAGGAAGGTTTAGATTGGATATTAGGGAAGACTTTTTCACTGAAAGGGTTGTCAAGCATTGGAACAAGCTGCCCAGGGAAGTTGTTGAGTCACCATCTCTGCAGGGATTTTAAGATGGTTTGTAGATGTGACACACAATTTAGTGGTGGGCTCAGCAGCATTAAGTTTATTGTTGGACTCAGTGGGCATCTACCTGATAAAAGAGCTCTTTTCCTGGAGGAATTGGGGAAGGACAAGAACAATTTGTGCAAATGGGATATTTTCTAGTTTTTTGATGGCTTTCACATATGTTTTAGTTTTGAAGTAATGCCTAGGTAGCCCAGTGTCTGTAGGAGGCATTGTGCAATGTGCAAAGGAAGACAGGTCAGAAGAAGTAGAATAAAGTCAAGTAAATGCTACTGAATTAGACATTAAACCAAGAATAGAATAAAATTTGGATATTCCTGTCTGAATAGGATTCACAGCACAGTGCTGTGTTAAAGACATCTGAATGTTATGTCCTGGGAAGAGTAAAGGTTTTTAAACTTTAAAATATTTCAATTTTTTATCGTTTTAAAGATTAATTATATGGAGGTTTTTTCCCCACTAAATACATTTAAATTTGTTTTCATTTAACTAGAGGTTTTTTGTGGGCTTCCTAGTAAATAATTCTAAAGAAAATGGCCTTTTTTTTGATAAAGGAGGTGAAAAATATTTTCTAAATTTCATGTATTTTAGCTGTAATTCCCTCTGGAAATTAGTTATCTGGTTGACAGATGAATGAGTTAAAACTGTTGTGACAGTGTGACTCTCTAAATGCAGTCCAGATCAGTTTTAAGAACATTTTGCTGAGTTTTTTTCTTCCTAACCTTTTTGCTTTTTTCTGATGATGAAATATGGCAGGGTTTGTTTTTCAGAGAACTCCAGGCTGATCTAACATGCTGAGGCTTGTGCTGCACTAGCTGTTAGTTTTTGTAAAGCCATCATGATTCAAGACCTGCCTGTCAGAAGATACTGTAAAAGGGTATAAAAATAACTGCCTCTATATACTTAAAAAGGGGGATGGGAGGGCAGGCTGGCTTCTCCCTATATTAATGGCAACAAAATCAAGAGTGAATGTCCCTTATCAGGAGCCAGAAGCATTATGAGCCTGAGTTTGGGGCAAATCTGCAGTTGCTTGTGAACAGTAGCAGAATTACAGCATGTGTATTATCTAGGACAGTAGCGCTGAATGCAAGGAAGGCATAAACTAGTTCAAGTAGATGTCTCCTTTAGTGGGAAGCAAAGGTTTCTTAGCCAGTTAAAGCAAGGGTGGAAGCTTTTCACAGTTGGTTACACAGGCACACAGACAGTGGCAGTGGAGGGATCCCCGAATAGCACTGACCATGGCTACTCCACTTGTGCTTGTTTACATGCTTTGTGCAGAGAGTGACACCAAGTGAAACTGAAATGGATGAATTAGGATGTATAGGAGAATATTATTTGTATCAAGGGTATTGATCTAAGCTTTTTCAATCAGGGAACTGTTCAGTGGTATCTTCTTGATGCATCTACTGAAGCTAATAAATTCAGAAACTTTGGCAACGATCTGGAGCCAGTCTTGGGCTCTCAACTGCAGGGTGTACCAAGTAAATTCATTAGATGCATTCTTCCAAATTAATAATATCAGACTTGGCATGCATATTCCCTTTTGTTCAAAAGGAAAAGTACAACATAAGGTGCTACTTATTCTGTGGAAAAGTAGCAATGGGATATTGATGCAAGTGGTTACTATGACAGTTGCGACTTCCCTGCACCCATGGTATTAAAATTAAGTTCCAAGCAAAGTAGGAGCTGGAGAACAAGAGAAGCCAGAAGCCAACAACACTGTTCTGTATTTTAAGCAAAAAGAACCTCTTGTTGTTTGGGTGCTGGTGGATCACTAGCAAAAACTCAGCACAATTGCACAGACTGATCCTATGATTCTATGTGCTGTTGTGGTCAATGCTGTCAGCTCAGTCTTACGAGTTTACACAGGGGAGATCAAGTATTGTAGCAGGTCTGGTTGAAAACCAGCAAACACACAGCTCTGAATTAGTTTTGTTATCAGACCCCTTTTACAATGCAGTTTGTCATCAACTAATGCTATGATTATTCTTAGCGAAGTAAGCAAGAAAAGAAATTTTGCTGTGTGAGCCAGGGTCAATATATTTTAAGTCATAATCTCTAGGCAATAAAGATCATATTTTAAATAACTGTCATTAAAAGTATCAGTGCTCTGAAGTGAAGTTACTCTTCAAAAACTTTGTTACTGATGCAGACATACAGAAATGTCTCAGGTGACAGGTTATGATCTAGTGTTGTTCATGGGAGAGCAAACACTTGTTCTTGGCCAGAAACCTTGAACTCAGAGGGGTGCTCATGTGTTATGGTCTAGTAATGACTTTGACTCATTCTTAGGCTTCCCTGAGCCTGCTTCTTTGATGCATTAAATTGCAGGGGGGAAGGGGTGTACAATGAAATGAATAAATGTGATTTTAGTAAATTAAGTAGTCATTTGTTGAATATCGTTCTCAGCAGCCCATCACTTATTTGCAAACCTTTTAAGTGGGTGCAAGTACAATCAATAACATTTATTTATAATATTTATTTTTTTCTTATTTAAACCACATGAAAGAAAGAAATTTGCCCAGTGATTATGTGAAACAAATCACCTTATTCAGAATAGATCCAGGGTGCCTGTTCACTGCAGGGTGGTGAGCAACAAACCTTGCTTGATTTGTATACAAATGAGAAAAATAGACATTAGGAGCTCATAAATTCTTTCAACATGATCAGATTGGAAAGAAAAGTGCTTCCGTGTCTGAGCTCTTATATAGCAAAGAACAGCTCCCCAGACTGTGGTGGTGTTGTTCAAGACAGCATTGTTATCAGAAGCAGTGTTTGCAGGACAAGCCTATGGAAGGGTGGACGTGCTTGTCCCCAGTGCTGGCCTGTGTTTTCTTCCAGGAAGAAAAGTTCTAAGTAGCTGGAGCTTCCCTGGCTAAGATGAAGGAAAAATAGAGAGAATAGTTTTGTTGGCTTGCTGTGAATATAATCCCCTTTTCTATTTAGGTGTATCTTTCTGTTATGAAAGCCAGCCTTGTAGCTGTGCTGAAATGTGAGCTATAAGGAATTTATTAAACCTTTAAAAATGCATGAATTGCTGGGGAAGTACAGGTTGGGTGTCTGCTACAGAGGGAGTTGATAGTGGACTGATAGACATTGCTGCTAGCCACTGTGTGGTGAGAATTGTTGTGCCTTTGAAAACTACATTTTCCTTCATTTAAACTATTAATCATCTAGTTTTTATGCTTTTTTTTAGTATTTGTTGGATTCTATAACCATATTAAATATACACAAATATGTTTCAGAATGAAGGCAAGAAGTGTTCTGAATTAAACTTGGTCTTTCAGTTCTTAGTATTCTTCCTCTCTTATCTGACTTTATAATGAAGGCAGATATGTTGAAACTACCTTTTCCTACAGTGTAGCTAATGTAGAAAACTCCATAAACTCTCTTGAAGCCATCAGAAAGGTAACTGCAGTTCAGCAGCATTCATGCCTGAATGTCTTATCTCTTGTTTATCTGTCTTTCAATGTCCTATTTATTTCCTCTTTCTCCTCCTCCCCCCTAAAAAATAGCTAAGGAATATGTGTTTTCAAGCTAGGAAGATTTGTTTGTCATCCACAAAATCCACAACTGCTTGCATTTGATTTTTTTTTTTTTCTGTGACATAAGATGTAAGACCAGCGTAAGTGTTTTAATAGACCTTTGTAGAGGTCCAGACAGAAACTTGCAGTGAGAAAGTGAAAGAGCATACACTCAGCTTTCCTGCATTTAGACGTTCTGGCTTTTTAGGAAGTTCTGAGACTTGATAATGACCAAAAAAAAATAAAAATAAGCCATAAAAACTACATGATTTTTATATTAAATGACCCTTGAAGCCTACCAGTTGCAGAATAAAATATATAATGAGGAACTTTGGTATATCTGACTGCAAAATAACTGTAAACTTTCTATAATTTTTCAGCACTTCAGAGAATCTTGTTTGATTGCCTATTAGCAAAAATAGGGAATGTTGCCATTAACCAATACTTTAATCTTATGAAGTTAAACCAGAGATATGTGTGAATATTTAAAAGAAAACAATTTCATTGCTTTATTTTCAAGTATTGATTTAGTCCATTAACTAAACAGTAGGTTTTGCCCATGCTCTGATTTTTTCAGGACTTAGTTGGCATATTCACAGAATAGCTTAGTCCTTGCAGTGTTCTGTTTTCTGGTGGGTAAGACCTTGAGTCAAGTGGTTTTATGTGTTTTGAGTTCAGTGCCATTTTCTTATACATGTCTGTAAATGCCCACTGACATTTTAAGTAGACAGCTTTTTTAAAGGGAGATTCGAGCCTTTTAGGAAAGTTTAAAAAGGATGCATAGATCAACATTTTAGTATATTTCTAATACAGTACATTTTGGTATGATTATTTATCACTGTATTGTGGTGTGCACAAAGTATTGTGATTTTTAACACATTGGTTTTAATGTGAATGCTGTGGGGTTTTTAAGGATTTTTTTTTTCTTCACTGCATGTAGGGCTTTATATTGTCAGTGGTTTGACTTCAAAAGAGCAACTGGCCTACATTTAGGGCTTTGTCCATCTACTAAAATCTTGTGTTTCTAAAATCTAAGTCACGTATAATTTTGTGTATCTGATTAGTAATATCAATGACGTAAAAGCAGCTCTTCTGTGATCCATATTTATTCTCGAGCCCTGAAGTGCTGAAGAAGATATGGGCATGAGGTGAAAAGCCCAGGGTTGTAATGGGATGGCTCAGATGTGCATTGGCAATTTTCTGGAGTGTAAACATGAAATAAATGGAAATTTTAGCAGTCACCAGGAAGGGAGGTTTTCAGAGGAGTACTAAATGACTGAGGAATTAATGAATTAATTTGTGGTGGTACCATTCCCACCGAAACCAAATGCCTCTGCCGTCCAAAACAATTTGAATTAATAATTGGCATTCAAAGTTTTTGCTTTTGCAAAGCAATAAGTGTCGTTAATACTTAAAATTCATTACTTATCAATACTGTGCAATATTAGTGTTGACTTGGAAAATTCTCATTTCTATAATAAAAAGGAGGAGTGCCCATTTTTTCCCCCCTCTTTTCTAGCCTCAGCCTATTTTAAAAACAACAAATTCAAGGTATTTAGAGACTTTAAAAAGCCCATTGATAGAAGGATGTTTTTGTTAGCAGGAAATAAGTTCTGAGTGATTAACATAGATTTTTACGTGTGATTCAAATTTCATTTTGTTGCCACATCTGTGCTTAAGCGTTGTAACTTATTACACAAAATAATTGTGACAGAAACTGCAAAGCTTTTTCTTCACATTTTTCTGTTTGATTGCTTGGGTGACAGTCCTGATTTCTTGAGGGTAAAAACTGTGTGTATACACTTTTGGCTTTTTTTTTAATAAAAATCAAGGTGTCAGAAATAAGTTGTATTGTAAGAGTGCTACACACAAGATAGATTTTTAATTTAAATATATTGGGAATGTTCTTCCTGCTCTTAATGTGCCAAATGAAGCAAAATCTTTCTCAAATGTCTAATTGCCAATCTGCATGCAGGCTATAGAAATACCAATTTATTATTTAGTACTGGTCTTGCTGCTTGTAACAAGAGACTGAAGCAAAAAGGGAGATTGAGAACACTGAAGGGACAAAGTATTTTGAGAACTGAGGAACTAAAATGTGTGTCTCTCCCCTTGTATTTTGTCATGTCGCTTATACATTTCAACTGTAATCTGGAAAAAACTATAATGTGCAAGTGTTCAACAACTATATAGTGTTCAAGATCAAATTTTTATCCAATCAGGTCAGCCATTTCAGCAATATCCATTTACCTGTGCTTAAATTATATAGACTATATATGCAGATTTGTCTGTGATTAGGAAAAGGAAAAGCCAAACAAAAAAAAATAATAAAAAAAATAGTAGTTGTTTCTTTCTGTGCATTTGTTGTTTTTGTGGTATGGTCTTTCTGTTTGTTTGTTTTTCCCCCTTTTTAATGGCTGTGTTTGTTTTAATAGGTATGGAGAAATACAGCTTGGGTAGATGCTCTCTCTGGAAAGCAGCCACTCACTCAAAGTGTGAGCAGGGCTGTGACTTGAGATTTAAGCAACAAGGACTTTATGAAGAAACTGGACACAAACAGCAGATTTGGAGCATCCCAGAGGACTCCAAGACTGACGTCTACATGTGAGTCATTGAATTTTTTCAAAACCTTAAATGCATTGGATATAATCTACACCTGCTAAGGAATGGCAGAGAGAAAAGTGAGATCTCTGTAGGGTCAGACATTTATTGCAAAAGCCTGGCAGTTAGGATGCAGAGGAGTGGCACAGAAATGGCAACATTGAGGTTTCCTGAGAGTCCTTCTATGGTGAAGTGTAGGCTTCCATGATGTACAGTCTTGGTATAACTGTTATCCACACTGGCTTTGAGGTTTGCACCATGAAGTTAATATCGTAGACTCTGGGAAAGCTTGTGGAGGCAACCTCATGCAGGACCTTTGAGTCTTCAGGTACTTGCTGCTCTTGTTGGTCTGAGGATTCTGAAGTTTTACTTGAGCTGAGACCTTTAACATGAATTTTTCTTCTCTTTATTTATAATATACTTTTTGTTCCAGATAGGATATATATGTTTTGGTTTGGTTTGTTGTTGTCTTTTTTTTTGTTGTTTTGTTTTTTTAATTTTCAAAAGCTCTACTGTAAATTCTCCTTTTTCATCACTGCACAGTTTCAGCAATGGCTGTGCTAGTGTAATATGAAGAAACAAATAGGTCAAACTGTGCAAAGCATTACAGGAAGTGATTACGAATAGCTCTCATGGGGAGAAATTGGAAGAAAAACCTTCTTTTCCAAAGAATTGTCTCTGACTCACTGCAGATAACCTTTTGCTTTGACAATCTGGAAAGGATCTTTCTGCCCCACAGGAAGCACTGTATTCTGAAAGCTTTTCTGAGCTCAGAGGCTGCTGAGATGTTGTCAATACACAGGTTACCTGTATCTTTTTATTGACCTTGAAATGGACGGGCTAGGCACAAAGCCCTTACCAAGGGCTTTGAGGAGAAGCATGCAGGACCAAGGAAACTAATTCTGGTGTGTGCTCCTTAGTGACATCACCTAAGGAAGCAGTGATGTCTTGGCTTTAATTTTCCAGAATTCATACAGAAAAAGCTCATTTCAAATGCCAGTGCTACAGAGAAAATGAAAAGCTGGAAATCTCAGTACCTAACAATTAATTTATCTACTATTGATTTGTATGCATGTCACATTTGGGTTACATACTTTAGTTGCTTTTGCTGTCACAATGCAGTCTATGGAGGGAAAATGAACACTCCTGTAAGAATCTTTTGAGTTTATAGTTCCTAGTAATAAATAATTTTGTTGGACTGGTAATAGACCATTATGATCAGCATCAGTCAGCTTAGCAGCTCCCATTCCTTGGCAAAGGCTCTGACTGCGTAATTCTTTCTGTCCCTTGTATCACTGGAATATTGAACTGCGACTTGACCAATGTTAAAACTCCATCTCATTCAGGACCTTACTTCTCTGGGACTGGATCTTCTGTTTAGATCTCATCTAGTTCTTTGGCAAGCCCAGGTGCTATACTGTTTTGGTGTCAGCTGCAGTAAGGCTCCAATAGGGAATTTGACATCTCTCTCAGCTATCTGACTCTCTGGACTTGGCTTTGATCAGCTTCTTTAGCAGTTGGTTTCCTTGTTTAGAATTTTTGTGGAGAGCTGTGTCTATTTTGTTGAAAAGTGAGAAGAAATGGTGAATGTGGCTGTTCAAGGAATCAGAGATGCCTGTGGCAAATAAGAGCAGATCAAAAGTGGTGTGTTTTCATCATTTAGACTCAATTCTTAATTAATTTAGTGAACTTTCTCCTAAAATCTTAGGATAAATCACCCTGAATTTCATTCGATGATGAATGCAGAGGCTGTATGTTAGAAAAGCTGATTATGTTTTTACGGAGAAAGACTAAGTTTAGGGACTTTAAAAGAGTTTTTGATTTTTTGCATGAACCATTGGAACTATACATTCTGAACTGCAGCACAAGTTTTGCTTTGGAAGTGCCATGACCCGGTTTGAAGGAGGCGAGAGGCAGGGAAAAGTGTGATGAAAACTATAGTTTTCAGTGACTTTTTAGGGGGACAAACGACTCAAAGTGTTCTTTGACAAACTGTCAGAATGGCTGATCTGGAGGCTGCACCTGGCTTTCTGCATATTCATGTGACTGGTTTGTACCTCATGGCAATGGAATCAGTGCTAAGCAAGTAAAGAAAGGAGACAGCTGATGATCTGTGCAGCTGTGATCTGAAATCACACATTTTTCACCTTACCATCACTTGAATAGTTTCCGTACTCCAAAAGTTTGGCACCCAATTCAATGGTTCTTGAGAAAGAAAGTGTTAGTCCCTGTAATCAAGGTGAAGCCTTGAACACTCCAGATGATGTTCTAGTATGAAGGCCTGGCTCCTGGGCTCACCAATACTCCAGTCTATCTAGTCCTCGAGCAGCCAGCTGAAAGCTGCCAGCTGTTTGAAACAGTTTGCATGCTCTGCTTAGACATAACCTGAGAGCAGTCCTCTAATTTGCATCTCTATTCCTTTTTAAAATGTGATGACTGGGTTACATCCTGTTCTGTGTAAGAAATCTTTGAGACATTAGAGATGTAAATAATTTTTTTAAAAAATTGACATAAGACTACCATGTATCAGTGCATTTCAGATCTTGGGATCTCACTGCACAGATTTCATAAACAAGTTAATTGAACTGTTTGTTTTTAATGATTATTTGGTTAGAAAAAAAATGTTCATTTGATATGTATAGATGAACCAAGCAGTATGAATTATCATTTGAATCCTAGTCATTTTATCCTTATAAAAATTAAAAACTGGATTCCAGTAAGTACAAATTGCTTTCATAGATATTTAATTAGTTTAGGAAAACTGGCAAATTGGAAATAAACTACTTTGGTCCTTGTAGCACTTGTGAATATTTCACAAGCATAAAGACTAACAGAGTGACAGTATTGGTGCCAAATATGTTTGAGCCAAGCATAGCTCGAATCCGTAATGAGAGCTTTCCAAGCTGCTCAAATGTTCCCTTTCACATCCGTTTGACATTTTTCTGGCTTGACTTTGTTCTTGCCTGTAAGTTTCTGTGCAGTCTTTAAAATCAGCAGTCTCACAATGCTGGGAAAGTAAACATCATGCTTGCGAAGTTACAGTTCAACCGAAGCATTTGAACAAATTTAAATCACACCCTGACCTCATGCAGCTTCTCTGCAGAAAGCTTAATTTATCCCACAGGACAGAATAGTAAACTAATATGAATCTTGCCATGTAGTGATTTCCAGCAGATGAGCCTGGAACCCAGCAGAACAGAATTATTATTAAAGGATTATTTTAATTAATGTCTTAAATTGCTTTATGTATGTAGATGCCATAGGAGAAGAGGGGATTACAAAGTTATGTATATAGAAATTGGAATAAATGTTTCCTTTTTAAGAAGAATTATTATTTAATGTTTTATAAATGTATCAACCCTGCCATAGCTCTTATGCTTACTCCATGAGAGCTGACATTGAATTTGTAGTTTGAGTGCTAGTATGCTAGTTCAGTACTTTCAGCTGAACTTTAAAACTACTTTGATGTAGTCCATACTTAGTAATTTCCTTTTATTTTTTTGTTTAACCTGAACTGTTGTTTTTCAAATGGGAGTTAGAAAAAAACCCCTTTAACTGAACTGATTTTTTTTTTTTGTTTTGGTTGGTTTGTTTTGTTTTGTGGGGTGTTTTTGTTTTTTTGGTTGATTGATGTTTTCGCTTTTTTTTTCCTTGGTCCTAAATGAGTCTAAGTAGTGCCATGAAAAATATTTTTCATCTTTGATCTGTTTTGTGGACAGATGTTGATAGAAAAGCATCTTCAGGTACACTTGGAAAGTGCAATATATGCATTTAATAACCACAATTATTCAGCTATTTCACACAAATGAGGTTATTCAACAGTGTTGCTGTGGATAGCATGTACCTTAGAATACAAACCTGGGTTTGAACTGCAAAGTAAGAAGCTCAAGTTAAAGGCTGTCATCTCTCTCTGTCTATATATATAGATATATATGTATAAAATAACTGGCATATCCATGAACTACTTCTTAGGACCCATTGTGTTTTCTCCATGCCTATTGTTGTTACCTTTCTAATAGTCAGGAATAGTTCAGTACTGGAATTGAACCACCAGTTTGGCCTTCCTGATGGCAGTAATTCTCTGAGATGATAAAGACCAGTTGTAGATTTTTATTTTTAAGCTGGTATTTGATGTTGACCATAGAACATTGTTTGAATGAGAAATTTTACTTTTATAAGGGATGCTGTTATGAATCTTGGAATTCCCAAAACATGATTCTCTAGGTAAGTAAAGTCATATCACTTCACTCTTGTTAACCTGAGTAGGCTCTGGCTAAATAACAAAATATTCCACTTAACAAGCTTTGTAATTTCTTTTGTGATCTTTGGCGTTGTTCACCAGATGACTGAACTAGAATTCACTTAATTGATTTTTACTCCAAAGTTTATGGTGGAAGCTTGTTGTTTTCTGTTACTTTTTCTACTTAGACTATGACAGTCCTTAATTTGATTTACTGCTTGGTTCTAGATGAGGGGTTCTTGCTGTAAATCATCTGTCTAGACCCAATACCTTTGAAATTTTCCTCCACTAAACTGAATCCCCCAGGTTTCCTGTCATATGTCTTCACAACCCCTTTGGTGTGACAGAGTTTGCAATACCAATTACCAGAGCTGGAAGTGCCACTTTTGCTCCTGGAAAATGTGTTCTATTCCATATTGGAGACAACCCTACCTAAATCCATGGAATCATTTAATGCAGTACATGGGGTGTGCTATTCCAGTGAAGTGCTTGGGCTCGGTGCAACCAGTTGAGGTGTGTTCCTAGCTGGACATATTTAGTCTGTAAATGTATTCAAAAAACAGCTTTCATAGAAGTCTTAAAAGGCTGTGTCAGTGGCTCTTTCAAGACCTTACCATTCAAGCTGGAATAAACAGTCACATGCAATATTCATAGGACCTTCTTCAAAAGCAGCATTGCCTTCTTTGCACAGGTTTATTGCTGACCTTGGGGTAGCTGTAAATTCTAGTGATCCTCATCCTGCCTGGATAAAACTTGGGAACATGAGCTTTTGGGTGATGCTGCCGCTGCCCCCCTGTCAAGTGTGGCCATGATTGTTGCCTGTGTCCACTGTGGCACAGCAGCACAAGTAGGCAGCTCATCTGGGAAGGTGAAGCTTGAACTTCCTCCCACTGCAAGTCCCATTCCCTCACCAACCTCCCTCAAAACTTCTTGACAGTAGAATCTTGTTAATGTGTAGGGTCCTATTCTTTTTTTTTTTTTTTTTGAGCCATACTCTTATCTTTTTAGGATTCATTTATTAGAAGCTGCTTTTTTAATTTTTTTTATTGATACAGATAATTAGTAACTATGGACTCCTAAGATTATAGGATTCTAGCAGTTCTTTACAGCACATCAGATAGAGGAACAGACGAAAGCTTTGTTTCTTACTGTTAACAGTTTATCATATGTTGCACTTTTAATTAATGGTTTAAAAACAAAACTACTGAAGGGAGTAATTTACATTTAGATATCAGATTAGACTTCAGAAAAATCAATGAAAAGTTTTTATCTTTCTGTATTAAAGATTGATTTTTTTTTTTTTTTTCCTCCGGCATTTAAAAAGAGGCAATGTTTTGGTAAAAATCTTAACTGAGAAGAGTGAGAAGTAATGCAGATCTGAATCTTAATATTGCAGTTCAGGACTACATCCCCTTTCATGTTATATTGGAGTGGT
This sequence comes from Xenops minutus, assembly GCA_035221455.1. Classification (NCBI taxonomy): domain Eukaryota; kingdom Metazoa; phylum Chordata; class Aves; order Passeriformes; family Furnariidae; genus Xenops; species Xenops minutus. Next base: position 23,061,283 of record JAWWEE010000004.1, on the reverse strand, counting down.
TTTAAACTTCTGATGAATTTGTGGAGTTTTCTGTTCCATTCAATTCAAAATCAGCACAATTATAAAATGGATGAAGAATGCAAGAAAAAAAATAGTGAAGAGGTTTTTGTGTGCAGCACAGTATAAAACACCTACATTTTATAAAGCTCTATGACACCTATTAGCTTTAAACCTTCATGATTACTTAGGATTATTGTTGAATGTTTGAAGGGACAAAACTGCTCTGTTGATTGATAATGAACCTCACAATATAGAGATTTAATCTGGCAAACTGTGCTGTTGCTTATTTTCTTAAGATGTCAATACTTTCTGTAGTTATCTTGATTTCCAAGCCAGTTTAATCTAAGTATTTTCTCTTACTGATTTCTATTTTTGACGTGAAAGATGCGTGAAAATAATTTGAAAGCACTTTTGATTAATTGCTCTGTAGTTGTGCTATGTACTTAGTATAAGTAGACTGTCTTGCTCCTCTAGCTCTTCAGTTTTGAAAAATGACAGTCAGTACAAAATTAAATTTAATTATTAAATAATGTAATCCATGCAGAATGGTTGAACTGTGGTAGATAATATTACTTGCTTGTAACTCATCTTTCCTATAACTATTTTAAAGCAGTCTACAGTGAGGATTCAGAAATCAGAAATGATAGGAACATACTACTTTAAAAGGCTTGATATGAATCAAAAAATGAGCATTTGAAGGTGTAGTAATCCAACCTAATTATAATGACAGTAAATTTTTCTGCTGCTTCTAAGGATTTAACTTATATGCTTCAGGCTATGATATCTTTTGGATGCAAATGTGCTTTTCCTGCTGGAGTCAATATATCACAGTACACTGAAAAGCAGAATTACTCATGGAAATGCTCAGCATAGGGCTACAGCTTGGTTTGTATTTAACCTGCTTTAGTACAATAGTAACTTAGCTGTGCCTTGCACAGTTGGTAGGACCTGTTGCCACACCGACGACAGTGTGGAGGTGACCAGTCCCAGGTAATTGCTGTGCTCCAGAGCCTCACCTGGATGCTTGTTGTGAGGTCCAGAATGAGCCCTGAGTGAATTGTAAAGGGAACTTTTCCTTGCATTTGCACAGAAGGTCGTGCAGGTCAGTTTTGTAAACTACTCATTTGTCATCATAAGATCTGAGGCAGTGCTGGCTACGCTTGAAGACAAGACATAAAGCTTAGTGGCCCCATATGGTGATACAGGTAGTTATAAAATGGTCTTTTATTTTTTTTAATTTGTATCCCTTTTTCTGCAAACCGGTCTGTTTAGCCAGGCTTCTGTATGGAATGTGGAGGCCAAAGGACATTTGGGGGATTTTTAGATTGCTAAATATATAAAGAGTGTTCAGGGTGTTTATTGTACAGATTTCTTTTTTAACTCTTCTTTTGCTAAGGCTGTGGCAGATTCTATTTATCTTGTTTCTACCATGTGGGGATTTCAAGAATGAGAAATCTTGTGTGTTACTAGAACTTGTTACGAGCAGTATGGATAATGGTCTTATTTTGTTTTCTTTGATTAACATGACATCTGACAGGAATTTCTGTGTGTGATTTTCTTTTTTTCCTTCTTTTTTCTTTTTTTTTTTTTTTTTTGAGGGCTGAATCTTCTAATAGTAAACTAACAAATGTGTTCAAAAAATAAACTGTTAGCATAGCAATGCACTTGCTCAAATTCTTTTTCCACATTGAATTTATACAAAGTAGTGAGGTGCCTGGGTTGTACTCCACTGGCTGCTGTTTGAAGGGTATCAACTTCTTGATTCTTAGGAATTATTGATTCTTATAAAAATACAAAATCTGAGAGAGCTAAGTCTCTGAGATTATCACTTCCTATGTTATTTTGTACAACATTTTAACTCCAGTGGTATAATTTTTCCAAAGCATACCACTGCAGAAAGCTACAATATGGAATCCAGAATGGAATTCAGCACAGCAAAATGAAAGCAGTGTGGATTTCAGAACAGGTTATGTCAATGTTCCAAATACACTAAATCTTGGCAGGATTCTGGGATTAGGAAACAAATTTTAATGAGGGCCACTTGAGTGGAACTGCTAAGATGAAAACTAAAGCCTGTGAGATTGTAATTATGGAAACTGGCAAACTGTGAGATCAGAAATAAGCAACTGTGACTCCTCAGTATCCATGGAATGGTTTAGAAAAATGTACTCTGGAAATTCTTCAATATCCTGTGTCTTATTTAAAAACAGCTGCTTTGAATCTGAAGAATCTATTTTACATATGGAAGCCCTGGGCCAAAGCACATGGAGATGCTGCACCTGAAGTTTTCATTCTGTTACTTTGCTTCAGTGTTCTCTTGAGCATCTGAGCAGTCTCAAAGAAATTTCGAGACCAGGCATTCAGGATGGGTCAGGAGTGTCTGGTTCCCATCACTTTGGGTCAGTGCTATGCTGGTTTAAACTTAACTGGAGGAGCAGGAGCTTTCACTGGTATGACTGTAATATGTGTGTGTCATAGAACAGAAATCTTAGAGTGGAAGTCACTGGCTGCTCCCACATGTATGTTGGTTAAGTGACTATGATAACAGAGTACCGGCCTTAGGACAGCACTGATTGTTAGACAAATACTCGTGATTTGGCTCTGGAGTTGTTTATTGTACACATTTCCTAAGAAGATACACTTTCAATATAACCATGCGCTGGTTGTGTTTTTTCTGTGAAAACTGGTATGAGCAGGATAATGGGACAGATGACCTTCAAAAGTCTCTTTCGGCATGATTGACTCTGATTTTTTTTTTTTTGGACAATTTTTCTTTGAGTATATGTTCATTCAGACTTTTAGCAGTATGGTGTGTATATATTGTTTTGCAAGTAGTAGGCCTCCTGCTTTGTGAAGACCTTTGAGAGAAAGAACACTAATTGAAATGACCATGAAATGGATTTAGAAGTGGATTGATTTTTGCTGGGTTTTGACATACTTTTTAGTGCCGCTAGCATGAGAATGATGGTTGCTTCTAGCAACTATCAAGGGCCCAGGCTCTGCTAGAGTCACTTTGAGAGACTGCCTTTGACCTCAAAGACTGAAACTCCCAGAGAAGAAAAAAAATATAATTTGGTCTTCAGTTTTATACTCATTAGCCTAGAGTGAATCCTCCCAAAGCAATTTATGAAAGATAATGAAACAACTTAATTTGCCATCAAGTTGCTTCAATTTGCATTCTTCTCAGTTGCATTCAGTCTAAATAAAATTGGATCATTATTTATCTCTAATTTTAATTCTTAAACTAAATTGTTTACGAGAAGGAATTTTTACTGTCTCTCTCTCCAACAACAATCTATTAAGCACAGCATAAACACTGAAAATAAATCAAAAGCAAATTGAAGCTCTTGCTGACTTATTGAACTTGTAGTTTCTTCGTATAGCTCTTGTGATGCAAGGCAAAGAGACTCAATTATTTGCAGCTAATTGTATGGCACTGAAATAATTTAACCTTCTCTAAACCCCAAAGTGGGGAGACACTGTATCTGGAGAACTCCTACCAGATGTAACAGCAAGACTTGAGTCATTCTAATGGGCTATACATAACAATGTAAAAGAAAGAAAAGCAGAGGTCATTCAGATACCTGGACTGGGAGTGGGTGGAAAATGAATGCTGTGATGGCACAGTAGATACAGGGAAGGCTGTGGAAGGTGGGAGGGATAAGTCCTTTCCTGTTTCTGTCCTTGTCCAGTATCCTAGGTAGCTGCATGCTTTGTCCAAGTCCAGTCATATCTGGGCTTGCAACTTTGTGCTAGAGTGTCTTTGTCATATTGCAGTTTTGTTCCTGCCAAATTTTTTCACTGTATATTAGACTAGGTAGAACTGTAGGTGGTAAGGAATATTTAGGCTGCTTTCTCAGTCTATTGCTACCATGTGATTATATGTATGAGACACTCAAGTTATGCCAAGATTCAGGGTACTGCTCTGCTGTGAAAATTTTTCCAGATATGCCACAGTAACTGACAGCTTTTCTCCATTGGAAGCCATATGATACAAGGCAACAGGGTTATGGTACCCAATCCTAGCAATAAATACTGGTTTGATGTAAATCACTGATGTAGGCTTACTGAGGACAATATGGATGTCTTTATAAACAAATGTATTGAATAGGATGATCACGATATTAAACCCTGAGTATTAAATACAAGTGGTTGCAGAGTTCACAATGTAACATAATTGTCACAATGTAGAAACCTTACTTTATATCATATTAAAAAAAAACAGCAAAAAAAAAACTTCCAAAAAAAAAAATCAACCAAGCAAGCCCCTAAACCCCCCAAAAACCTAAACCACACAAATTCTTTTACTAGTTCAGTTAAATGAAAGTAATTAATGGGTTAACATTGTGAAAACAGCGACTATGTGAGTCAGAGTCAGAGTAGGGTGTTTTACATATCTGCTGTAGATTTACTCTTCATAAAGATTCCTAGAATACAGCAGTAGAGGAATTCCTGTGCTAGGATTATACATATTAGTTACCAACCTGAGGGTAAAATGCAGAGTAATGAAATGGTAAATACTGCAGAGCTGGTAGTAACTGCTGCATTTCTGTACTTGACTGCCCAAGACAATGCTGTTTCTCCAAGGTAAAATGTGTTTAGGAAGAGGAGAGGCAGGAAGTGAAGTCTGGAACTTTCTGGGTTTGGCAGTATGTTTCTGAAGGCTTATATTGCCTTTTATATGATTGACAGGTTAGACTGCCTGAGCCACAATGTGTTATGATCATTGCTATTTTAGTTACATTGCATTATCCTTTCAAAAAGAGAGGTGCAGTGAACAAATGTAGATAACTGGTAAGAAATGTTTTATTATAGTAAAAAACATGTACTTTGAATAATTACCTTATTTTCATTATTCAAGTAACATACTATATTTTAGTACAGTATTATCCCCAAGGAATTATAGCCAGATTTATCTGTTGCAGATACTGGTGATCCAAGTGCCTACAAACCTGCCTTAATAAAAATAAGCATTCAGCTGTTACTATATTAAATGGTAGTAAAATAAAAAAGTAAATTGAATACTAAAAATATTAGAAATAGATATGGAACATAATATGCACATTTTATAATCAAATCTCACTTTACATTGTTTTAAAAATACCTATTTTGTACACTTGCATTGTCTTTCTCATCTCTCACTATTTTGTCCTCCTCTAGAGACAAAGAATTTAAGAAAAAAAACCCAAATTGCTAGAAAACTAAAACTGTTTCAAGTCTGAGAAAATAGAAACATTGAAACCATAACTACACTCTGTGTACACCATTTTGTATTTGACAGGTGAACCAAGAGACAGAAAAAATGCACTAGAAGGCTTTTAAAGGGCCACAGACGGACTGTAATTTAGAGCCCAAGCTCAGCAGGAGCCATGATTCTTGCTCTGCACGGGCAAATCAAGTCAAGTTCTTGAGTTACAGCTATTTACCCCTTTGGAAACTTCTGTCTCTAAAGTCACAGAAAATTGGTCTAGTCAATGAAGGAGGACAGGTGATACGAATGGAGGATTAATTTTAAGCAGGACTTGAGCAAGATGAAAGAAATAGGCTCGTATGCTGAATATGAAGCAAGGAATTGCTCATTTATTTATAGCTTCAATACAAGTGTTGAGTATGGTATTTATGATAAATGTTTGGTCATAGACTCCTTCTTCTAATCCCCACTTAAAAATGGAGCAGAGTTTGGGTTCAGTTTTGCAAGTGATGATTCTGAGAAATCATTACCCAAAAAATCAGGGGTTTGTTAATGTTAATTTCTGAGAATTCATGTATTCCAGAATAACTAAGGATGAGAATGATTGAAGTGAATCTCAAGGGGATAGGAATTTCAGTAGAAGGATAAAGGACAAATTATTTCATCCCAGTAGCAGGTAAACCAGAATATAGTCTAAGAACACATTTTTTTTATCCAACTACTCATGTCCAAAAAAACAAAGTCAGCCTGTTCATTTCAAAGCAGAAAACTCAAGCTATTAGGACAGCTCCTTGGGTGAAACTTAGAGGGGTGAGTTCTTTGTCCCAGGCTGGAGGGAGGTGTTACAAATTCTGTGGGAGGTGTCACAGAGCTCTTAATTGTTTGCAGAATTTTTTTTGTGCCTAGCCCTATACCTCTCTTCTTCTACCTCGAACTTTTCCCCAAATTTGTGAAGAAACGTTTGCAAAGGACTACTCAGAAGGCTTCAGGAAGTACTCTGAACAAAAACTGCATAAATTACTCTTTTTAGACTCTGTGGTTTCTGAGGTAAATCTGTAAGCAAATAATTAACAATGTTGCTTGTTTTTTCATCAGTGAATATTTCCTCCTTTAAATCTGCAACGTTACTATTTTAATCATTGACTCTCAAAGACACTCAAGTTTTGTATTTTCAGTCACCCTTTTTCTACTTTGCATTTAGTTATTGACAGCAGAAGTCAGCAGTTCACATATGTTCTGCAGATCTGTGTATCATTAGTCTTGTTTTTGAGCTTTTAACATGAGTTGGGAAATGGGGGGAAAAGAATTGAAGATTACTGTTCAACAATTTTTGGTGGTAATGTTCAGTTTTTCAGAATGTTCCCTTCGTAGGGAGGTTCTCATTTCTGTGCTTTAACCAACACCAACAATGCTGTTCAGTATTCAAGTCACTTGCAATGCTTAGTAATATAGGTGCAAATATATAGGCAGTGAAAAATATGTGCACATGTACAGAGACTGCATATGCACACCTTGGCAGTTACTGTACATATCAATTGGTCCTCCATGCAAAACAGGCTGTGTTAAAAGAATGTGAAATTCCGCAGAGAATAAGTACTATTAAGTAATTACATCCATTAGCAGGAAGGACACTTGGCTTTATCTCATTCTCATCCCTTTTCTTGGAGAGGCAAAATGATTATCTCATAACTACCTGACTTGCATTGTCATATCTTATTACTTGACCAATTTAACAACAGGCAGGGCAAATATACTACAAAGCCAAAGCTCTCAATATTAATTAGTCAGAAGTAGATAAGGAAAAGAACATTTTAAGGCTGAAAGAATGTGTGTCTCAGAAGGGAAATACTCTTTTACAGATGTGGGATATTTCTTATTTTGAAAACATTTGTAAAAGCTTTGTGTTACAGAAAGAAATATTGACTTTTCACTTACTTTGTGTGGGCATTTATATTTTCTACAGCTCCTTTAAATCTCTAATAATCATTTCTGTGGCAAGATCCATTTTTATCCTTCACTGCAACTGCGTCTGGTAGTGATTAGGTACTTTCATGGTAGTGATAAGCACAGCAGAAGATATGCCTGTATGACTAGTACAGCCACAGAGAAAATGAGTGTATGCAAGTACACCCCATATGCTTTTTTTTTGTTTGGCCTATGATCATCATCACCATCTATGTTAAGATACCTAAACAAATGACTAAATTGGGATTATAGTGCCTAGAGAATTTTTGTTGTTTAAGGGAAAAAAGTATTTGTAGTTAGTGATCCAGGTCACCTAAAATTCATCCTTGTTTCAAGAGTTGTCTAGATAGTGTTTCTTGAATCCTTTATTACACCTATTTTCCAGGACTTGATTTTCACATGAAATAGAATTTATCTATGAATAATCAGGGCAAAGTAATTAGATTTGAAATAAAGAAATTACTGATTTTTTTAAAATTTTTTTTTTAATACAATGGCTAAACTTAACTCTCTTCTAAGGTCCTAAACTAAGATACTTTTAAATTTTTTTTAGTTGTTTTTTTTTTATTATATACCTTTGAATGGTATACCTTTTTGACATGCGGTTTGAGTAAGAGTGTTATTCATGTTATACCTCTTCAGTGGATATTTTGTGTCCTGATTCCATTCCGTATCCTTACGTGTTGTCCACTGCAAAGAGCAGAACTCAACCTTAGCTTCTGCAGAAAAGACCTACCCATATTTCAGGTTGCTAGGCAAAGATTTGTATGAGAAACATGGAAGTTAATGTGATAGTTCAGGCTTTCAGTGGTCATGATACTGAAGCAGATGTTTAACAGGAAACTGACACTTGATTCACTTGTTGAACAGAGAACGTCAATGAGCAGGAGATGTTGTTCTTCATTTTACAGAATCCAGAATGCTTTGATAAAGCAGAGATTCAATCATGTCTTCTTTGTTTGGTTGGTGTTTTTTTGGTTTGTTTGTTCTGTTTTTATCCTAAAATTCCTTTTGACCTTTGAAATAATTGGTGTGACCTCTGGTGATCACAAGTCCAGCACCCCTGCTGAGGGGTCTGTCTAGAGACACTACAAGTACTATAGAGCCATGCTTTGTCTTAATGTTCATTTGATATTATAAGAAATAACAGTAAGAGCAAAGTCAAGAACTGAAGTGCAGCCCTTAAATGCCGTGTCTGTTTAGCTGCAATCACAGTGTCTCCTCATTCTCTGTTCATCCTTCCACTGAGAGGTCTTCACAGGAGGTTTGTTGGCCAATCTCAAGACAGTTTATAGTTTGGTAGTTTGGGAAGGAGACTGCAGATTTAAAATTTGAGAACTATTAAATTTCCATCATGACTGCTGAAACTGGTATTCCATATAAAGAATGAAGCCTTCCTAAATCAGAAGGAAAAGATATGAATTTCCTGAATGTTAGAAACCATTGGAAAGGCACTCTCGCTGTTAATATGTGAGTATATCTTGCAATATATCAACACAAGCAGTTTTTGTTATCAGGACTTTAAAATCAAGGAGATAATGCATAATTAAACACAGCCTTGTATGAACTGTCACAGATTCTGCTGAAACGAGGATGAATGCTTGTTGGAGCATTGTTCCTAGTTTAATATAATAAAATAAAGACACAATTGATTCATTGGATCTGTTTAATCTTGATAATATGCTTAAGTATTTTGATTGGGTAGCACTAGACTGTATTCCATTTTTTTGTATAATAGTTAATTGCTTTTTTCCTAAAAATCAGAGTATTGAACCTACACCTTTATATACATATAAACATACAAACAGAGAGGATGCCATTTGATATTTTGGGTTTCAATTGATTGCTTTTGAGCAATCCTAATTTCTTGGTTTAATTAAATGAAAAAGCTTCATTAAACAAGTCACAATATACGAACAGATCGATACCACATTAAGCAATGAGATAACCCTTTCTGTATTTCAATGTTCTCATGTTACTGCATCAGACCTTTTAGAGAAGGGCTGGTTTTGTGCATAAATTCATTTATGGTATGTAAAAAATGCCATCTGACAGCCTATCAAGTTTGAAAAATGGAGCAGAGTCAAATATATACAATAGAGAATGAATTTGCTTTTCTAGAAAGAAGTTGCAACAGCTTCAAGCTGTGCCAAACCAAATATCCCCATTCACTGATAGTCACCTGATCAGAAGCCATGCAACTGCATGTTGTGAAACCAATAACTGAAGCTCAGGAGATGTGACTTAGCATGATAATTAAATTACTCTTTCTGTTCTTATTACCACTGTTTTCTCAACTGCCCTGAGAAATAGTGCAGGCATGATTATCTCTTGCTACCTGTGAGGAAACCATTTTAAAGGCATTACTTTAGATGCAAATATAACATAGTAATGTGGGGAAATACGCTAGTGTATGATCAGAATAATTATAGTTTTATTTGCTTTTCAGTTTATTGGTTTAATTTTTTTATTACTCCCTAGCTGACTAGTTATTTTGTGTTATTGGAAATAATTTCAGTAAGATATTAGCAGTCTTGAACATCTTATTCAGATAGCCTTTCAGCTGAAATGTTATTAACTGAATAACTTGATGTAACCTTTTAGCTGAACTGTTTAATACATTCCAGTAAGTTATTCTTTTTTGTACCTTTGTTATCTGTATTACCCATCCACTACGGCAGCTTTCAGTCTGTTCTGGAAGGATACACAAACAGTAGTTGAACCAATTCCTGTCTCGAGGATACAGTGTGGGCTCTTGTCTCTTCTTACAGTCCTGTTAGTTTCCCAGAGCACTTTATCTTATAAGACATACACTTGCAATAATCCTGCACTCTTGATTCCCTGGCCTCTTAATTTCAACTGTGTAATAAACAGATTTTGCTTGTACTCTAAAATGTAGCACATTTCAATAATTACACATCACAGTGGATCAGCTGTCTGTTCAATACAGTCAGTATAATTTTTTATTTTTTTGTTCCGTTGTGGAAAACCTTTAATCTTTAATTGCTTCTAGATAGCTGCAATTTCATTTTCTCTTTAAATCAAGGGTTTTTTCAGGGTTTTGTAATTGCACTTCTTGAACGATTAGTAGTTAGAACCATAGAATCACTTAGGTTGGAAAAGGCCTCTGAGATCATTGAGTTCAACCCTTAACCCAGCACTGCCAACTCCACCACTAAATTGTGTCCTTGAGTGTGTTCACATATCTTTTAGATGCCTCCAGGGATAGTGACTCAACCATTCCCTGGGCAACATGTTCCAAAACTCAACAACCCTTTTCAGGAAAGAAATTTTCTCTTATATTGAAACTAAACTTTCTCTGATGCAAGTTGAGGCCATTTCCTCTTATCCTATCACTTGTTTCCTGGGAGAAGAGGCAAATCCCCACCTGGCTACAATCTCCTTTACTGGAGTTGCAGGGAGTGATAAGGTCACCCCTGAGCCTCTCTTTCTGTGGGCTGAACACCCCCAGCTCCCTCAGCTGCTCCTCATCAGCCTTGTGGTCCAGACCCTTCCCCAGCTCCACTGCCCTTCTCTGCACTTGCTCCAGTGCCTCAGGGTATTCCTTGGAGCCCAAAACTGAACAAAAAATTTGAAGTGCAGCCTCAGCAGTGCTGAGTACAGTGGGACAATCACTGCCCTGGCCCTGCTGGCCACACTCTTTCTGTTTTTACCCACCTAGGCACACTCTGGCTTGTGTTCAGATGGTTGTTGACCAACCCCTCCAGGTCCTCTTCTGCAGGGCATCTTTCCAGCCACTCTTCTCCCAGCCTGTAGCACTGCCTGAGGTTGTTGTGACCCAAGTGTAGGGCTTGGCACTTTGCCTTGTGGAGCCTCACACAGCTGACCTCAGCCCACTGATCTAGCCTGTCCAGGTCCCTCTGTAGTCTTCAAGTTGAATAGTTGACTAACAGTGACTTGTGTTTCGTTGTGGGAGTTTGAACATGTGCACACACTGTGTTGCTCTCTCACCCTTATGTATGTCAGAAGGGCCACCTGGTACAGAACTCCAGCTCACACAATGAGCCCTTAGGACAAGTTGGTAACAGACCACTCAGTCCAGGACTGGCTCTCACGCAGTTGGCATAGGGCACAGTCAGGCTGTGGCTTCCTACCTGCAGTGATAACAGTGGTTTTATTAAACCACTAGCTGGAAGACTGCTTATGTTTGGGGTCAAAACAAGCACAAAATCAAAATCTGCTCCATGTCCTCTTAGTGTTCGGTGTGCAAGAAGCTCCAGCAGAATGAAACATGCATATTCTAATACAGTAAAATTTCAGAGTAGTATCTTAGCAAAAAGGAATTGTCTCAGCCTTGAAAAGCAATGAGTGTGAGAGTCTGTAGAAGTAATTTAGTTTCTCTAGATGACACCAGTTAGCCTTTTAATGGAACAGTATGAGTAGTTCTTGTGTGATTAAGAGAAGGTTCAGAAAAAAACTTGAGCAGTCCAAAAAAATTGCCTCTGGAATTTTTTTCTAACTGGTTAGGGTGCTTTAAGTGAGACTTACCTTTTAGATACTATCTTTTATTTTCTTTTTTTTTTTTTTTTTTTTTTTTTTTTTTTTTTTTTTTTTTTAGCAGCAGCAGAGTATGAGGTAGGAAAAATGCCCTGTAAGTTTGTCTGAAAGAAAATGTCACAATTGTCAGTACTTGAAGGGAAACAAAAAGCCATACAAGGTTTCTATGTAATTGTTTTCCATAATGGTGATGGTGAGTAACCATTGGAACAATTCCCTAAAGGAATTGCTAACTTCTCTTTCGGTTAAAATTTAAACTACTTATCTTTGGATGATTGCTTTCCTTTAGGAACAACTTATTAGGCTGAATACAAGTAAGTGAATTAAATATAGTAGTTTTTCATGTACAGTAGATTAGACCTTTATGTGCAGTAATTACTTCTTGATCCATACTTTTAAGTTAAATGCAATTGCTTATTACAAGGGATGTAAATTGTTAAAGAACATGGGTCTAAGAGGAGTCAAATGTTCAGAAAAAAAAATTTCAAGGCTCCAAATAGTGTATTTCTGACAGAGGGAATGTTTAATCAAAGGGAGAAGTTAAATATATAACCAAGAAATGGGAGAAACATTTTACAAAATCTGTCTGAAATACCATGAAGATAATTCTAGACAATGTAAGTAATGGTCTATTGTACTCTTAAGACTGTTGGGATAGTTTGAAAAGCTGTATTCATTGGTAAAACAGAGGCAAGGTAGATGGTAATTGCAGATAATGGGCTAAACCCAAAATAAAACAGAGTCTGGATTTTGAATAAAATGTTTAAAACCCACAGAGAAAAGCAGTAATTGAAACAAAACCCATTTCCAACTTACACATTTGAATAGTGGAATAAAATTATGCTAATCTAACGTATTTGCCTTATTGTGCTTTTCTGTTCATTATGCTGCGTGCATAAGTATGAGATGGTTATTATCCCTTTGATAATAGTCCTTACTTATCTGCTTCAAATTGGAATGCTCTGTCTGAGGACTGCAAATGCTGTCTTTTGAAGGATCTTGTTTACCAAATGAGTTTTCTCTGCTTGTTATATTGTATTTTAATTTAATTTTGTTTACATCATGTAAAATGTATTGCAAATGATATTTACTAAATTATATTATAGGTTATTTGATGCCTATATATTTCTGGGTACATCCCACATCATCTCTGGAGGATTTCATACCCATTTCCTAAGAATTATGTTGCAGAATAAGAGATGATCATGACTGGGATCCTATCTCTAGTCAACAAGCAATACTGGGCATTCCAGAGAAAGATGCAGGCTGTGCTCACAGCACACCTAATTATGGCCCTGGGGGGTAATTGCTTTGAGAGCCATAGTTGGTGATCATTTCCTGTAAGTGGTATTAATGCTGCTGTGATTTTTACATTACTTATTCACGTGTTCACGTGTCTAGTATTAGTTTTTCTGTGATAAGATCTTTTTTTCCTGCTAAATGTTACCAGTTCAGAGTCCTGTTTGACTGTTCAGCATTTTGCTAATATGCAATAAATACTGGTCATACAATGAGACATGGCTTGGTATTTGTTGTGAGCTCTGGAAGCACCCTGAAGTATTTATTGTGACATGTTTTATGCCCTGGATTTAAAAATCAGCTCGTCAGTCTAATGCTGAGCTCTTGTTAAGTTTGGCCTGAAAGAGCTGTTATGATCATATCTGAATATAACACAGATCTAAAAATAGCATGGGTAATTCTGTAAAGCTTGAATGATCATCCTATCTCAGAATCATAGAATTATTTAGGTTGGAAAAGACATTTAAGATTGAGTCTAACAGTTAAGCTATCACTGCCAAGTCTACCACTAAACCACATTGCTAAGCACCACATCTACTTTTAAATACCACCAGGGATAATGACTCAACTACTTCCATGGGCAGCATTTTGGTGGTCTTCAATCATAGAATTTAAAGTAAGATCACTTCTAAAATGTAATTAAACTACACCTGGATAAGTTGTTAAAAAAGTTACCCTAGTACCTTCAACCCCTCTCAGTTTTTCACCCTTGTTCTTAGTTTTTGTGTACTTCAGTACCCCCTGAACTACTTTTTTCTAGTAGAGTTTCAGCATGAGGGCCGGAGAAAGCCTTTGTTTGCCTCCTGTGTAAAATTAGCCCCAAGACCTTTGGTCAGTCTTCACTAGTGAGACAGGAATTTCAGCACCCTTGGACAAAAAGTAGCTACACACTTTGGTTTTGTGTTTTTTTTTTTTTTTTTTCTTTCCCCTTTGCATTTGTCTGATCCTGAAGGTGTGATTTAGTTAGATTCTGAAAAAGGAGTAACAGATGAACCTTTATCATCTTAAGGCATAACCCGGGCATTGAATTTCTGTATGAACCTTGCCAGAATTGAGTTTCTCTGGGTGTATCCAAAATTAAATTTTCAGGCCTGGAGGGATATTAAAAGTTTAAAGATTGCAAAAACAGAATGTATGTACTGTAGTTATGGCAAAGAGAGACAACATTTTACTGGGGACAAGGTGGCAGAGGTTCACTGTGTCTTTTCTTGAGGTGTGCCTGAAAGTTTATTTTAATCACCAAAGAGCATATTTTTGAACGTGTTCTTATGTGAATCAGTGGAACCATAGGAGCCTGAATTCAATATAATAATATATTAGGATAGTCTGGTAATTTTTAAGGAAAATGATCCTTTGCATTTTCTAAGTGCTTTCTCCCTACTTTATATTTTATTAGAGTGAAATAAAGTTGTAGACAAACCATAGAAAGCTTGTTATGGCCCTGGCCCTCAGTACTTTGGGATTTCTATTGTGCGTGGATATAAACCAGGCCATTATAAGCACCTGTTAAACAAGGATTCAGAAGGAACAGATTGGCTGAAGAGGTTTAGGTGGCAGCCAAGTCAGTTGTCAGTGCATGCTGAAGGCAGGGCTTGTCCTGTTAGAGTGGCGCTCACAGAGAGAGCACAGGTTAGAGCCGTAGGTGTCTGAGCAGTAGTGGGTGCTCAGCTGCAAGCACCATGTCTTGGAGCATAGGAGAGAACAGGACTCTGGATCCAGGACTCACATTTCTGCCAAAATTTAGGTGTGTGAAGAAGTTAGTCCATTTAAGTATCTGCTTTTTGAGTCTCATCCTAAGTACTTTGCTAAAGCACTAATGCTTTTTCACAGATGCTGCATGACTATTTCTATTCTTTAAACATCCAATCAAATTCTACCCTGAAAGCATAGCTGGAAATTTGGCAACTTTTCTTGGAGCTATAGTTTATTAAGTGAATTCTACAGCTGCAAAGTTTTAGCAATTTTTATTTTGGAACTATATCAAAAGTATTGTGTAAATGTGCATAAAAGACTTATTTAAATTTGATCAGTGATGCATAACCCAGATTTAATTGTGGCTGGCTTTCTGCAGTGCCCAAATCCCTTTCTCAGTGGGAATGAATGTTGAATCAAATACCATTTAGAGCCTTGTCCTGCAAGCTACAGATCAGTCTCAGAATGGTGTGAGAATCTTGTTATTTAATCTGACGAGCACTGCTAGCATGAACTACTTAACAGTGTTGCTTTGGCACACTCAGAAAAACAGTAGACCCAAATTCCTTCAGAGGTTAGTTGTGTTTTGTTTTAGAAGAACCCAACCTTCTACCTGTGCTACAACTTTGTACCTGTTGCACTTTTTAAGAACTCAGTGCCTTATGATAAATGCACAGCAACCAGTTTCCAGTTTCTAAGACCTTCTTGTAACATTTTAATATGATTTTGTTTACTTTGTTACCCTTCAGTTTTATCTGACAGATGAAAAAAACAGTTTAAAGATTTGAAGTGCTTTGTTGGAAAAATCTTTCAGTTGGAAGAAAGTGATCGGAATGGACTCATGAAAAATAACTGTTTTCCAAACAAATACTGTCTCAGCCTTAAGTTGATGTGATTTTTAAGGGGTGGTCCACCGGTTGTTTAAACCCATTTTCAAATACTTCAAATTTGACATGTAAATAAGGGAGAAAGATGGTTGTAAAATAAGGTAGGTTGAAATAATCCATCTGTACTTAGCAGTTTTATTTGTAGGATCAGTTACTGTAAACTATTCCTTTTACCTTTGAACAAGAATGATAAAAAAGCAAATACTACAGTGCACATTGTAGTCTTTGGGCCGGCTGTAGTGGCAGAAATGATCCTGTCAAGAGCTTTTCTGGTATGTGCAGAAGAAAAGTGAGGGACTCATGGTACTAACAAGAAGTGTGTCTTTTTGCAGATTAGAGGTTTTGACTTGATAATAGGGACAATTTATGTCATCCACATATTTAGGCCACCTGTGAAAACTAAGGGTTTGGAATTGCAGCATCATCCCATGAATACAGAGTAGCATGAGTGTTTTCAAGCATAAAACAGGAGGATGTTTGCTAATTTGCCAGGATGTATTGGCTGAAGTGCCTTGTGACTTTCTAGTTTGAGCAATAACAAAGGAAGAGAAGATGCAAAACTTAAAGGTTTCTTTTAGAAAAGATGGAAGAGTTGAAAACAAATCTGATATACATATCTGATATCTCTTTTCAAAATGTTCTTGTGCATGCAAAACTAGCCTATGTGATATATTCAGGGACAGTTATTAATTCTCTGTGTTGCAAGAGCATTAAGGGTAAATAAGCTGAACTTCATCAATAGATGCTGTCTGGGGAGGTGAGGAGATAGAATATGCTTCTAGTCCTTTCCAATTTTAGTTTTCAGTCTTTTTAATATGCCAGCTTTCACTGGATAGAAACATACCAGCCAAGGATGGTGGTTTCCATCACTCTTTATGGATTTGGTTTTCCAAAGGTAGGATCCAGCAAGTCTCATCTCTGTGTACCCATTAGCTCTGCTTTAGTGTTTGGCAAATAACTACGAAGTGTGAAGAGGTAGATAGGTGATTTAGTCATCTCTCAGTTATAAACCTGAGCATATAGGCCAAGCTATTTCCTGATTTTTCTCCCAGTATTTCCTACTGGATTATGTTTTCTTAGAGCAAACATGTTGATAGAAATCAGAAACATCACGTTATGTACAAGCAGTTAATTGGAAATGTTGTGTGTGTGCACCTATTATTCCAACAGGAAGGTTCACCAAATGCACCTGAACTCAGCCTGACCTGTTCTTGCTGCTAATGCAGCTGGGGCTTAACAAATTATTCTGACTCTGAAATGTTTGTTGGGTACTCTTGTTTTCCTGTCACCTTATCTTGAATTGTAGGACTGTATGCACCTAATCTTCTTCCTAACTGTTGAAAATAGTCAGAAACTATAAAGATTTTCCTTGTTTCAACTTTTTAATAGATAAATAAACCAGAAAATTATCAGCACTTAAGCAGTTAACTGTGTTAATATCCACCCAGATTAAATTTGAGTCAATATTGCATTGAGATCAAAGAGGTAATATATAGTTAATACTTCATTGAGGTGAAAGAGATAATATATACTTTGCCATGTGACTGTTTCCAGCTGTCTGCAGCCTTAGGCAGACATGCTATACATGACACATTTAAAAGGTTATCTCTGTATCTGGAATAATGTTTAGAGCCTCAGGCTCAAATTTGACTCTGTTTTGCTTGATATCTACTATTGCAAGGATATAAAGCAGCTATAAACCTGTCTAAACCAACCTGTTAATCCCAGTTCATAGCTGTTCTTCAGGTCTAGAATGATGTGAAGTATGGGGAATAGGGAAAAAAAATCCAGTTCTCAGTTTTGTTTATAAAAGGAATTTTATGGATTTTTGAATCACAGTTATGTAGAAATTGAAAAATAATCTGTGATTTATTTAGAAATTTGCTTGCATAGTTAAAATGATGCAGAAAATCCTGCTTGCATTTTCCTTTGAAAATAATCAGCAGGTGCACAATTCCTTCTCTTTTATACACAGCAGCAGAGGTTCTGTTTTGGGGTCATAAGACCTTGGAAACTGTAACCCATTGTGTAGTTCCTTAACTTTTTCCAGTTTAAATGATTGCATAACCAATAACGAGGATGGGCTCTGTAAAGCAAGCCTGTTGATTAAAGAAAAGTATATATTTGCATCTAAAATACTGGATTCTTTAAAAATAATTAATTTGAGGGAAGTGCCTATGCTCACTTAAAAGCATCCTCAAGTGGGGTTTATTCTAAAAATGGCACCATGCCAATCTATTTTAGATATGTGCTGTGTTGATAAAAACCTTCTTTATCTGAGTTGAGAATGCTTTTTCTGTTTATTATGACAGAACTTGCAACGGAATGCAACTTCGGAAATCCATCTAGTTAAATCTATTTTTAATTCTTATTTTTCATATTGCCAGGTAAAAGGAGATTGTAGAGTGGAATAATTCACTAAGTGAAATAAAACCAAAGGGGAAAAACAAGTTAGAATTGAAGGTCAGTTTCTTATTCAGAATACTACTTGAGGAATATTCTGATGTTTTTAATGTCACGGATTCAGTGATTCTTATTTCCAATGAAAATCAGTAAATTATAACTTATTCTTAAGGGGCTTTGGGAGATTAGTTTTTCATTCTTGAGGGTATAATGGCAAAATAAATGTGACATCTTGAAATGGAAGCGGATGAGAATGTTTTTGTGGGCAGTGTGATACCTTTTTAAGTCTATGGGGTTCCTCTCAACTATCCTTAAATTCTTTCAAGCAAACAAAATACATTGTGATGATTCATGTATTGACCCAGTGCAAGGTAATTCTGGTTTTCCACCTGAACATTAAGGCTCATTAATCATTCATGTTCACTGAAGCCAGTGGAACTGTAAATCACAATTTTTGAAAGAGGACTTAAGGAATTATGTATTCTAATAAAACTGGGCTTGGAATAGTTGTAGATGCTTCACTATTACTTGGCAAATCTGAAGTGAAAGTGGATCTGACTCATCTAATACCAGCTAGGCTCCCACTACAGTCAACTGAGAATGGTGATGATTCATCCCATGTATCTTGGATACTTATTTTAGCCTAGAGTTGCACTGAATCAATTCATGAATTACATGACTAATTGCTGCACAAATACTAATGATGTAAGTTCTTTTGGAGACACACAGCTTGAAATTGAGATGCTGTATTTCTAATGCAGATGTATACATGGCTGTAGAATTTCTGGTCATGGATTTTTTATATATTAGTGGTAAATCTGCATATAAGATATAGACACTGCTTGTAAGACAGGTTATATGTATGCTTCTAAGGACAAAGGCTATTTCAAAATGCTTATCTAACTTTATTGCAGTGTTTCGTTATGGTAGTAGTTAGAATATGTTTTTGATAATCATTGCTTGAAGAAGTCAAAATGTAGCAGTGAGAGATTGCTTTGCCCTAATACCTGTTTTTGTAGGTTCTTTAAATCAAAGCAAGTATTAACTGCCAAGAATATTTCTAGGTGGTTTAAGCCAATATCCATTATTCATTAAGATGAAAACCCCCATTTGGGATGATAGGTACTTTCACAAATAAAATTAAATATGGATAGAGATTTTAAAATTTGTATTTCAGCCTTTTTTTGGATGGTGGTGGTATACTGCTTCACCCTGAATGTATAGTACAGTATTTTGAGTCTCCATGTACAGACTGGGAATCTTATTCTTATGTTAACAGTGCATGATGCAATTAGGGTTTTTTATTGAAACAATGTGAATGTAATGTTCACTTCCAAGGGAATTTCACTGTTATTTGGCACCAATTAACTTGACATAAAAATCATTTGTTACAATTCCCATGTAAAGTAAGAATATTTATCTTATGTGGCAAATTATGCTGAGCTCTTTTGATTTTTATGTTGATGTAATTTCATTTCTCTGTAACTAATTTAACATTAATTAATGTCCAGATTAGCATTTCAGTGCTAATACATCAACACTGGGAATTGCTGGGATTTTCCCTTACACCATGTAGTTGGCATATGTAGCTGGGATTAGGGGAACACTATTTCTTATTGGCAAGCTGATAGGGCTTCCTTTCTGTCATACTCTGTGCTCTTGAACAACATAGTGGGTGGTTTCTCCATAGTCCATTGAGATGCTGTAACAGAGGTGGGACTGGCTTCTCTGATGTGGACAGGTCTCCCTCTCCTTTGAATGAAACTGTGTGATCATTTGCTAATACCCTTAAAAATACAGAATTCACTAAACACATAGAGCAAGTACACAGCCACTCCTTCTGTCTTGCTGCCATTAAGCAGTTATTCTATGTCAAGATTTCTACTCTTTAAGAAAATTTTTCTATACTCTTGTAGAAGAGTAGCCGTCTATTGACTTGAATTATTGTAGACAATAGAAATTTTATAAAGGAAATATGATGTGTTCTATCAACCTGAAGTGCTTTAACAATTTAATTTCTGTTATGTTATGACCTATGATATCCAAAACATATAAATAGCATCATAAATAAGACGTAAACTTAATTCAGGAAGATGTTATTGGAAATTTACTCCAATTGTGCATCTTCAAGCAGTGAAATTGCTATCATTGCCTTTGCAACAACAAACTGGACTGATATGGAGAGAACTACACTCAAATGTAATTCACATTTTCTTACCTTATTCGAGTTCTGTGCTTATTATTTCCCACTTGCATTGTTTCATTATGAAGAAAGTGCAGGCCACTGCAGAAGGACCTGGGACATTCACCCAGGGATTCTTGTGTCAGTACAGAAAGTATTTTATTTGTTGGTGAAATAGTTAAAGCTGAGTCTCCACGTAGCCTTTATTTCACAGCTGCTTGAACAAGCTGCCTTTGTCCTAGTTGTGAATCTGCCCTTTGTCTTGACTACGAATAGCCTGTGAACATGATGCTGTTTTGGAGGCTGTGTTTGCTATTCAATGAATCTTTTATGCAGACAGATTTGGGACTTTTTATCCTGCAGGTTGTTCATTGCATGTCCAAGGAATGATTTAGACTATATAATAAATACCCCTGGATTTTTACTTCTTGATGATTCAAAGGATAGGGATGAAGAAAGCAATATTCAAGCTTGCATATTCCTTATTCATAATACAGACCCACAGGCAAGGTCCTAATTTATGAAATAAAAATTACTTTCCATACATCTGTGGCTGCTTGAAATAACAGGAAGTCTGAGGCTCAATTATCAGAAAAGGGTATGATGGCAAAAGGACTCATGTTCTGAAGGAGGAGAAATTTCCTTTTAGTTTCAAATGTTCACTTCAGGATTATTCAACATCTTTTTTAAGACTGAGTCATAGAATTCTCTAATGTACATCTGCAGGCCTCTATTTTTCATAGCTCTTCAATTTGCAAGTCTTTGTTTTTGTCAGTAGTATTTATTCATTAGATGATTTAGTAGGTACTGGTAGCCCCTCTCCCTGTTACCATTAGAAGGATGTCCCTCTACCTACAGTCCCGAGAAACCAGCTGACAGCGTGTGGGTGATTACAGTGAGTTAATGACAGCTGACCCAGTGACAACTCAGTCGTGCAGAATTCCACTCTATAAACTATTACAGAGTTCTTTGGAAGTAGTTAACAGGAATACCACTTGGTGGCAATTTAATGGGAGTCAGGCCCTCTATGTCTGAGGGAGCAAGAGAAAAGTAGAATGTCCCAGCAAGGCAAATTATAGCAGTTTGGAAGGTACAGAGCAAACAATGTCTCTAGGCAAAAAGATTCACAGTACAGAGCCTAAGAGAGCATAAAAGAAGAAAACTATCTTTGTGGAATCTTTGAAGGTGAGTCATTGAAAAGATACTCAGAAGAGAAAGGCTGATGAGGAATGGTTGTCACTCACAACTTAATTGAAACCCGAAAGTTAGTAGTGTTACTTCAATCTGACACTGGTTCTTCTGAGTAGAAAATGTCACTATCTTAAATAAAATGTGTTTCGCCACAGTATCCCAGTGCTTGATTCAAATGGGAATTTTACAGTCATCTCTGAATAATGTCTTTTTGTGTGTGTGTGTTTGTTTCCTGGTACTCTTTTTGAAT
The DNA here is from genome assembly GCA_035221455.1 of Xenops minutus. NCBI lineage: Eukaryota > Metazoa > Chordata > Aves > Passeriformes > Furnariidae > Xenops > Xenops minutus. The sequence continues at coordinate 23,039,705 of JAWWEE010000004.1, read as the reverse complement.
AATTGTGGGAATTTGAAAAAAACTACGCGCTCTTACAGACTACCTTTATATTTTTCATTCTTATTACTCCAATGATGGCAAATTTTGAAATGGACACAGAGACCCATAATTTGCCATGTAGCAAAGTTTGAAATTTTTAAAATTGTGACTTTTTTGAATTTGAGTATTTCATTGCAATAATAGAAGTACATTGAGGCAGTTATTGCTGGGACGATGCATGTCTTTATTATATGTCATAGAAGCATTTATTCTGATTGCTGTCATCACTGTCACCATATGAACATATGGTCTGAAGATGTCTGAAGGAAAAAGGTATTAGGTACACAGTCAGCCATATGCTTGGGGTACTTTCTAAGAAAAGCTCCTGGTTTAGTCTCCTTCAGAAGAAATCCAGTTGCATATACTGAAAGTGCTGTGAAAGCTGATAATTCACGGAATCTTTAATTTCCTGTGTATAGAAGAAGCAGCGCTTCTCCAGGTCCCCAAGACTAGCACCTACTGCATATTCATTATAGCTGTGACACTGTGCTGTTAGACCAGCACTCAGCTGTGTGTTAGTGTGTTCACTGGCAGAGGAGCAAAGCCTCTGAAGGCTGAAGAGCTGGCTGAGTTAATGACCAACACCCTGGGGCTTTGCCTTAGTTAGCAAGACTCACACTTTGTGTCTTAGTGGCATTAGTAGAGGTGGCTGTGCCCTATCAGGTGCTGCTGCTGGCCAGCTGGATGGCTGAACTGCTGCATACAAAGAATTTCCTATAAAACTGGAAGCCCTGGTGTACAGTGGCTGAGGAAGGAATGCAGCTCTTTAGAGCTGTGTATGTCCCATGAGTTTGCTCTGCTGTGCTATAACTCATACTACTCAAAGGGCAAATTATTCATTGCTCTCAGCCCTCCACAAGCACCAGAGGAGACCCAGCCTGGAGGATACCAAAGTGATTTCCATGAAATTTCAAAACCAACCAGTAGCAAACCCAAGAAATAAAATCAAGACCATACTGTTTCTGATCACAGCCTCAATCAATAGCTATTCCATCCAGACTTTCCCTACACTACTATATTTCATCAAGTTCTGTTATAGAGCTGATACATAAATATTTTTTTGACAAGCAGATCTTTTGTCAGCCTCTGCGGCAGCAGAGCTATGGGAGGCAGCCATGGGACTGTTCTGCCTTGAAAGTAGTGTTGTATCATGTGTTAATGTTATAGTTGCAGTTGCTAGACACTTTGAGGATGAAGTAGCTTTGTCTTTGTTCAGTGTAATATACTGTATTAAGAGGCAAACAGCCCATGCAAGCTATCATTCTCTGATAACTTGAAAGCTTTGACCTGCAGCTAGGTAAATTGTATAGCTAACCAAATGCCAGACTTGCTAAATGGGCCTTTATTTACCTTGAAATAGGATCTGTTTGCAACACTGGCTGTGTCTGGTAATAGACATTTAGCCTTCTGTGTGCATCGTTTTGGTCTTTTTGTACAAAATGGTTGCATTTTACCATGAGACGCAACAGTAGGCGAGGCATAGTTTGTGTGATACTGCAAGTAGAAAATACAAAAAACAGCTAAGATTTTTTTAAAGTAAAATGACTTTAACAGAACACATTTAAATTACTCTGAAATAAGTAGGTCAAGCCAGCAAATGCTAGGGAATTCAACATGAAAGTTTGATTCAGATCACATGGATATTTCATACTTCACATTCATTCTCCTTCTAGTTCAGGATAAAAGTCATGCTAAAATTCTAATCAGTGTTACTATAAATTACTGAATTCTGTTTCCTTCTTCTAGAAATAGCTTTGTGGTTCTCTGTACCTTATCCTATATCTTTAACTATCTTCCAACAAAGACATTTTCTAAACTGCTGAAAATGTCCTTGTACTGCTCAACGTTTCTTTATTTTTAAATGTTTTTTATTGTTCTTTCCCCTCAAAAATACTAGTATAGTGAATTTTTTTTCACCCAGGTCTTCTGCCCTCTTTGAGGCTTTCCTTAGGGTTTCCTTCCTTAGGGTTCAGTTCAAGGTGCTTTGAAGTCAATGTGAACTGTCCCATGTTCCTCACAGCTAGTTTTTGGAAGTCATTGGTTTTTGATACACTCTGAATAACTAGAAAACTCTTGGTGTCTTGAGAGGTAGGTCTGGTCTCTGCTCTAGAATACTTAGTTTGAATAAAGTGAATTTAATCTCCTCCAAGCTGTATAATTCACTTCAGGTCATGAGAGAGCTGCTTTCAGTGAGTGTCACCTGTGGAAGGGAGCACTCCACAGGCCCCTCGGTCACATGCTTGGTCACATCCTAATTAACAAGGATGTCAGACTAGAATCTTTTTCTCCACAAAATGTTCAGCAATGGCAACGTGCTCCCAGTACTGGGAACTGCATCCCATGAATTCCTACAATTTATAGATGGTGTAAAACAGAGAGAGTTTTGTCTCTGTCCCCCCCTCAGTGGGTATTTGCCAGTTTCAATAATACGGTTGCTTTCAGGTTGAAATTCTTTAGCTGACATGATTTATGTACATATTTCTATTTAAAAAAGCATGTTTTTATCTTACAGCAGCAAAATATGAATTCTTGTGTTGCTTGGATGTTTTACTGAAGTGTTTACATTTATTCATTTATTTACTTCAAAAATATATGATAGAATTGCATTCTATTATTACTATGCATTAAAGCAATTTACAAATTCCATGTTTTACAAAGCAAAGTTGTTCTTATCTGTAAGCCAAAAAGACAGCTTAATCTGCAGTAGTATCTTCTGTAAAATATCTTGCACAATTAAATCTTGAACAACCAAACAGTTTGTTTCCTAGATGACATTATATCTGCAAATATTAGTTGTCCTTCCTCATAATCTCATCATTGCATACACTGGCCAAATTGCCAACCAGTATTCTGAGCTGAAGGCAGTTTCTACCCCATACTCTGCTTCAAATGCATTCAGTCTTGGAAATAAAGTCATTGTGTAGCTTTACATTGTATAATTCTTAAATAACCCCTTCAGTAAGTGCTTAAGCTTAAGAGGAAAGTTCCTTGATGTATTTTTAAAAAAATAAATAATTCAGCAGAATGGGTTTTTTCCTCCCATTTTCTAAGCAAGAAAAATTTAAGTGAATCAAACTCGATCCAGAAAATATACAGCACATGCAGTAAAAAGCAGAGTTATCTATAAAAACACCTGGAAAATGAAAATCTGGTTTATTAAGTATTATCATTTCCCTTGCAACACTTCTTCAGTGTTCCTTTTTTGAGTAAACTCCTATTGTACAACGTGATTTAAAATGTATTCATTATCTTCCTTCTCACAGTTCTTTAGAGTGAAGTTTGTTCTGTACTGTGCACTATGAACCTAATTCTTCTTTGTTTATTCCCTTCAATTATGCTTTATGCTGTAGAAGAAATAAAATTTTAGAGTTGCTGATAAATTTTTAACAGACAGTATGGGATTTCTGTTGGTGCTTATAAAATAGTTTTATAGTGTATCCAGTGTATAGGTTAATGTAGCTTTTCCAGCAGCACAAATTATTATAAGACTTTCTTTTAATTCTTCTTATTACATACATCTTTATTACCTTACGTATTAAACAAGTCTTTGGAAAATGTCATCCAAATTCTAGGGTTTCCACAGAAAGTTTGCTGTGCTGGGATCTGTGATTTTAATCTCTAGAGTTGACTTTGCAGTCACAACCTATAAGGTCTGAAACTCTAAAAACAAAACATTTCCTTGAACAATGCTTGGCAGGCAAAGATGATCAGAATTTGGTTTCTGTATGTAGGTGTCCAGAGCATTGTGCATTGATGGTTCAGTTTCCAAAGCACCATCAATCTCCTATACTTGAAATATGATATATTGATTATAGGATTAACTTAAAGCCAATACATATTTTTTCTCAACAATAAGAAGGGAGTGGCAGTTTTATCTGATGAAGTCAGTCCCTGTCAAGATTACAAAAGAGGACTGAAACCAAAGCAGAAGTGAGTTTTATGGAGAAGATCTGCTTCTGAAGACAGGTGCTTTGGCACTGTGGGAACCTGGAGAACAGTGTGCTGGAGGGAAAGTGGTGAAACAAAATGAAACATCTTCTAGTGACCTGCCTGGATTAACCACAATTAAAAGCTGTTTCTGAAATGCACATTGAAATTCAGGGCAAGCTTCAGGCACTGCTCAGTCTTAGACTTGTTATGGTTTAACCCCAGCCAGTTACCTTCATCTCTATTTATTCCTCCCTTAGTCCATTCAAACTGGCCACCTTTGAGATGGCCTTTCACATTTTATTTGAATATGTCATTATATGCTGTATCATGGACAGAGGTCCCTCAAATTGCCATGGAATTGAAGGAGGTGTTGCTAGAAATTCAGGGGTGTCTCTTTAAAACTGTTTACTATCAGAGAGCTATCACTTACTGTCATTAAATAGTGGATTCATGCATGGTAAAAATAAGTAATTTAAATATTATTCATATTGTTCCATAGTGACTTCATGGACTTGTTATGATACTGACAACTGATCTTTGAGAAGTGAAGTACTCCAATAGTTTTGCTCTAAGCATTAAGGACAAAATAGACAGTTAAATTTCTGAGTCTGCTAATCTGCCTAAAAATTTGTAAATGAGAACTCTTTCACCTTGGTTCTATCTTTGTATCTTCCCTGTCCCAAACAGACTGACCTTTCAAAGAGGTCACATCACATCACAGCAATCACATCACACAAAACATTACAGGAAAAAAAAAAAAAAAAGGCAGCAGCATTTTCAAGCCTAAAGGCAAAAGGCTGTGTGATATTTTATTCCATGCATGCTTCTCATCCAGGTTGCTTTTTACTTAAATCCTTGAATTAGAATTTTTCTTTGTATTGTCTGGTATATGTTGCCTTACTGGGGATATTAAAGATGCTCACTGAAGTAATTCTTATTATTATTTCCCATAAACATCCTGGAAATCTATAGTGATTTAAGTTCTCTTGACATGTAAGTCATTAAATAAAGGCTGGGGAAATTATCTCTGCTAGTGCACGGTTTGATTCTTAATTCTGCTCCTATTTGCTTTGAAAGCCTGTGTTCTTCAGTTGGAGATGGATTGGCTTTAAAATGATATGCAGTTTCATGGGTAAAGCTCTACTGTGTTTCATAGTTGAAATATCATTTTAGAGTGTGGCTAGCTTCTCTTCAGATTTCATTGTGAAATATTTTGCCATTGAGTGGATATACTTTATCACCTTCCCATAGTTTAAGCCAGAAGCAGAGTTTAAAGCCTATTTTTTCATGTACCACCCACTGGGAAATGCATTGAATGTCATGAGAATGATTCTGGATGCAGGTATTTTTTCCTGTTATTTAGGAGCCAGGCCCCAAGCAAACCCTAGAATATTTTCCACTGTTTGTAGATGCCACTTCTCTCAGTAAAGCCTTATAAAAGTACTCAGGCATGCCAACATGTGCCTCTGAAGTGTGCGTGGAGGCACATCCAAATGAACATGGATGATTTCAAACTGCAGTGTGCAGCCATATCTGCCCAGGCATATTTCCTAATCCAGTAACTTTATATGGGCAGTCCAGTGTACCCATACACATTGCCAAAGGCAAGCACCAACCCTTTTGAGTTGGCAAACTGGCAATGAAGTTTTATGTAATGTCCATTTTATGTAATTGCCTGCTATCATTTCAGAGGCAAGATGCCACTGGGCAGAACTGTGTCTGCACCACAGTTTTTTCTGTTCCCAGTTGCATAGACACATGTTCCCATTTCACTTCTTTCTAATGGGTTTATTATAGCATGAGCATTAAAAATATAAATCTCATATGTACTTTCCTTTTTGTTGTACAAGGAACTGTCTACAGCTAGATGTTCAGCAAGGGCAAAAACTGTGTTTCAGGTGTTTGCCTTAGTGGAACTATTCTGATGTAATGCTGTGAAAGAATGAGCTCTCCCTTTCAGTGTAGTTGGGCTAAATTGAAATTTCAAGAAGGGCAACAGTCAAAACATGTCTCTGCAACCTGCAACAGGTCTTAGACATGCAAGATGCAAGAAATAGTTGTCATTTGATGAAGGATCACTGTTTTCCTTAATTTCTTCAGAGTTTAGTGGTTATATGTCCTTGTCCTAGGTGCTATGACAATTTAACTTTGTTTTAGTAGTAAATATGTCATAAACTGCAGCTTGCAAACCAGTTAGGAGGAAGATTATGGCTAATTACAGTGGTGAATGAATTCCTCACTTTGCTTGTATAAGTATTTAGAGTCTCTGTTCAATCTAGGCAGTTATCTAGACAAGTAAATCCCACTGGGAGTCACCAAATCTGGGCATGGAACCTGTGCTGGCAACTCTGAAAATCGCTTAAATAATGTAAATGTTTGTAATCACAGACACTTTTAAATGGCAATGCATTTTTTTCATGAGTAATTTTCAATAATTTCTAAATTCAAAATATACTCAAGTTACCTAGTCCTTTTACTGCCTGATTAGTCTATCTGCTCTATGTATAATTGGGCAAGCATAATCATAACTAAGCACATTTTTGCACTGTGAAGTAGGTAATAAAAGCAAGATTAATCACAAAGCTGATCAGTCAAAGGATTGTTGCCAGAGCAGCAATCTGGGGCTTAGAGTTTCAGAGTTCATTCTGGTTCTCATCAGCCTGGGCAGAGTTGAACGGCAGGTGGTGGTGGTACCTATGATTTGAAATAAGAAATTTCTGTGTTTCCTATACCCTGTAAGTCTACATTTCTTTTACTTTGCTTATCATTTTTACAAAATGCAGATATGCCTCCAGGGAAAACAGGAAATATGTTTTTAGTTGTGTTCTTGTAGGTTTCCATATAGCAATATGAAGTATTTTTACATATCTATATATAAATATAAATTTATACCTACTTGGAATGACTTCTTTAGAAATAACCTCTTTTTTCATGTTAAGGTTCAAAACACATAATGCCTCTCAAATATACATATTGCATTGTCTTGTGATTTGTGGTATGACACTCCTTTGCTATGTCTGGGGTGAACTGCTTGCATTTGGATTTCCCTGTGAAGTGAGGGTACTTGGCTTCTGGAAAGTGTTGCTTTCTTTTGCATCAGACCCTTGACTGCTGGCACTTTCTCCCATGAAAGTAAGACAATTCCCTTCCTAAACAAAAGGACTGATGCTTAGTGGCATCAATCTACCCTTTAGGGTGAACAAGCAGTTGTTTTCAAATGACTCTTGGGCAGTTGGGAAAAATTCTCTTGTCTCTGCTTTTAAAACTGTAGATTGTTTCCATGTCCCACCACCCAACACATACACACTCTTTGGTTAAGTAAATATTTTTAGTTGATTTGCATTCCAACATAACATTTATATTTGAACAGTGAATTGTTGGCTTTCTAGGTGTCCAAGAGCTGTGTCACATGTGATATTCCTGAGAAATGTCTGCAGTATGTATGTGGAGCAATCCTGTATCCTACATACAGGATATAGAGATGTAGTGTCAATTTTGTGTTGTTAGCTACATCCTGCATTATGCTATGAATAAACTGCCCCAGAAGCCTTGTTTTGCATACTGGGGACCTACCAGGTTTTGGCAGCACTAACATGTGTTTCTGCCTAAAATTCGTAATAGGTTTGAGTTACGGTGCTGGCTACAGAAGGTGAATTGGAAACAACTCCTCTTTAGTTATTTTACTGCTGGATCAATTGACTTCTATCATATTTCCATGTAAGAGTTAAAAAAAAAAAATATAATTTGAGTTACCAGTTATTGGTTTGGAATAGTTTTAAAAGAGAAAAATGCGCAATTCTGTCTTTAGCCAGGGTATATTACACATTTCAAATATTATGCTGATGTTAAAGCTTGGTGAATGCATGGTCTCTGCAAGAAAAATGTAGGTTAGTTTCATAAATTGTGTATGTGGAAAACATTGTGGCCAGTGTTCATATATATTTACTGTCCTATGCTATTGTCAGTTCCAAACATTTCAAATATATGAACATATAGAAATATATTCTCAATATCAAGCATAATGGTTTTGAAAAGGAAAAGCGTGTTGTTTTTCTCTGCTAACCCATGCATAAGATATTGCACAAACAAGACATTCTTTTTAACAAAAAGGAGATATTAGAAGCTGTATCTAAAAGTATCAAATCAAACTTCAGATGTCACCAGAATGGCAATTAAAATTGCAAAACCTAACGACCCTGACTGGTCTGTTAAGTAAGAGTCTCTTATGTCTGGAAAATTATGAGTCTAGTTATTAAATTACAGCATAGCTAATTATTGTCTCTGATTTTCCTGAAGGATATTATAGGTTCAAAGTTTAATTTTCCCCCTCAATTATAAAATGGACAAGATTATTTTCAAATTAGCATCCCTAAAATCAGAATTCTAAACAGAACAGGAAAATTTAATATTGTTGAATGGAGTTATGGATTAGCACTTGATGGAGATTTTCCACACACTTTGATAGAATCATTTAATCATAGAATAACTGAGGTTGGAAAGTCTCTGTGAACACTCATCTTGCCAAACTTCAAAACTGGATCAGGTTATCAGAGCTCTGCTTCTCTATGTTCTGAGTATCTCCTAGGCCAGCAACTCCAGTGTCCACTCTCTGGACACTTAATCTATTCATGGGAATAGAATAAGACCAAAGCGAGTGTGACTCCCCAGTTTCATGGAGATTTGCCCAGCCACCTGATCCTACAAGCTGCCTGCAAAGCACTGTTGGAGCCACCATGACATAGAACATCTTATGAGTCTGAGAGGAAGGTTTTGAACTGTATCACATGTGGATTTTTGATTCGTGACACCTCACTCACAGTGGGATGGCTGGATAGATGCATACCAGGATACCTCCATTTTCTTAGACTAAAGACTCACTACTAAGGGCTGGTTTTACACAGCTGCTATTTGCTTTACAAATACTGCCAAGCTGTGCCAGCAGAGCTGTCTGATAATGGTGCAGCTGTGGTGTGGTTCTTACACCAGTCAAGAGCCACACAGCCTGGCCTGCCTTGCAGTCAAAACAGCTCCTTCTGATGAAGGTCAAGGATTAGTTTTGAATCAATAAGGGTGCTGCTTGAGATCGTGAGTTATCACTGTTATAAAGGAACGTTTTTGTGTTGTTTTGTGTTGCTATTGCCCAAATGATTTTCTCCATTTTCAAAAGTTTGAATTTAGCTTATTGGTCTAGGAGTCTAGATCGGGGGCTAGCTTATAGCTGCAAGAGCAAGTCTCCGGCTGTATAATATTTAAAATAGCTTATGCCTGTTTATGTAATTGTTTAAATAAAAGGTCTCATTGCTTTAAATGGGAAGAAAACAAAAACATGTAGGATAAGGTTCTGGCCTCATTAAAATAAATTGGAATTTTCTGTTAACATGCTTCTGGTGTTTTCAGGGGTTTTATCTGTAATACTGGAGTAAAGCACAATCCTGAGACGCAAAATCCATTCTCCAGGCATTTGTCTTTGGGGTAAAGAAAAGTTAAAAAACAAAGTCAAGTATAATCAAAGGTAGGACTTTGTTAGTATTAAAAAGGAAGGAGATACTTAGTGAGAAGCAAGGACCATATTAATCAAAGGCAGGTTCTTTCTGTTTCAAATGAGCTTTATAACCAACCTTCTTTGCAATATAAAGAGTGCACATTATGTGTAGACAAGGATTTCAGGAATACACTTTGAATAAAATCCTAAGCCCCTTTTCTCCGAAAAGCATTAAGCGTGAGGTATTAAGCAGAAAATGCAACTTTAAAATGGAAAAAACCCTTTACAGACAGGTATATCTCAAAAGAAAGTAAGTCCATTATGACCTGAAAAAGGATTAACAATTATTTATAGATCTGAAAGTGTTTGTAGTGTTGTTGTTAGAAATGACTTTGTAGAAAGGAAATTCTTTTGAAATATGATTATGAGAAAGACAAAATTAAAATGCAGGTCAGGTATATTTTTGGGTTTGCACCTGTCATATTTTGAGCCACCCTGCAGCAATGTATATATAGGGTAAAACAGTTCATGAGAGAATGTTTTTGAATTTTAATGACAGCTTCGGGGTTTTCATGACCTATCAGCTCTGGAAATAATCCTACTGGTTTGCAAAAATTTTCAGTAAAAATCATATGACAATAATAATGATGGGCTCTCTGTAGAAAGAGAAAATTGATTAAAGACATGTGACATGTTAAGCACTGACCTTGGAGAAACTAAGGCTTTTGGCCCCAGATCAGGGAGATTTGCAGCAATTGAAAGCAATAACTGTTGGACAAATATAGTATATTTTACAGCTGTAATTTGAAACCAGCATGTGGCAGACTGGCGTAATTTATGCCAAAGTGTATTTTTGCTGCATAACTGTACTGGTTTGAAGGTAAACCAGCAGAAGAAATGGACCCACTACCAGAGAGGTTATGAGTCAGAGTTACAATTTTA
>JAWWEE010000004.1:22984101-23029194 GCA_035221455.1 Xenops minutus | reverse complement strand
GAATAGAGGGGGTAGAATACATAGCTTTATTACTCCCACCCAGTGACAACTGGTCCCTCCTGCTGAACTAGGACAATAACTCATTACTCCTTCCAGTGGGAGCCAAGAACACAACCTGCACAGGTACTGCTGAAAATCCCAGTGGTTGCTAACAATTGCCTTAGCCATAAATAACTGTGAGAGTCGGACCCATTAGATACCATTGTCTTGTGATCCGGAAAATGGAGTTTTCTTTTGGAGGAGGAGTGTGTACCTGTATGTTAATGACAAAAGTGAGAATGTTGGAGATTCTCTTAGGAAATAATTTCTTCCCACAAAAGTTTATGGCATGTGTTTGGGTGATTATCAAGTTGTGTGTGGTTTTTCTGGTTGTTGGGCTTATATGTTTTTTTTTTTCCCATAAAGGAACTAATAGAATTGAGCTGTCCATTTTGAAAGTAACAATTTCAGGTGGCAGATAATGATTTTCACGTATTGTTAGGAAAGTACTTCTCTTCAGAGAAATAACTGATGCCAAGAGTATTCTGAAGTCAGTCCTAGATTGCTACTGGCATTAGGTAAATGTGTGATGTGAGGTGGAGCAGTAAGAATTGGAACTTCTTCTGAGTTGTCTTTTTTTTTTTTTTTTATTTGCACAGTGAAAGGAGAATTTGGCTCTGAAACAACTAAAGTTGGTCTTGAACAGAGGTGAATGGTCAAGACATTTTCTTTGCCAGTCACTGAAGTTTATCAGTAGTGGGCTGAAAAAGCAGTCTCACTGACAAATATATAACCTTTTTTAGTAATCAAAGGTATGAAACGGGACTTTGCTAATCAGAGATGTAACAAATGTCTTCATAATCCACTGCTGTCAACAAGCAGCTGCAGCTCATTACATTGGTGTGTGCATTAATGCTCTGCAGCATGTTTTCAAATAAAATCCAGTCAATTACTGTAGATAGATTTATTCACATGAATATGTGAAACATTCAACAAAATATTATTCTCTCAGATGAATGAACAGACTTTAATTGACTTGAAAATCTGTGTTTCTGTCAGCAGAAAAGAATGATCAGAGGTACTTTGCTTATGTAATGTTATCTATTTAATTTCTCTTGTTATTAATAATACAGTGTCTTCGAACATAGTGATTTAAAAATTATGCTTGAGGTATCCAATGGGAACAAAATGCAACCCTGATTTTATAACAGCAGTCACTTCTAGAAGGGTAAATTGATGTTTCCATAAAAAGAGGGCAGTTTAAAAGGACTTATAGTAGAAATTCATCTATGGGTATTTTTTTCTCTAGAACAAGTGGTTTAATTCACACATTCAAGAAAACCTGGGAAGTTAATTGCAAATTTAGAATTGAACCTGGATTCAGGCCAAGGTAACATTTAGTGACCCACTCTTTTCTCCAATAGGTGACTCTCATCCTGTTCCATTTTTTAGAAAAAGCTTTTTGTAATACATTTCAGGCTTCTAACACCTGATCCACCTGGCTGCCCTGTTAGTTTCTTCAAGTGTTTTTGTGTATTGACCCTGCATTTGAGGATAGAAAAGTTCTGATGATTGTTCACAGATAGTCAACCTAGTTCCCATTCACCAGCATTACTTCCGAATGAGCTGTAAAGAATGGACTCTTTGACTTTAAGTACTAGTTGATAAGTGTAATTTTATAGGTGTTTGCATACAATCTGCAAACCCAAAGATATGAAGTAATGAACAGAAGAAATAGGTTGTAGTTTTATAGAATAAAAGAAAAAAAACTTTTTGCTGTTAGAAGGTAATTGAGAAATTGTCTGGTTTTTGTCTTGAAATATTCTGCAAATGTGCATTCCAGTACTACTTGTGTTTTCCCAAAAAAATTATGGATTACATCCTTCAAAGATTCCTTTTCTCCAGTCCATAGTTTGCTGTGTAGAATCCAGTGGAATGTTCTTAGTTGTTAGGACTTAGTTTTCTCATTTTCTCTCTATAAGCATTCATCTTTGCAAGGCAATCTTTGCAGTCTGCTGTGGCCTTGAGCTCAGTCTCATGTAGATTCTGCATGTGAAAATCTCGTGTAAATAAGAACTTTCTAAGAACCTGAAGAACTGGGAAGCCATTGAACTTTTGATTTTGAGATGTAATGTAGTGTATATTGTTTCCTACCACCAGTTAAATAAAATGGTTCTGTGGTGTCTGAGACTTGCAGGATGTTCTTTCATTTTAGTTCTTCCCTCCCTTGGGGCTTCCAAGTATCTTCTCAGTGCAGCAGTGACTGAATTCTGGACAAAACTCAAGTGCACTTTAGGTGGGTTTAATAAGTGCTCATAATGGGGAGGTCCTGTGAGCCTCGTGAGTGCTCTTCAGGTGCAGCCAAATCAATTAGGTATCGCCGTGCCCAATTCACTCGAGTGCACTGCTTTGATATACTCCAGAAAATACACTTTTTCAATCTAATTTCTTTCCTGTGGAAGGCCTGTCTTGCTGTAGGTATTTTCCCTATCTTTTCAGTGGAATTGCGTTCATCAATGATGCAAGATCAAGAAATCAATGTGTCAGTGTACAAGTGGGCTAAATACTGTAAATTATCCATTAAGTTGTACCAATATTCACCTTAACAAAAAGATATCTTCGAACAACAATTAATTATGTCCAATGTTATGACTTTGCAACTTCAGTGAAAAGTTGGGCTGTAATAAAACCTTGAAAAACACTTATCCCCACTGATAAGGAGAAGAAAGGTGGTATTTTTTTTAGTGTATTTTAATTTTTTTGCTACTATCAAACAGTGAAAAGGGCTTAGGCATTTTATTACAGACCTCTTGGGAAATCTGTACCTGCTTTTTAATGTTTTCATAGTGTGTGACAAAACAAGTCTACAGAATTTCATGAATATTAGTTCATTAGGTATGGATGGATCTTATGCTCTACATTGCATTGAGTTGGGGTGGGATCTTAGGATATTTGCAACTTACAGTGAAAACAGAGTGTTTTCATGAACTTAACTGGGAATTTACTACAAATATTTAGGCTTAGTGTACTTTAATTATCCTGACATTGGCATTTCTGGGAGGTTAGCTATTCCTGAAGTGATGTAATTACTGGTAAAAAATATGGTAAGTTCTCTGCTTTCCAAGTGATTGGCTAGGATCTGTCTCAGAGAGATGCACTGTAAGGATTTTATATGGCTCTGTCTGTTGTTGCAAGAATTGGGAGAGCACAAACACAGCAAGTGAACAGGCCTATAACAAATTTCTTAAGTAAAAATCAAGACTTCATATTGACTATAAGAACAAATAATATGCAGAACATCATCATATGGAGCATGGACAAGGCAGAACAAGTTGTAACTAAAACTGATCTCAAACTGTTTGAGTGCTGATTGCTTTGAATGTTGTTTAGATAATATTCTCTGGGTTTATTTTTTGTGGGGGTTTTTTTGTTACTGTTTGGGGTTTTGTTTGTTTTGTGATTTTTTTTATGGTAGGACGATTTTGAACTAAAAATTAAGATTAAATATTAAAATGCTTCCCTGTGCCTTTCTGTTTTCTACAAAGTGAAAAATTTGCCAAATACATTTCAGGAAAACATTTTAACTTTTCCTCTGTTTTTTAATCTAAGATAACATCCTTTATTTTCATAAACTTTTTTCTTCCCTGCTTTTTTATGGACATTGTGAAAGGAACTGTAGGAAACATAGAATTAATTTTAAGCTTATAAACACTATCAGTGACTGAAATATGTTTCATTTCCACTGTTTTCTAAAAAGAAGATAAAAATTTATACAGGGTTGGTGCAGAAAAATAGTACATACATCATATTTACAAGTCAAAATGACAGAAATAGTTTTGCAGAATCCAAGACTGTCAGGCATTATCTCAGGCCAGATTCTCAGATGAGTGAAAAGAAATGACTGAAAACAAAGGAATGCAGGGGGGGGATAAAAGACATAGACTCACTTTGGGTCAGTATAACTCAGCCAGCTTCAGTCACTGTTAACAGTATTTCTGGTCAGACTTCTGTCTAAGGGGGCATGTTCAGAAATCTAGAAACCAATTTCTCATAAACTGATGAATATTACTAATAATATCAATAAATTTTAATTAATATTGAATGTGAATCTTAAGGTGGGTATGTGTAAGAAATAACCAAGGAAAAGTGGTTTGTTTTTCCTGTTTCCCCCACCTCTATTATTTAATTTCTCAAGTTACTCTGGACATCAACAAACAGGTTTTTGAATAGGCGAGTGTCCAAAACGTGGTACAGTCAGAAACGGGAGCTCTTCCTTTGCAGAGGGTTCTTTCTCCGTGTAGTTTCCCCCTGTTTACAAACTCCAGTCCCAGCCCCATGGTCCCTTCCAAGGGGCACGCCCTTCTTCCTGCTCCGCTCGACTCGCTCCAGCCGCTTTTGGCACGAGGTGACTTTGCGGAGCTTCCCGACACCTGCGGGGATCTCCGGCTTTTCCCTTCCCAGCTTCTGTTACCTGTTCTGGAAAGGGGGGCCGCTTCCCGATCTCCGGAGCGCCTGTCACCACCCCCTCTGGCGGGGACACCCCGCACTGCGGCTCGGGCAGAGCCTGGATGCGGGATGCATCCTCCACTGCCGCCCTTGGGAATTACACAGCAGCGGAGCACTGAAGCGCTGCTTAAGGAGCTTGGCCAGGGTCATGGGACATGGCACTTGGGTGTAACATGGTTTCCATCACTTTTACACAGGCTAATATTTTTTTCCTTTTGGTTATTGGAAAACATATTTTGATTAGTAAACTTTGTTTAGAAAGTGTTTTGTGAATATAATCCTTTATTTATTTTATTCTCTATGCCTTTGGATATGTGTTCTATTTTTCTGATTTTTTTTTTTTTCAGTGGAATAGCTGAAGTGATAAGAAACACATTAAATGAATTTATTTTTGCTCTTACAATGTGCATGCCAGCTGGTCACTGTATTTCTAAGCAGACTTTTAAAGACAGCAGAAAAGGAAGACAAACTGTCCTAGAGCTGCCAGTATCAAAACCATCAAAACAGAAGTGAAATACTTGTCCTGTTCTGATTAATGCTGTATTCAGAACAGAACATTCTCCTGGTCTCTTTAAATCACATCAGTGGCCCGATCTGACCATCTCAGTCTCTGTAAATAACACGTCCATAACATTAGTAGGAATTTGAAGTCAAGAACTGAAGGAGCAAAAACCTCCAGTCTCTACACTGAACTTAACCTCCTCCTCCTCCAGTATTCCAGATTTAGTCTGGACTTACCTGACCTACAGTCATTTTTCATGAGTGTTTTTCCTGTGAAATCATAGATATGCACTGGTCACAAATGGGGAAAGATGTCTTCAGGGAAGGTCACGGCTGTAAGACCTTTTTTTTGCTTCTAAAACAACTAATCCAGCCTTGAATGTACTTCCTGTTTGGTCCTAATTAACTAATTGAGGCAGAGAACCTTTGGGAATGAGCTCCATGAGTCATTGTAGCACCTGCATTAATCAGCATTCATAGCTCCACTGCTCTCCCAGCAGCTGGCACTGTATAAGCCTGTGCAGAAGGAGCATAATGAAATGTAGCCTAGTGGTCAAAGGCTTAAAATTCTGTGTATTCAAGATTCACTAGGTCTTTTAGGTCTTCCACTGAAATGTGTTTCACTTACTGACCCTCTAAATGTCAGATGTCTTGAAACTTTTTGAACCTGCAAAAAACAGTGTTGCAGTGATAGGCACTGGGGCATGGTCTCTTCCAGTGTTGTGTAATCTCTTAGGAACATTTTTGGGGTTTTGGAGAGGCTTATTACCTGGTGGTTGAGAGAATGACAAGAACTGAGAGGAAAGAACTGTGTCATAAGCCTTTCCAGCATATGATAATGGCTGGACACTGTGGTCCATGAACAATATTTTTTGTGCCCCCAGTTTGCAGGTATCCCCTTTCCTCTCCATCATCATGAGTGTAGGAATGGAACGGGGGACCATGGACTGCAACAGACAGCAGTGGCAGTGTGCCCTTCAGAAGTCTGCATTCAGCTACCTTTACTGTTTTGTGCATAGCTCCTGAGCACTGAAAGCCATTGTGGTAATGAAGGCACTTAGGCACACTGGCAGTCAGTAGAATTAAGGTTAAGTAGCCATACAGTTTTTAAAGTAGGCTTAGTGTTGTAATTTGCAGAGGCACTTGGTAATGTTACCTGTTAACCCCTTCTCTGCATGCTATTTTGAAAATAGCTTGCCTTGGTATCTCAGTTTCCTTGTAGTCTGTGCCTTTGTGTCATTTGAACTTCCTAATAGCATACTAATGATTTTTAATTTTGTTTCTCACAATTTTATCTTGGGTGTAGCATAGGGTCAGTTTAAACTAATTTTAAATGTGCATGCAGTAGGTGAAGTCCTTAGCTGTCTCATTGACATAACTCCACAAGAGTCAGTGGCTCTTTGCCAGCTTCCACTGGAGGGGATAGCTGGGCAAACCAGGGTTAGTGAACCCTTCTTCTGGATTGTCCCCTTAATCCTCTTATATTTCTATTTACCCTTTATTTTTTTTTTTTAAATGAAGGTATTTCTATTTTTTATACTTATATAATAGCATTTCTCAAAAAATCCATTATAAATAATCTAGCTACTTTTATCATCTGTTTCCAACACAAATCCTAGTTCACTCTCTGAAGAACTGCCTTCTAGAAATATGAGTTTATGAAAACATGAACAAGGAAATCTTCTCAGGTTCTTTTACGTTGTACTGCTCAGCAGCTAAGAAGGGAGCAGAAGAAAGCCAGTGGTCACCAAGCTGGGAAAAAATGTTTCTTTAGAACACCACATGTGGAAGAATGTATTGTGATTGCACTATGAAAATAGTCTTGAAAATGCTTTTTATTTAAGGCTCATTTTGGTAGGAAGATCAGTCACCTTGATCACACTAAAGTTACATAGAAAGTATATCATAAATACCTTTGAAATGCACAGAAACACTGAAGTCTCTACTTTCCAGATGATTGCAGGTTTACAGTTCAGTCTGTGTGCAAAGGCAATGTAAGTACTGGGTATCTTAACCAGCTAGGTGCCCATTCTTTAAGAAAAAAAAAAAAAAAATCACAATGTTCTAGAAAGGGAAGAAAATTAATAAAAATGTGACATTTTGATTTTATTTTTTAATACACCATTTTCATGAAAACGGAAATAATGATGATTTAACAGCAGCATTGTACATAGCTTAAATCCTCCCAAAGATGAAGGTCAACACTGGATTCTGAGATAAAAAAGACAGATTAAATATTTTTAACATATAATGCTGATAATGAAATCTATAAATGGAAACCTTTTCTGTGTTGTATAATGATAACACATGACATTTTATTGTCCATATAACCTTTAGCTTTTCTGTCAATATTATTGTGCTGCACTGATTTCAGAAAAGGCATTAAACACTGTCAGAATGAAAGGCATGTTTTAATAATATAGCAATTACTATCCACTTATGATGTAGAAATATAATGGGCTTTTAATGTATTGAATCAAACTCTATCTGCTTCAATAACAGTGTTGCTAAAGCTATCATCTATAATTTATTAAGAATGGAAGAAAATTTGATGTCAGGAATGTAAACTAAGCCCTGCAACAAACATTTCTTGTGAAGGCACACAGATATTCACCAAATAATGACTGAAGGGTCCAAGTATCAGCATCAAGTGTTTGATGTTTATTTTTAACATAAATGCAATTTTTAGTTTTATAAAAAATAATTGATCAAACAGCAGCAGCAGAACCCACATACTAGTGGTTGCATAAGCATTATTTAAGACGCATTCTGTTAAACAATCTCATAGAACTGTCCCCCTTTAAAAAACCTTGTGATATAATTTCTAAATACAAAGCATGATCTCTGAATAATTAAAATCAAGATTGAGTCATTCTGTCGTGTAGTTTTCCATTTTTAAAAGCTTAGCTCCCAATTTGTATGCCAGTTTGTAGAAGCATGTTAAATGGTTCTTAACTTGTAGGCTCAGCTTTGCCTAAGCAAATGTCTGTGGCTACACTTTTTAGTATTCAGAATTATATGACTGTTCATCCTTGCAGCTGTGCATTGTGTAGCTTGTCTGATCTGTTTTAAAAGTTTTATTGAGAATGTGATAAACAGTGAGGACAAAATTACTTCTTGCCAGTTTAGATGCCTTTTAAGAAAACTTATCTGTGTTGCTGATGCCTCAATCAAAACTATGCAAGTGCTATAATACAAGGTATTATTTAAGAGACTGATTGCAATGATCAGAGGAAGGAGAAGTTTTGATAGCCATATGTTTGTACAGAGAAAATTGCAGCTTTGCTGTAAGACTAACATCATGGCACTCTGTGTTCATTAAGCTATCATGACAGAACAGAATTCCTCTTGAAAATAAAGATCCAGACTCTGCCATGACATGAACCCTATGTGTTGCAGAAAAGCCAGATCAATTACAGCTTCTTGTTTCCAGTCTGATTTAACAAAAGCATAGAATAGTAAGGCATTACTTTTAATAAATATACATTTTCTATTGTTTTTCAGCATTGAGGAACATATTTAACAAATTATCTAGCAGATTTTAGAGTAACATGCCAAAAGTAAAGATAAAATCACAACAGAAAGTTCTCTCTTGCTGGTTGCTCTGATACCAATGAGGATGGTGTAAAAAGCAGTGGCAGGAAATGGCTCCAAGGGTTTGCACTAACTTTGTGTTATGGATGTTTTTATTACACTGCAGGATAAAACTACAGTGACCTTGTTAACTTCACCTCTTATTCCTGCTGTTTATTTGAACATAATGGACAGCAACAGAGTTTGCAAAACCACAAGACTTAGTCCTGATTTTGTCATCTAAGCTGTGTAGATACCAGAATCTGCCAGAGCAGATCATCTTGCAAAATGAGCCTCTATGATATAACATCTGAGAATATGTTTGCACAGTAATGTACCAGGGAAAAAACTAAGCTAGTGTTAAATGAGTTTCTAATGAGAAATAGTTCATCTGTGGCAGGATGGTAAATCATCCTCACTCAGAGCTGGGCTGTTACAAATTGGTTTCTACTACCAAAACCAGCCATTGATTATCTGTACTGTGCAGATGGGCAGGCAACCTCAGTGCTACATGTGAGCTTGAGTCAAGACTGCAGGGGTAGAACATGTTGTTCTGTCCCCTGTTCAGGGCAACCTTCAAGTCAGATTTTCTGAGCTAGAGCTTTAATCTTACTATACTTGGTCACTAAAGTACATACCTTGTTGAAATCATAGTCCCTCCTGACTTTGTTTTAGCTAGATTTGAAAAGTATCATTGTTTTGATTGAGCTTTCTATGACATTGATGTAACTAGTTATCTTGTGAAGCAGTTTGGAAGATGAGTAAATACTTAAGAGAAGTTCTTCAGTGCTCATTAAGTTCCAGTTATTCACCCTTGTCATTAACAATCTTTTTGTTGAAAGTGACCTTCCCTCCTTCTGAGATTTGGTTCTGAGAACATTCTGATCCCACCAGCCATGACTGTAATTCATGTACCAATTCAAATGTGTGAAATTCATTTTCAACTTGAATCAGCAGCTGGGGTTCAAATCTCCAAAAACAGGTGCTGCAAGGACAAAAGAGGATCATGTAATGCTAGATTGGCTCGAAAGATGTGTATCAACAATGAAATTATTTCAAGAAGTATTCTTTCTATTTTATAATGAGAATTTTAGTACAGTCAATTTTAGTACATTGGAATTGACTGAACACTGACTATACCTCAGACTGGAAAGATAATAAATCAAATCTTATATATACACTTACAAATACTAAATGGAAACATTTCAGAAGACACACAAGGTGCTTTTGTTAATCATTAGTTTCATTAATCCAGTGCAAATAGAATCTAAATCTGTGTAACAAGATGGTCATGTTAGTTTATTTTACTATTTCTACAAGGAGTTTCCTTTTTAAAATCAGGTAGAGCACTTGCATTAAGTTTCATTTTTGCAAATTGCCATGATAGCATCTGCAAGAGAACAGTTAATGCTGTCTTTTAACCTGACCTCATGGGCATCATGAAATGTAGAGGTATGTGCACGTACTCTCTTTGGTGCACCAAACAGAGCGTGATCTTAATCCTGGACAAATGATGTTGCTTCTACTCTGTAAAGGCAGTTTCGCTATGAGTAATCTATAATAGCCAACTCAGCTTTATCTTTATCAAGTATTTTTATAATTGCTCTTGATTAATTTATGTACATCCTTATAAAATGTCTTGCTCACCTGTTAAATAAGACTTTAAAATCTCTGAACACCCTGTTTTCTAAAGAGAACACTACCTGGCTCTTTCCTTCTTCTAATTGACTTCTTTGGCTCTGAAACTTGCCCTCTAGAAATTATAGGGCCCTAAACATTCCCTCCCCTTCCTTGATAAAACAATAAAATATGAAAGGGTAGAAAATGCAGTCTGAAACAATGTGCTCTTCAGAGGAAGGATTTAGTGCCCTTAAGAAGAGGCAGAGAGCATAGCTTATAGCATCACAAAGTCCAGGGATTCACAGTAATACCCTTCCTAAACATGAATAGAGGAGATTCATATTCAGATGATTAAATGATTAGAGAGGAGAAAAGTGTTCCATAGGAAGGGGATTTAAAAGATTGAAAGTGCTTACTTTGGAGGAAAAATGCAGAGGATAAAAATATATAAATAAAAAAGTAGTGCTGTAGAGGAGGTAATTACTTTTGTTATGTACCAGTGATCTGCATTTCCAGAATAGAAGAGGGATTTAATGAACTTTAGAAAGGGACATGCTTAAAATGATAAATGTAAATCCTTATTCTTTTGCAAAAAGGTCTCAGAATAGTTGATTTTAGGATTGTCATACACTTACTGACTTCTAGACATAAGCTGATGTCAAAAAGCCTTCAAGGCTGAAGTCATTCACAAATGGTTCCCTTTTTTTGTTTGGTTTAAACTGGGATATTCACCCTTAGAGTTAAAGATAAAGTCAACCATTTGTTTGCACAGGTTTTTTTTCCACTGAAGTGTTACCTTTGGAGGCAAGTCGCAGCATGTTGTTTTGTTCTGGAAAAAATAATTGTTGTGTTCCAAAGATATCCCTGTGGCATCCCTGCCAAGAAACAAATTCTCTGTGAGTACGCAGCTTGGTCGATTCACACATGAAAGCAAAGCTGCAAAGGACATGTTGCAGTCCCTTTTCATCTTCAAATTTTCACTCGTTCGTGTCCTTATGATCCAGGCAGCCTGACCAATTTTTGCCTGTTTCTTGCTAATTACTATGCACCTCAGATCCACGTGCACAATAAATCACTGCAGATGCTTACTGGAAGGTCAGCTCAAGGTAGCAGAGTGGGCTTTAATCGCACATTGAATGAGTTCTGGAGGTAGCACCTGAGTGGCAAAGACTTATATCTGTAACACAATCAAATTAAAAATAATATCCATTTGAGGGAAAAAAAAAAAAAAGAAAAAGAAACTATTTCTAACTGACAACTATTACAATGGTAATTTTTAGCTTTAAACTTTTTGCTGTTTCAGTTCAGCACTGTTAAAAAACCCAAACAACCAAAACCAAAAAACTACCAAAAACCCTGGAGCTAGAACATTGTTATAAAGAGACACATTTTTCCCAACTCTGAGATGTGTTTATTTTTTTGTCAGACTAATACAGTATTCACTTTCAAGCTCATACCAATCACAGAAAATATCATGCCTGTTATTCAAAAGCTGAAGGAAGACAAAAACAGTTCTGTAATCTTTAGTGATTGCTGTTGCTTCTTCTATACTTTCAATGCAGACAGCAATCTCCTTTACAAATGAAAGCATATTAGTAAGAACTTAAAGGACTCAGGCTTTAAAATGAGTGGGTATGGTCAAAATATGAAATTTGATTAAGGCTGATATAATTACTAGCTGCTATAATTTCATTTGTTAGCAGGAAAACATTAAGGAACTATATATAGCCTGGCCAAGAAAATGTTTCATGCCACATGCCTAGTTAAAGGATATAATCGGAATGGCACATCAGACACTGGAGTGTTGTATCCCATAGCTGGGGACAAGTGAAGCAAGACAGGACAGTCTTTTTCTGCTTCCAAGGCCAAAGCTGGGTATTTTTGTGCAGTGCCAGATGCTGCAGGTATTCAGAATATAGCCAGGGAGAAGCACATGACTGGGGAACACGTTCTGCTCTCACCAGTGCTTCTGAGCCAATAATTAAAGATTCTGTACTACTTGTTCCCTGTGGGAAAATCTCTGATGGATAAATAATTTTTTCCTCTGCCATTAGCAAAGTAGTATTTAAAAAGAAAAAGAAGTTAGTCTTGAAATATCTCTGCTATGTCCACCAAGATCCAGTACTGAATGGTCATTATAATAAAAAATGTATTCATATCCTAATCTTAGACTTTCTGCAGCCCAGGACAAACAAAACTTGGTTGTTAGATCTGTTCCCTGGACAGCTGCCATTTTGAATTAAGTGTTTTCATTTCAGAGTAACCAATCCTTTTTGTTTCTTCAAAATTTCATTTTTGAAGGAAATAAATTTTAAGTGGTTTGAAATTCTTGCAATCAATGAATTTAGAAGTCCAAATTGAAAGTTTCTGGCTTAGCCAGAAAGATGAGCTCTCAGATCTCTCAGACTGAAAAAAACTGCAAGATTTTACAGTCATGGCTGGACAGGAAGATTAATAGCTTGAGAAGATTTTCAGATGCAATGCTGTAAAGCTAAGAACAAATCCTTTGAATCCTTGGTATAGCTGACAACTTGGCAGCTAACGAGTTCACACCTACCCAGTGGGGCTAATGAATGTTAGGAATTCTCTGCATGCTTTTCTTCCCTAAATCCTTACGGTTTCTAGGGCTTCTAGGCAGCAGGAAACTTTTGAAGCTTCATGGTCTACCAGCTAAAGGTAGGGACAGAAAGGGGACCATGGACCTTTGAAGAAGTGCTGTCTCCAACAAAAATTCTGTCCTTTTGTCAGGACCACACAAGAGCTCGTTCCTGGCCCTGTGTAGGAGCGTGAGGGACCAAACCAGGTGTGTGTGGTGGGGATGCTCAGTCGCTGCCACCTGTTATCAGGCTTTCTTCCAGGACTGTCTCTGTCTTACTTTGGTGACTTGCACTTGTTTTATCTTTTATAAATTTAAGTGGAGGTGCATTTTGACATAGAGAATTCAAATGGTACCAGCCATGTATCCAAGGCTAACAGGTTAGAGACATCCCATTGAGGCAAATATATCAAACTTAATTTAATTTTCTCTTGCTAGACAAACTGTTTACACTCTCAAATCATTGCTGCAGTGCTACTTTTTAATCAGGTAATTACATGAGCTTCTAGACTGCATGAACTGAAAACTCTGTAAAGTGCTTAATATGAGTAATATTTGTGAAATCAATTGTGGTACAATAACTGTTACAGGTCTCATTTGAATATCTTTGCAGCTGATAGGATTTGCAGGTAAATTTATATTCTCAAAGTAATGTGAGAGCTGATGTTAGGACTCCAAACACACTTTGTGATAAAACTTTGTTCAAGTTTGAAAATTTAAATTTGAAAGGTAATCCTGTCCATGTGATCCACTTAATCCCCACTGTATGTAGAGCCAGAGGCACTCCCTGGACCTGTAATTACTTCAGGGGTGTGAAACTGAGTCTAAGATGAATATAAAAATCGTCTAGCCTTCTTAGGAATTGTCCCAAACACTGTAAATCAGTATTATAAATGGTCTTATGCATGGACAGTGCTCTCTCCCAGGAGGCACTGGACATGACAGCACTAAAGGGGATGGGACCACCAGTTGGGGCATCTTTCCTCCCAGAGCAGTTGCAGTGGTCTTGTCATCAGAATTCTGCACTTTCTCCTTGTCCAGATGCTGCAAGTGACTTCCTTGTGGACCCTCATACTTCTCTGCAAAAACCCTTGGCTAACTAGAGTCAAATATAGAAGACTATAGTTTTCTGCTCAATATGGCTCCTTTTATTTAACATACTTTGTTATGAGTCACTTTTCTCAGTGTTTTAGATCTTGACTGTAGTTTTCTATTTATAGGTGAATTCCCTCAAGGCATTAACTATTTCTAAAGAACTTTTTCTTTCTAACACCCTTCATACGGTTTACAGAAATACATTTGTCTTAGTAATCTATTGGAAAAGCATTCCATACTAAAATACGGAACAACCAAGAATATTAAAAAACAGTCTGATGAATGCTTTTCTGAATTGAAAAACTGGATTATAGGTTTTACATTTTCAGCTTTTTGTTTTCTAGTCATACTCCTTTAGGTGCCTCTAAGGGCTCCTCAGGAGTTAGCCCTTTACCTGGTTTTGTGCCATTGTTAACTCTTACATGCTGGCAGCTCTTGCTTGAGAAGTTATCACTAACATTCACTGTCATCATTAGGAGACAACTTTAAACTGATTGGAGTGTTTGTCACATGGTGTTGTTAGCACTCTAAGCTGAACTATAAATCATCCTAACTGACTCATGCTTTGTCACCCTCTGAAGCCTGACCCTTATTTTATTAATCCACAGGAGAAAATACATTAGAGAGGAGTGAATCAAAAGAATAATAAATCAGAGGAATAGTTTTTAATAGATATAGCTGACTTCAGAGAATTGGGTAAGTTTGAACAGTAAAAAAATCAGAGAAGTTTGTATATGGAATCTAAGGAAATAATTCTTTCAAATTATAATGTGTCGTTTCATAAATTATATTATTTAATCTACATAACTTTGTAAAGCAACTCAGGTCGTCTCCCCCAGCAATCAATCTGATCATATTCCCAAATATACAAATTGGGTTTATGCTGTTAGTTGTTCCATTGCAAGCAGGAAGATAGATTTGCATTCTTTCCCTGGCTCTGTGCTCCTCCTTAAAATGGTATCCCACACAAGTACTGTACTCTTTGTCATATATACAAAAAGAAAAAAAAAGGCAAAAACCTAGAAAAGTCCACTGGCAGAAAGATCTGATCCCAGATTGAGAATTTTAATTAAAAATGTCTTTCTTCTTGTGTACCTGTCTTGTCATAAATCCTCAGTTCCTAAAACACAGAGGAAATTCTATGAAACTGCTGAGTAACTATAGTTGAAAATCCAAGAGAAATTCTAAAGGCTCATGGGCTAGCAATAGTAAATACACCTAAAAACAAAGTGTCTGTTGGCCTGCTATAGTCAGAGTTATTCCATTGGGGGAATAAAAAAGGAAATGATGGGAATTTTGGTTGTCTCTTCCTAATGTCCTCCTGTGAAATACCTTCTAAACACAACAGCAGACCAACATTACGGCAGAAAACTGCATTTGTTTCAGTGTGTGTGTATGTATGACAAAACCCCCCCACCCTAATCTGTAATGAATAATTGAACAAGAAAATGTGAAACGCTATTAGCTGCAGAATTGTGTTACTGGAATACAAGACAAAAAAAAAAAAAAAAAAAAAAGAAAAGAAAAGGCTAAAAATACTTTCTGGGAGTGTTCTAAGTGGAATTTTGCCAGGTTGTGAACTATAAAGCAGTTATTCTGCATTAAGACTATTCTGACTGATGTGCATTCACAATTGCACAAGCTGGTCGGTCAAGAAGGCACTGCTTGTAAATGACTACAACTATCAGTCTCACTGTTTCCCAGCAGACATGAGGTCAGCATGTCCCTTAGGTCATTGATCAGGGAATCAGAGCAGGGTGAAGCTGCGAAGTGTGCCTGCTGGTAGATAGGAGAAATGGGAGTGTGAATGCAAGCTGGGAATTTAAACTTGTTCCTTTCAATTAAGTTAGTTGGTTTCTTTCAATTGAGTTAGAAACACACACAATCTGTTAGAACCTCTCTGGTGAGAGCATAATAGCATAAAGTGCAGTAATTGGATCATTTGTGGTCATCTGAACACCCCAACGTTTATCCCTTGGGCAATCCCATTGACTTCCCTGGAAGTACTCCAGGGAGCAATTAAGCCCTGTGCAGAGGGAAATAGCAAACGGCTTATACCCAAGTTTGCTTACACTGTGTTGGTATCAGAGCAGCTTTAATGTTGAAAAACCATATTCTAAATATTTTCATCTAGTTAAATTGTCAGCTGCTGTTTTCAGACTCAGGATTCAAATACGTAGTCTTGAAGCTTCCGTATTGCAGCATTACAAGCAGTTGAAACAATAGCTTCAGAAAATGTGCACGCTTTCAGCTGTAGACAAGATTTCTCATGTCAGTTTTGTGTTTAACTGGGTTTAATTAATGTTCGCATACTGGATAAAACCAGTAATTTATAATAATTACTGTTGTTTTCTGATAAAGATTTTCTTCTGCCTGCAAATCATTTGTATAGAAATGGCCATTTCTGGAAAAAGTGAGGGACTACCCTAAATTCGTGTTACCGAGGAGACTGCTGGAGGAATGGAGCAGGGCTTGGTAGGAGGTTAGCATTAGTCATTAGCAGAACTGGGAAGTCTGAAGACCATCAAAGGAAATTACAAAGGGGTGTAACTGAAAGTAAACGCTTCCACTCTGAGGTTTTCAAGAAGATTTCTGATTAATTGTTATTAACTCTAAAGCTTTTAAGAGTTTATTATATGAATTACTCTTTTACAGTACAGGTATTCTGGCCTATTTCATCACATCATCTTTTGACTGAGATAAGCAAACGTCTCTTCAGACTTCTAAAATGCTGCTGAATTAAACATAAACATGTTGCTGTATGGTAATAATAAGTTTATTATAGGTAATAGGTGAGGAGGGTGAATATCTTAAGATACAGTTACACAAAAACCTGTAAAACTCTAATAATATAGGTGAGATTTTAATTATGAATGAGTAAAACTGGCACAAAGTGCCCTGAGAGAGGAGTGGCAAAGTACAGTTAAAAAGAGTGGGCTTGAACAATTAAACTGAGTCTTTCAACCACCTGTACAAAGTATTTTGGGCAAATATGCCAGAAGGTAATGCAGCATTTCCAGGGAGCAGCTTTTGGAATCTGCTCCATTTCATCTAATTTAGCGGATGAAACTTTTGATGTGGAAATAGCAGAAAGTTTATATTCTCCTCAAGGAATGAAATTTTACTTTGGGAAATGGGGTATAAATACTTGATATGTGGAATTGAGTTTAATCAGTGCCCAGAATACACTAGCTGGTGCAAATGTGGTGAAATGACAGACTGCAGCTACAGAATTTCAATTATTCAATTCCTATCCTAACAAACAACCCTGTTAAAAAGAGGCTGAAACAGCAGCCTCATTGCTTCAGGAAGATATCAGTGCATCTTACAAAAATTCAGCAAACAGCCTTTGTTAGAATGGACTGTGTAAATGTGAATTTTATTCAACCTATTAAAAGTATTTCATAGAGTCAAGCAATAGTTAAGGTCCCTTTATACTTGCAAGGTGAAATCAGACAACAGTACATCAGCATGAAGAGTACTGACTGTGTATGATTAAACATAAAATTAGGGTTTCAAAACCCAAGTCCATGTACAGCAGTGCTGTCAATGCTGCTAGCAGTGCAGTAGTCTCCTCTTTCTTGAATTCTATTAACTTAAATGGGAAAGTGGCAGTTCACACAGCAGGAAAGCCAGATTGTACTATAAATAGGATTATATTTTTGTAGGAAGGTAACCATAAAAATCAGTGAGGCAGAGTTCCCGTGGCACATGGAGAAAAAGGAAACCTGTGACGGCACAACTTGTTCAGTTGAGAATTTGGTTCTGTTATGTCCAAATAAACTACATCACTGTGGAAAGGAAATATATTCTGGAACTGACGAGGTCAATACCAATTCTTGGTGACTGTAAGGCAGGAATTATTCTACCACCAGATTTGAAAGGCAAGGTGCACTCAGGTGCTTATGCAGGTGCAGCCTGCTAAGTGTGTGTTAAAGAGCTCCATTCATGAAAATGTGTATTCATAATTCCGTGTATTCATGAAAACACGGAATTAAGTAGAGCAAAAGCAAGTCCTGTTATATGTGTTGAGGTCAGCTTCCCAAGCTGGTTCTACTCAAAGATAAAGGGATGGACCAGTTATCCATGTTAAAGGGGAAAGCAGAGAAGTTAAATGTACTTATTATGCCTAAAAAAAGGAATTTGTTTAGTTTGTTCCTAAAAGGGGGCCAAGTGTATTGCAGGCTTGATGTGAAGATATACTACACAGAGTAAAGAGATCAGTAAACCTGAAGAGTAATAGTATGGTAAAGGTCATGGTGGCATCCCTGAGCAATTAAAAATGATGGTTTGCAGAATGGAGTCTAGAACGTGTATGTACAGTGCACATATAGACTACAGCTATCTGGTGGATTAGGTAGCAAAACTACTGTAAGAGTTAATTCAGAAAGCAAAATCAAACTGATTGCTGCTCCTGTGTTGCAAGAGTTGCCCATGCAATAGCTGAGGAGATGTGAGGTAGAGTAGAACTGAAATGATGTACATATTCTCTATGGATCCATAAGGTAAGAGTCAGCAGAAAAAAGATAAATGTATACTGATCCTCATGCAGTTCCCTAGCATTTCCCAGAGATCCCTCCAAACAAACGAGTTGTAGAAGTTCTGGCAAGGACAGCCATTAAAAAGCCCCCAAAACATTACCAAGCAGTTGTAAAGTGATAAAACAACACCATTGCTCTGCACAGTTTGCTACTCTTGTCTTCAAAGTTTTATTCTTAGATTTTTACTGTTTCTTTGTAACACACCAGGCACAGTACTAAATGGTGGAATTTTTCCTTGATATATTGATAAGTAGCAACATAGCATCTCCTGATGGAGATTGCTGAGCAAGTATTTAATTCTGGTCCCTCTGGAGCTTCTAGTCACTGATGTACCAAATATAGAGCTCTTGCTTTTTTTCCTAACAGTTCTTGAAAAAGACAGTCTTTTCTTGAAATATCGGTGCACCAAATACTTCTTAATAGAAGGAAAAAATCATTTGCAAGAATGGAAGTGTGCCAGCTTCTTATATTCCAGTTTCCTACTAATCCTGTTGGAGAGCTCTGAGAAGCTCCATGTTCTTAACGACATTCTTAAATAATGAAAAGCATTTGATATTTGTTTTTTTTGGTATCCACACAATGAGCAAACACCAAAAGCTTCTCAGAAAGGATATGAAATGAAAGGAAGCTTACAGGAAGCCTAGAGAAAGATAAGTTTCAAGTCTGTGATTTATTCCTTTGAAATATCGTCTGTTCATTTATCACAGAATATTTTTCTTTTATGTAAAAATTCCAACCTGTTTTAGACATCCATCCTGTCCTTTTTGTAATTCTTGTAGGTCTTGCAGCCTAGTAGGGAAAATATAACCACTTTCAAACTTTTACCACTGGGAAAGTTAATTTCCACATCCATACTGCCTCTGAAATACTTTTCAGATCACTTAAATGAAGTTCAGTGAGTCTTAGACATGTGAATAATTAGAGTAAGATCTTATTGGCCTTACAGCTGAAACATGACATAAACCATGTATTGGTTAATTCTCCAACTTAAAGGAGGTTGGGGCTGATCTTGTGGAGCTGTGTGTAATTTGACTGATTTAATTATCAAGCTATAGGAAATTCTTGGATTAGGAGGAATATTTTTGCCAAGGTAAAGCCAAGATTGACTTTGAACTACAGTAGTTAAACTGCTTCCTTGAGCAAAGGAAAACTGGATTTTCACCCTTGTTCCAATGAATATTTATACCAAGTGGAACAGAATCAACAGGAGTAAATTTAATACCTTCCATTTTGGGATATGGCTGTGTGTATGTATTAAAACAAATATGTTCCTATAGCATCCGAAGGAAGAAGGTGAAATCAGGGTTGCAGAGGATCCAGGCTTTGACTCGCATACCAAGTGACAAGCACATAATCTCTCTTTGTGAGTCTAAAATTAATGATGTAGAAATTTCTAGCCGGAGAACTTCGAAGCCCAAATCCTGCTTACCTGAAAAGAAAACTAGGATCCTAGGAGATGAAGTTTCCTGAAAATGGCACTTACATGTGTAAGGTGCCTTATATTTGCAAAATACTCTACCTGCATGATAATTTACTTAAAGTAAAAGATTAGAAAAGAAATTCAAAGATGGTGACTTAGAAGTCTTAAGAACTGATAGTATGTAAACTATTTTAAACTAAATTATATATGTCCTGAAGTTAGATTTCTTCAAAATACATTCAGAATTACAAATCACTGCTGGAGCACATTGAATCTATTCTATCAGTACTAACTCTTGTAGAACATATAATAAATTGTGAGTGCCAAGGTATTTATTTAAAAATATTTTTCTTGATGTCATGCTAAGAAAGGCTATAAGAAGTGAAACAGAAGGCAAACACATGTACCTAGGAGTTCAACAGGCTGTTGGCTGTAAAGGAGAATAAAATAAAATGTTTTGATTTCCTATGAAACATTACCACCACTTCACATTTATTCAGTAGTTCAGGAACTCAGCCAGCAAGTGGGACATGGGTGATCAAGGTTCACTGGGCACTTCAGATGATAAAGGAAAAGGTTAACAAGTTATTCTCAGTGGTGTTGAAGATTGCTGTTTGTACCTCGCTTTTCCTTTTCAGACATCAGCAGCTTCACAGCATCTGGAGTAATGGCATTACAGACTACACTACTATGAAATAAATAAATTAAATCATATGGGAATTTTTCACTGCATATGGTTTGCCAGAGGAAATTGTCTCAGTCAATGACCCACAGTTTATTTCAGAAAAATTTGACATGTTGTTAGATCTAAATGCAGTGAAGTATGACAAAGTTTCTTCATTTCATGAAGCATCAAATGGAGCACTGGAACTTTTTTTTTCCAACCCATTAACCAGACAATCTCACTAACAATACATTATCAGAAAACTGGAGTGGTTTGGGTTCCTTTTTTTTTTTTTTTTTTTTTTTTGGTACAAAAAATTCCTTTGTATGTCACAACAAAGGAAAGATTTAGTAATTAGTTTTGAAATAGACTGAGAAGTCCTAAGGCTTGTCCTGTTTCCTTAGCGTAATGCTTGGTGCCTATTTTACCTGGGCGAACACTGTATATACTGAGAAGCCTTTCTGGCTGCAATCACAAAATACTGGCCTTGTTGAAGCTCAGCCCATTGCCTGAAGGAGAAGGTGAAGGGATAGTTTTCTTTCCTTTGTCCATTCATGCAGATAAAATTCTTAAGAATTTGAAATTCTGAATAAAGCAAAGAGGAAGCAGAGCTGAGAGTAACAACTATAACGAGCAAACAGTGTTTCTTGCAAGGCTCTGAAGAGTTTGTTCTCCTGCTTTTTCATTTTGACCTGGGGAAGTTCATGACATTGCTGTTCAAAGTTATCACAAAGACAGAAATAAATGAGAAATAATGATTCATACTGAGAACAATGGGACTGTAATGTTCTATAGGAATGAATTGCTCAACTGACAATCAGAATATTGACACTTGACTGACTTGTCTACCACTAATTTATTATGTGGCTATTTTTATTCCAAATGCTATAAATATTTTTGTCTTCTGTCTTATTCTTGTTACGATCTAATTAAATTGAATGGCAGGAAAGATTGGTTCTTACTCTTTGCCCAGGTGCTGTACAGTAGCATGACATCACGAAAAGGTCCTAATAATATATTAAATAACAGAGATTAATACTCTTTCCAAACACAAATTCAAGGCATGAGGAAATTTAAATCAACTCACTTAAGACTTTTTAAATTGTAAATTTGTTTGGGAAAAAGTCTTGGGTGAATCTAGTAGAGCTGAGAAACTAGATTTTTGGAAATGTGAAAGTAGGCCTCACAATGTGAACTATCATTAATGATATATAAATATTTCAGAGATATAATTTAAAATGTGAGGGTTTATTTTATTCATACATTTTTTTTTCTCGTTCTTGCTTTTTTTTTTTTAATATATTTCATTACTTGTGATTGGATTTTTTCCTTATATTTTGAAATTGCTTATGACTTCCATGACTCATCAGTAAAAGAAAAAAGTCTATTAATTTTAAGCATTGCAGGTGGGAGTTTCTCATCTTGTTTACTTTATCATAACTACACTGAAGTGAACTTATCTGGGATAGCTTATACTAAGAATTGCTACCCCCTGTGTTTCAAAGGCAATGCTTTCCTGTGTATTGAGGGGTAAATTTGCTGAGGGAGGGTTTCAGAGAGACCAGGGCCAGCCTCCTCGCCCTCTTTCCCAGGTGTGGCACATCTGTTCCACATCGCATAATGCAGCTGCACAGCTTTGCACAAACTCCTTTCTCCTCTGCCTTCATTCCTCACATTCATATCGCAGCTGTATCTGTCAATAGACTGAAATCACTGAAAAGCTCAGGGTATTTTTAATAGTTTTTTGCCAAAGGATGGGTTTGAAAATCATCTCAGTCTGGCTGTACTTTGACAACAGACAATTCGGTCAAAGAACCATGTCTGTGTTCTTTGTGGAGAACTATCACTGTCAAGTGCAGTGCTGGTGGTGGGGGCACCAAGGAGATGGGCTGAAATGACAGTGTCATGAACTTGCCAACTGATTCTTGCCAGCTTGCTGGGGTTCTGGCCAAACCCTTCAGCATGATGGACAGGACAAGTACAGATGAAGCCTTTGCCCTCTTGCAGCTACAGAATGGCTGGTGCTGAATAGAAATGACTCCCAGTACAGTGTATTACTTATATTTTAGAAGCAGAGTGGAGCTGTCTCCAGGTTATTTGTGGCCCTCTGAATGGGTGTTCACAACACACGTGCATACCAATAAATGTTGTTTGGATTTTTTGGGGGTTTTTTCACCACTGCCTCCTACTCACCAACTATGGAAATTGTATGTTTACTTTGATGCTGTTTGCTTTGATTTGTGGATTGTTATTGTTGGGGGTCTTTTTCCATACTTGTTACCTCGTAACTTATGGCAACTTCAGCTTTTGTGAATTTAGTTCTATCTGTTTTCCTGGCTCATTATTTTTTTTTTACACATATTCCTCTCTGTATGTTGCATTTAGAAAACGCAATTCATAGAGGCCATTTCAGAATATACTTGCTCAGTCCAAACATTTCTAAGATTGAATCACAGCATTTCAAAAGAAGCCCTTTTGTCCATTGTTGAAGTAGTGCAGGTAAATAGACTCAGACGAATACAGCCCTGCTAAAGAATAACAGTTAAGAACTTGTAAAGAAAGAGTCATAACTTTATAGTACATCTTGGACTCCATTTAATTGAAGTAATTCATTGGGGAAAACAGTTGTACTCCAGAGATTTATTTATAGAGAAACTAATACAATGCTGAGATTAAAACTTCCTCTCCTTTAATCTGGGCATGTAATTTTTGTTGATATTAGAATAGTGTGTGCATGATATGCCTGTATCCCATAGTGCATAATTCCTGTATTCAAAATCATTCTTCTCCTTACAAAGGATTTCTTTATTAGGACTGTTCTGAATTTTATATGGTTTGACTTCAGCAAACAATGTTGGATAGTACTTGGATACTATTTAGAAAAGGAAAGTTACAAGAAGAGGTTGAATAAATAAAAGATAGTCATTATATAGGTAAGACCCCTGTTAGCTTCTTTCCTTGCAGTATTCTCTAAACTCACACTAGTGTATTCTGTGGAAGAATCAGTTTATCCATGTTTTTTCTATTTTTTCAGGAATTAGTGTTTTAATGTTTTCTTATTACACTCTGGTACCAAGTAGTAAGAAGATGATTCAGGTCAGAAATCAGGAGGTCTCTTGTCCAAGACTTTGCTCAGAGCAGGGTCAGCTATGGGCTCAGACTGGTATTCCTGGGACTTTATCCAGACACATTTGGAAAGTTTCCAAGGATGGATGCTGTGACATTTTACATAGAAACATCCACATGACAGGAATATCAGTCCGATAAACATAAGCTCTGACTGCTACAGACTGCCCAGGGGAGCTACACCTTTGGAACCCCACACTGGAAGGTCCTCACCTGCTCTGAGGTGGGTCTGCTGGGAAGGGGTTAATCAGCTGGTATCTCCCAGGGTGCTACAGGTGATCTGACCTGTGTGAATCACTGGGCTGTCTAGCTGGATCCTCTCAGCTAATGGCTAAGGAAGTGACTGTACTGAAATGGGAGGAACTAGACCTCTTTATCCCATTAAAGATCGGGTCAATTAGCATGGGGTTAGGCTTTTATGTCACAAGGTACCTGCCATTTTGCAAAGTGCCAAGTGGTTGAATTGATTGGGTTTGGCACTTAAACTGCCAGGAGGAAGGGATGATTTTCTTATGTGCCTCATGAGGGCATATTATACTTGGCAAGCAAATGTCAATACTATTATAAATACCAAAACAATCCTTATGCAGAAAGTGTTTATAAAATATATTTACATTAGCGCTAATGACAGGAAAAATGAAGATAGTGATGAACACAAGCTCCATCTGTAACTGTAAAAGAGTAGCTATATAGATTGGCACTAGTTCAGCTGTATTCAGAAATTTTATTTCTTTCATTAAGGATGCCAGAAACGAACTCAGTAGAAATATTTACAATTTTATTTCAGAGCAAGATAGCCTCACATTGAAGATGCTTTTGTTCCAACTGAAGCGTGAGGAACAACAGAAGTTATTTAAACTTGCTCATTTCTAGAAATTAAATACCTGATTCTATTGGAGATATTTTAAGCTTTTATTAGGGTAAATTCCAAAGCTAAACATTTCAGTACTACGTTCTGCAAGTCTTTGTCTGCGTATCTTCATTCTCTTACTGCTTAACTTGATAGAGAGCTGGGTCAAACATTTGTCTCATTTACAGTAATGGAGTTCACGACTGTTTGTTTTATGGAAAACTAGCAAACCCCTAGTATAGCACCCAGAAAGCAAGTTAAATAGCTAGAAATAATAGCTAATGGAAATGCCTGCTCTGTGCTGCATTGGAAAGATACAGAGAGATGGTGTAATGTACTGACTGGATTATGAATAGCAGGCATTCCAGTGCATTGTTATACTGGCCTTTGAAGGAACCATGGATTTTTCAAGCTGTGTTTATTTTGCTTTTTTGCACACAAGCTGCAGTTCACTTGAAAGGTAAATAAAATTATGAACTGTATTTTCTATGAGGGGAAGAACGCAGGAATGTAATCACCACTACCTGAAACATAGACTCTATGTTTCTCAGCAGATGTGTTACTGAATAGAATGGCCAGACATTAGCATTTTTAATGTCCTCTAAGAGCATATGACAAATGTGTCATGAATAATTAGATATTACTAACTACTGAACAGTGCTTAATTCACTTACCTGCCGGTACATTTGCCCTTTCTATCTGACAGCTCAAGTTGAATAAATGCTGTCTCTGGCTCTGAACCACCAGCTGTATGGGGCACAAAGGTCAGGCTTTCACTTCATAGACTGAAAGCTCTTTACACTGAATAGTAATGCAGCTCCTGAGTCTGTGCTATTTGAACAGACCTGCTGGTGGTAGAGCTGGACTTTGCTCTCTGATTACATGGTGTGTGAGCCTCTAGCTCTACTGCTGGTGAGGCATGAATTAATGTCAACCAACTAAGAAAGTACTTTCTCAAGGGTATACATCCATATCTCTAACTACTTGTCAAGAAACTTCTTCTTACATAATAAACAATGCAATGGCCAGGTCCTCAGCTAATGAGAATTCCATTTCATGGAAGAAACATAGACTTAGCTGACTGCATTGTCTGGAGGAGTGTACTGAACCTCTACCTAATGCTATAAACTATCTTAAAAATATTGATGGGACTGTAGGGGATATGTGTGTTTTGGAAGATTTTGTGCATTTGTTTTAAATTTGTAAGGCCAGGTTTACAATACTGTATGGCCTAGAATACTCTTCACACATATCTGTATGGCTACACTAACCAATGAAATCAAGTTTACAGCTGGAATAGAATTGATTACCTTAGCATTCTTTGCCAGTGTTGTCAAAGATTTACATTTTAGGTAGAAAATAAGGTCATACTGAGGGCTGAGACCCTGCTCCAAATGCCATTGAAATCAATGGAAACTTTCACACTGACTGCAGAATATTTAAAGGTCAGGCTCTGAAGGCCAGCTTCTCCTGCTGGAATGCTGCCCAGCATTCGGGGCTGGCCACTGAACAAATAGGCACGGAAGGAAATTCTCATCCTAATAAGCAGTAGTTCTTTAAGGTTTCAAAGGAGGCAAGATTTGTTGTAAACAGTGGAAAAAAGAGCAGGAAAAGTTTTTTATAAAAAAAAAAAATTGATTAATGCAATTTTTAAAAAAATGATGGTATGGTGTGTTTGCGGTGATTAAAGGGGAAACTGAGAAAAAAAACTCTTAGGAAGAAAGTAGATTGTATAGATGCTTTAGGTTGCAGAAAGCCTCATTGTGTAACCTGACCTATGCTGAATTCCATAAAGGAAAACCAATGTTGCTAAATAGCAGGAAAATAAAAAGTGAGATGGCAGGGTCATCCATGCAAAGACCATGAGAGAGACTTTGTGGTGTCTTATTGCGTCTTCCACATCGGTGAGAAAGCAATTTGTAATCATTGCAGAAGCTAAACCTAATTCCAAGTGCAGTCGAAGTTGGTGCTGTGTTACAAAGGTCCCGTGTCAGTGGGGGAGCTGTCTGGTAAACTTTGCCTTTCTCAGCATGTACTATCTGCTCTTTCATTGCTGCTTGGCAAAAACACCTTGTGCATGTGCTTGAGAGATGCATTTTCCTGCTAAGATGGGATGGAGCTTCTGAATCTGAACTGAGGAAACGGGAATTAAAGCAGCCTTGAAAGGGGCTTCTGTTCTTTCTGCTGCTGGGATACCATGCAGCTGTTTCTCTTCAGGGGAGCAAGTCCTTAGTAAGAGAAACAGTCTTTGATGAAATGTGTTGCTGCTTACTCATTTTCTAATTTATATGAATGCACTTAGAACTCTCATTATATATAAATATTTATGTTATACATAACTAAGGTTGTACTGGTCTTGATCCATAAAAAAACATTGCTGAGTTTTTCTTCCCATCCATTTGGTGATCGACTCAGGAGTATTTAAAAAATTGGAAAAAAACACTTCTTTTTTAAAAAAAAATTATTTTCTTAAGTCTATGGGATTCATCTACCCCCAGGATTAGGTGGTACACATATTTTTGTTTTCTTGATTTTAACTGAAAAATTGGGAGATACTGTATTTATCTTATGAATATGTGAAGTACAGAGACCAACTGTAAAAACTATTTAATATCTTGTTATATTAAAAAAATACTAAAAAAATTTTATCATTCATTATCTCACATTCATTATCTCATCATTCATAAGATGGTCTTAAAATTGCCTGTTGTGAGTTTGTCTATGCATATGATGACACATTGATTACAAAGCAGTTTAACCAGGTCACCTATTGTAAACTGCATGCTGGGACTAAAATTAAAAATTAAATTAAAAAGGAGCAAACATAAACAGTTCCAGCACCACTCACATGCTTGTTGGATTGGTGAGCTCTTCCCAGCTGGGATTATAGCCCTCTATTGGTTCAGTCCTGTGCTTATCAATGATAAATTA
This sequence comes from Xenops minutus, assembly GCA_035221455.1. Lineage (NCBI taxonomy): Eukaryota > Metazoa > Chordata > Aves > Passeriformes > Furnariidae > Xenops > Xenops minutus. The sequence continues at coordinate 23,001,792 of JAWWEE010000004.1, read as the reverse complement.
TATTTTTACTGTTAAATAATTTTATTTCTGTGAAAGTTTACAGGACTCTGATCCTAACTGTAGTTGCTCAGCATTTTCATAATTATTGTTATCTAGAACATAATTTTTAACATGTGTTTTAACCACACTTGACTCAAAAACTCTGAAGTCCCTTTGGTGGCCAATATACCGGGCAGTTTCTGTGTATTCCCTGCTAATGTTGGATACAGGGCCAGTTGGGCTCCTGTGTGTGTGTGAGCCTTTCCCTTAGATGCTTTCTAGGGACACTGTATGTGTAGGCTGTTTCCAGGAGTGATTCAGTAGAAAGTTAAGATCTATTGCCTGAGCTACTTCCAGAACTTAGAGCTGGAAAGATCCCTTGTTTCTTTCCAAACAGCAGCAGCTCTTTCTGCTCAGATATGTTTCTGCTGGTCAACTTGTTGTGTTAGCTTTCATATCTGTGAAGATTTTGTAGGGTTTCATTATCCTTTGGATTTCCAGAATTTTCTCTATCTCCTGCAAGGAGTTAATAACTTTAAGCTTCTCTGTACTATGTAATGGTAGTCTTCCTTTTTTGGCAGTGTGAAATGATGAAAGGACTTTCAGTCTGTATATTCAGTCTTATAAATTATTTAAACATATTTGTGTGTTATTTTACCAGGCAAATACTGGATTCTTACTAAATATATCACTGTATTTCTTAAATTTCTCTGAAATATATTGTTATATCATTAAAACTTTTCAACAGAGTTGAAGGAACTCATGCCTGTAGCTAAATGGAAAAGTAATATGGTCATTTCTTTGCATTCACAATGGATTTTCAATGCTGTTCACCCCAAGGCTCTTAGTGTTGAATGAAATGCACTCCTTAATCAGACATGAGACCTCATTGTAATTGTAAATCTGCAGTCAAAAAAGGCCTTAAGAGTACTTGCAATATAACTGTAATGAGTTCCAAGTTGAACAGTTATAGCTCAGTGTTTAGTTTAATATGGAGTGGAGAGACTTGATCCATACCTGGGGTATTCAGAAACTCAGACTTAGCAATTGGAATGGGAATATTACTGTGGGTTGTTCTTACGAGTCCTGAAATGAACCATTTTCTTTGCCTACATAGATTTTACACTATTTAAGATGGCTGTCTCCTAAATGTCTTGGATAAAATATATATTTTAGGCCTCCAAAATTAAAATTGCTAAGTAGCTGAGAAGTTTAGCAAGTGAAGTTATCAAGTCACTAAAATTCCTCATCACAGGGAAGCAATGACTTTCTTAACGTGGTGTGTGGAAATGTGAGGAGTGTTTTGGTTTGGGATGAGATGGGTTTTGAGGAACCATAGCTGGTTGATAGCTAAGAAAATATTTGCCATTTTCTGTGTTGGGGTACTGCACAAGGTGGTCTTTTGCCACTCTCCACTGCTGCACATATGGGATGTATTTTTTTAAAAATCAGATAAAGATTTGTTATTAATTGTTGCACTGTGTTGGCAGGAATGTTAAAGTTACCAATACCTTGCTGTCTGAGAACAGCCTAGATCAAATCCACCCCCTCAGAGCACGGGCACTGCTGCAAAAGGCAGGCTGCAAAAGAGGCTGTTTGCTAATGTATATTTTGAAGTAAGGATTGGCAGTTACACTGATATAAATTCGGATCATGGGATTTCTCATTATATGTTCCAATTCTTTGGCCTCATTTTATTCAGCTTAATTGTTAATCTCTGTGCAAAGGCAGCATGATCCATTTACAAAGAAGCAGTGAGAAAACATGGTATCATTGCACATCTAGTCTGTTTTTCACACAAGAAAAATATGTGTATCATGGTGAAATCTGGGCCTGGATGAAGCAAAGAGGTTTCATCAGCCCTCAGGTTTCTGTGCCAGTTTAAAACATTAGTAGAAAATATCACACACGCACAACGTTCACCAAATTCATGTTCCTTATGCATGTCCATTAATTATAAGGCACACAGAGGTTATGACTAGATAGGTATTTAGATGTTGGTAACTATATACAATTTCACCAATGCTTTAAATACAAACATGCATTACCTATGAAAAGTAGCAAAATAGGTCTTGAACCCAGTACTAAATTTCTGTGACTTAAACAACTGTTAAAGTTCTCCACACACATTTATTTTGTGGAAAGCAAAACTTCACCAGAACCATTCTGGTTTAGGTTCTTCCTTCATCTCAGGCTTCAGTTTTAGAGTAAACACCCTCCAGTTGAATAGAAGGACTGGTATTCCCTGAGAAAGAAAGCAGAGAAAGGGAATAGGAAATATAAGCAAATGGAAATCACCACTGATAGGGAGGGGAAAGCACTTGATGAGTGTGTTAGGGCAAAATAGGAGGACAATGAGAAGAAATAATTCCCCAAATCTTGGCTTAGTGATGCTTTCTGGACCAAAGGATATTACAGAAATACATCTCCAGTAATTAAAAAGACTCTACTAAGATAAGGAGCGTTCAGAGGCACAGTTGGTGCTGCTGAATATTGCTGACTAAATCTTTTCTCCCAGGAATAAGAACAGTAGGCATTGATGGTTTCCAAGAACTTGAAAAACAACCGTTTGTTTAATTAAATGGAGAAGGTTCCTCACTGAAACTTTTTTGTTTGAGTTGAGCTTTGCTGTACTAGACCTGGCTACTCAAATAATCATTGTTGTCATTCCCAACTATGAGTGGTGGTGAGCTACACAATCTTCACCTCATAGTGATCAGATAAGCACAGAAGGATGAAAGTTTGAAAACTCTGGCGGTTTCTAGCCTGATATTGCTAATTTTTTTGGTTTATATTTTTTCTTACCCTTAATTCTTCTTTTGTGGATATATTTCAGATTTCCAAATTATGACAAAAAGGTGGCATTCCTGTAGTAATAGCTTATAGGAGCAGTATGATTTTAAAATGCTTTATAGAGGAATGTGATGTGACAGCACATGGTTTAAAATAATTGAAATGAATTGTCTATATTTCTTATAAAGCAATTCTACCATGCTTTTCCAGATGTCCTGCAGAAGGCAACAATGCATTCATGAGATTGTATTACATTGCTGTAGAACACTGTCACGAATGCAGCAGAGAACAAACCAGTCCTGAGTATCAGGAGGGGATTCCCAGTGCAATACTGGTCTGCTGCTCAGTGACCTGTTTCCTGCACCCCCTCTCTTCTCTGTAGCCCTGTAGCATTTACTGGGGGTTCTTGGGAGTTTACTACTTGCTTCTCAAAACAGGTAGTGGACAAATTCTAGCTTGACAGTTTTGTCTCCCTTATTTCCCTTTTTAATCTTTGAAAGATCAATGGCACCATTTACTGTTCATACTTTTCTTCTGTACTCTACTTGCTCTTCAATACCTGTATTTACAAGAATCCAGCAGAAGCATTAATTGCACAAACACATAGATCTCTCTGTCATTTATTATGTATTGCATTTTATGTTGATTGGTGTCAGCTGAAGTTTTGGACTAACAATTAAAATGTACAAAATAGATATATCAAGATAATGGAGCAGGTTGTAGGTGGTCTGTGAAGATGTTTGTATATCACAACAAATATCCCTCAAGGAAACTTTTAAATCTCTCTTGCTGAGGACCAAGGACAGTTGAAAACCAAAAGCCCTTAAATTCAAAAAGAGCTAATCTCTCACTCATCTTGAGGCACAGTGGGACACACACTTTCATTGAGAGTTCTGAATACTGGTAAAATAGTTAGAAAAAGAAAAGCTTCCTTATTTTACAGTAAGCCACACAGCAAACACTGCCCTAAAACCTGGGCTAGAGGCAAAGAATAGTCTGTGGAGTAAAAATGAGTTTTAATTTTGTAGAAATATCTTTGCTCCACAGAATCCCAATCGTTTGTGCTATCTTTGCAGGCCTGCAGCATGTAAGGATGTACGTGGCCTGTGAGATCTCTGACACAAGCCCAGTGTGGCTGCCGAAGACTGAACCCTCACTAAAATAAGTGGCAACATGCTTATGTTGATATGAAGCATTTAACAAGGGAAGTCCAAACCCCATGTTTATAGTAATACTAGTCCAGTTCTATCAGTCCAGAGCTTATCAGTCCAGAGCTTTAATTTCACCATGTTGTTGTGCTTTCATGTTATTACTATTACAGGACAAATCAATCCAGTTAACAATCCATATATAACATACATGAAAAATAGACTATCTAAGCATGTTATATAGAAGTAGATTTTAAGGGTAAGAGTTGGCTGTGTTGAATGTATTTCAATATATATGTGCTGCATTTTTATCCCATAGCACCTTGTGGTGTGTTATTTCATGCAGACATAAAAATAGACTGTGCGTGCATTGCAGAAGTCTGAGGAATTATCTGTAGATCTAACAGCTTTTCAAAACTTAAGACAGTATAATTCAAATTTTAATTGGCTTGCAATGAAGCAGTTGTTTTGAAATCTTCCTTCTTAATAAATCTGTAGCACAGCTCTCAGAGGCTTAAGAAGAAGTACTTGGCCTTTTCCTTATCCCCAGAATCTTCATGCATAGATGTAGGTCTGCACCAATTGTCTCATCTCCAGACTAATTCTCTCATTTACATATTTCTTGCTTTCTGCTTAGAATTCTCTATGGAACAGCCAAGATTTAAATCGTGTCCTGTCAGACACAACTGGTTAAGGGAGAGGGGCATGCACATATATATGCCTTCTATTTTATTAATAATATTATTTAGTATTAACTGAATAACATATTATGTGCTGTCTATAAAATATTACATTACAGATGAAGCTCCCATAACTTAAAAGGTGCTAAAATTAAGGATTTTGTGTAATTTTCACTGGTCACTTCTTCCACCCTCTGGTATCGCTCCCTCTGCACTTTGAGTCTCTGGAGTGAATGGTCTCTCTCTCTATTTCCTATTTAAGGTAATAGAAAGACTCTCATAGCGGTTACATTTTGTAGATGTCATGCCATAGAACTAAAATGTTGCTCCCAGTAGAATGAAATAGTGACCTAGTAGACAAGTACAAATACAGCAAGTTCTCAGCTGTAGGTCAGTCACACTGAATTGAAGACAACTTTGGTTCTGTTCATGGTCTGATGCTGCCTTAATATTTGAGGTGAATTTGGGACACTTAACACCACCTAAATGCCTAGTAAAGTCTCCTCTTAAATAATAGTGACCACTTGAGGTTGCCAGGTAAGCCAGCACGTTGCTGTTGTACTCCCTTGAAGACTAAGCCTCTTAGGACCATGGATGCAGGTAGGCTGCTGTCCCTCAGGCTGCTTCAGGAATCATGTACTACTAAATGTATGGAAGGGAGAAGCCTTAGCAGTCTGCTCAGTGGAGGCTGCGTGACTGTTACACATTCTGCTCTACACGGTTCTGTTGAGTGAGTTATTTTACATTCAGAGTGCAGAAATGTCATGTTTCACTGACTAATGGCTCCTACCCACTTCCCTCTATAGCAAGATTAATTTGCTATAGAATGAACCAAATAAGCACCCTTGACAGGCAGGATGTGTGTCCTTTCAGTAGCTGAAATGAACAGTTATCCCAGTTAGTGTTGACCTTTCAGTTCTACTGAGAGGCAGCTTAGTATTGTTCCTTCATTTGAGGATGGGTGTTGCTTTTCTTCCTCTGCTAAGAACTGCTCCCAGAGAGCAGACTATGGCCTGCAATGAAGTGAAGACCTCCACAGAGATGGCGGGCAATGCTTTGTGGTCCTTCTCTCCTCTGAAATGTACCATCAATCATTTTATGTTTGATCTTTCTTTATACTTTACCATTTACCCATAAAATGTACTTTGATGCTAAATGAGCAGAGAAATTTCTGAAAACCACCTGCCTGCAGATATCATGCATGGATTACTGTTCCTGAAAGGAAAACCTCAGCTGAACAGCTTCTAATAGGGGATTCTCAGATTAAAATAAAAGACTAAAATCTCTATGTACAGCTATGAAATCAATAGGCAGTCCCTGAAACCACTGCACATGAGGTATATATTGTAATACATATTTGTCTGCAGCTCTAGAAAAAGAATTCTGCTCCAAACAGCATCAGTCTGCCTGAAAAACTGATGTAATGAAGAAAAACCAAACAAAAACAAAACAACCAAACAGCCTCCCTAGCTCCCAAAACAAAACAGGAAAATTTGCACCATGTAGCTCATCAGAATGTTATGGACTGTTTTCCTTTACTCCTGTCATCAATGTCTAATGCTCTTTGCTGCCCATGATACTGAAGAGAGCATTCAACTGCTCTTTAGATTCCAGATATGTGTAACTGAAGTATTAGGTAGTGCTCATTTATGGTACCTTCACATACATTGGCTTTTTCACAAAAAAACACCCACGAAACCAAACAAATCAAAACCAAAAAAAATGCCCGTCAGCAAAAAATCCCAGTGTAGAAACAAAAACATTAAATATTTCACAGTTATAAATTTAGAATCAGCAAGTTAGTAAAATTGCGAAATTATGTGTAATAGCTGAGCTATTGAAATCAGTACAATCATTCCCTTCCACGCACAGAAGAGCTTATGCTGTGCTCATCCCCAACCAGCTGAAACTATAAATACATTAAACACAAAACCAGCTAATTATAATCTAGGGTGTATTTTCTTCTGACATATACAGGGCCTTAAGAGCTACAATATGCTTGACTTCTGGTGTTCACTTGATTTCAGTAATTCTACCCAGCAGCCCTGTTTTCTCCAGCTATATTTTAACCTTGAATTTGCCTCACTCAGACTCCTTACATCCTCAAGAAAGAAACGAGAGTTGGCAGGGCCTAATGGCTTTGACTTTAAATGTCCTTTTTACTTACAGTTTCCTAGACATTTACACTCTTCTATGTGTATATTTGGCAGTTCAAAGAGAAAGGAATTCGTCTAATAGTAATATTACTATTAGTCTACACCTAATTCTGTAGACTCCAGTATTTGAACTTATCTCTGTCCTGATAAATTCCCATCTCTATGTTTTAGTCGTTATTTTTCAGTTATAAAAGTGATTTTGCTTTCCATAGGGTATTTTATCCTTGAGCAGGGAGTATGTGCCTAACAGATAAAGTACTTTAGACATTAAAATGTTCAAATCTTAAATGCAAACATAAATACTTTTTAAAATATCTGAAATTTTTTTGGACACTTTGTGAAACATGACAAGGTTTCCCTCTGTAGTCTTAGATATGCTGGAAATCATATTCCTGAAACTGAAGGGTTGTAAACAGAAAAGTTATTCTTTTTCCTCTCTTTTCTTCAATCAGAGGATCAAACTCCCAGATCCTCAATCAATTCATTGATTATATTCAGGTATAGTTTCAACTTAAATAAGTAAAACCTAATTCTAGAAAAGGATGTCACAATTTGGCCTGACGTTATCTGTCCTTGTCCCAAAGGAGTCAAACAGTTAGTTCATATTGTTTCTGAAAAGGCAAATTCAAAATTACATACCACCGGTTTAGGTTTAGCTCTGTCTTCTTACAAGGCAATAGTAGATCTTGTCTAGATTTTTAATGGGAATAATTAGTTCAGTTGTGAAATTCTGAGTGCCCCTGCGTGTCTTCCAAAAGAAGAACAAAAGGCTTTTCCAAATCTTCTAAATGCAGTGATTCCTGGGGCTGGAGCCAGTGAGCTCTTGTTAAAGTTCAGCAATCCACAACTTTGTAAGTGATACAAACTTGGAATTCTCTGAAGTGAATGCAGAGAACGTGGGTTTAGATGAGTTCCTGAGCTGCATTGCTCTGCTAGTTCAGAAGCAAATTGTAATCATTCCTATTTTAAAAGTCCATATTCTTATCGTTCTGAGCCATTGAGTGAAATTACACTGCTTGTAAGAAAAGCTGTCTAAAATAGGTGCTGGATATCATAGTAATAATCTGCTTAATAAAAATGCTTGGACTGAATGTGATCTCACAAAAGTGAAATGTGGCATAGGGCTAATTTGTAAAACCACCTCGTTAACTGAAGTTATTTGTAGCTTGTCAAATACTAAGTTGCTCAAATTTGGTCTTTGTAATTGAATTTCAAAGAAATTAAGTCTGTTGTAGTAATGAATTTGGGAGATTGTATATTTGGTGTATTTTGTCCAAATTCAAATTAAGTAAATAGATGACTTAGTCTTTCCACAAATTTTGCTTTTTTAATGTCTAAAAATATCACAAAGTTAACTCTCTCTTACTGCATCACTGTTAAAATTAATTTAAAGCCTAAGTGAGCTTGAAAAAAAACAGAACTCATTATAAACAAATTTGGTAGGGTGGTGTGTATTGTCATATTAATTTTGAAAATTAATTTACTCTGATAATGGTTTTCTGCTATTTGCTCATTTTAAATTGTATTTGCTCTCTTTTTCCAGTTTTAAATTAATCCACATTTTTCTTTTTCCTGACATAGAGAACTTTTACAATAGAAAGAAAATTCAGTTTTATCATTGTCCTAGAAGAAAACCTTCAGTAAATTTCATTATAACTGTATATGAAACCCTGGCTGGTCATGGGCCTGAGCACAATAAAGATTTGCCCTTGCAGTGCAGAGGTGACTTTGAAAAAGCACCCAACATTCTAACGGCTGTTCACATCCTGACTTGCTATTCATTCATAAATGCAACTATGCCAATGAAATCCGTTCCTCAAGCATGCAGAAAACGTTGCTTCTAGGTGTATATAAGCACCCCCTTTGCTGTGATGCCTAAGAAAACTGTGTTTGGGAGATCCACAGCTTTTTAAGGTGTTCCCCGGGTTCCTGTAACGATTTTACCTCCCTGATTGCATCTGCTGCAGAGCCAAAGCATGGCAAAGAATTTTCAGACAACTGCTGTAAAAATCACATCACAGTATCTGAATTAAGGAGCTTTACTTGGGATATGGAATTGTACTGCAGTACAGCGTCTTTTTAGTAAAAGTAAACTGAAAGTAAAAGGATAGGGATTGAGGAATTTGAATTTTTTACCTATGTAACATGTAACTACCCTATATAAGATATTGTGTTGCCAGTAGCATGGTCCCTTACTACTGATGGGTTTTGTTAGCATTAATAGGAATAATATAGTATCAGATATAATGCCTGTTATTACATGATTTATTACATGAATAGGAGGCTTTAGTTTGAGAATCTAATCTTGTTCAAGTGCAACTATATATAGATTAATATCAATAGTGCTAGACAGAGAGAAAAAACCCATCAACTCTAAATGAATAATTCATGTGAAATAAAAAGAGCAAAAGGTAATTGAAATTGATGTTTATTTGTCTGGGTGATGAAGTGGAACAAGTTTCTCTTCAGTGCTATCACTGAGAGGAACCCAAGGCCTTTGTGGTTAACCAACCACCCAGCACACACACCAGACTCACTCAGCTCCTTCACGGAGTCTCTAAGGGCAAAGCAGGAACCATCAGGACACTGCTCTGGCCCTAAGGGCATCATGGGTGGCATTTGTGGTCTGGGAGTCTTAAAAAACCTCTTTATTTTATATCTCTGTAAGTTTAAATTACACTAGGAAGATCAATAGGACTGTTTTTGCAACAGTCAGTTCAAATATTTTCTTTACTGTTGAACAACGTGGTTTAGGGTTCAGTTTTGGAGAATTTTTAATAGTGGTTGGTAATGTATCCAATAGATGTAATTTGCTTAATCACCCAATCGCAGCATTATCAGGTAGTTATATGCAATGCTTTCAGGCTTTGTAAGCATTTGATAAAAGTTGTAGCCCCATATTTTGTAGCAATACTTTTTTTCTCATTTTATCCTTGCCTAAGTGCCTATGAAAGAGGTAAATATCTGATTGTTCTTACAACTAAATAAAGCATGCATGAATAATACCTGTGAGTAGTAGAGGGGTGATAATGCAACTGCTGTTTGTTTCATAACCTGCAGTGCACAAGCAAAAACATTTTTGTTCTTGTGTGCTACCATTTAGACAAATTATGGAGTTTCCTGCAAATTTTCCGCATTGTAAGACAAAGCTGGGAGCTGTGTGGTGCTTATTCCCAAGTGGTGAGTGCAAATGCCTCTTGTGAGAGCCAGCGAGAAGAGGGGCAGGGCTTTGGAGTCCCCAGACTGTATTAAAAAAGCAAAGAGGGAACCTTTGCTAAAGCAAAAACTTTCACTGCTGCTTTGAACCTGTTTATAAAGACTTTGCTGTAACCTCATTGAAATTGGAATAATTTAGAAATAGAACATTTTGTGGTTTAGTATTTCATGTGGAATTTCCTCTCTATTTCCTTCAGTGTGAAGTGCAGACTAGAGAGTCAAAGAAATAGTGGGAAAACTACATCTAGATTTATAATCTTCAAAGAAAAAACATTTCAGAAACTCAAAATAATTTTAGGTCAGTTGAACACTTGCATATGCATCAGTAAATAGCATAATAGAACTTTATGTCAATGGTTTGGGGTTTTTCTGTAGGTTTAGTGTTCCCTCCTGAATTCACTGATAATTTATGTCTGAAAGCAGGACAATAGGAGTTACAAATGAATGGAACAATGACATTCTTAAAGGGAGGAACAAAGTATTTTATAGCTTCATTTATTTGGTATGAAAATTCTGGAACAGAAAGTATCACACTAAATTAAAAAAACTGTTATCAGGGTAGGAACTGATATTAAATAAAGTAATTTGGTTTGCCTTTTTTTCTGCAGAGAAGTTAATCTGAAATGTATGCTTTGAAGACAGCTATTAAGCAATTCCATTTACATTACAGAATGACCCATCTTCAATTCAGAAGAACTCAAATGCATTTACTTACTGCAAATTTAATATAATAGAAAATAGCAGTTAAAGGTAGTATTTGCTAATGTATGGTCTGTAAGATTTATGAAAATTGAAGTAAATGGCTTCCAATTAGACAAGAGTTCTCTTTCATAAAATGGTTTTTATGCTTATTTTTACTGTGATAATTCAGCTGGTGTGTCAGGGCTCTGCAGTCTGAAGGAAGAAATGCACAGGTGGAGTTATAGTCCTGAGTTTGACCTCGATGACATTCAGGCTTGACAGTGCCCTTCTGTTATCAAACAGTGTACAAGAAGGATTAAAAAAAAAAAAAAAAAAAAAAAGGCAACAAAACAACCAAAACCAAAACTTCTGAAGTTATTGACTACTAATGAACCTCATTTCTGAGCTCCCATGTTAAATTCTCCTTTAAAAACAAACAAACAAACCAAACTCACTTTGGTTATAGATAGTTACAAATGTGCAATCAAGGACTGCAGTAAAACACAGAAACCCCCCAGTATTCATCATACAAACACCACGTATTTATCAGCTTACTGCTAAATAGTTGCAGATAGTGAAAGCTAATATTGCACGTAGTTAAAGGTTTACTCAGTGATATTTGATCGTTGAGCTAAATTCGGCAAACTCAGTGTGTTAAGTTTTCTGCCCTTCAAGAGTCTGCGTGATTCTGTATTTTTCAAGTTTTTCAAAAGCATGCCCTCTTTTCCTGAAAACAGGTCCATAAAATCATGAATCCTGATGAATGTGCAGTAAGAAGTCAGACTTGTTTAAAGTCATTTTGCAGTCTTTTTAATAATATTTATTTCTGGCTTGGGAGTGTGATGGGCAAGTGAAAAGTAACTCTGGTTCTGAACCTGAAGGATGGGGTTTTACTTACAGAAAATAATGCACCTCTGCAAGAGAGAACCAGATTTGTTTTACTCCCTCAATGGCAAATTGGGGTCTTGAGGTGGTAAAGCATGAAGAGTGTTTCACAGCCCACATCTAACCAGTACCTCTCTTACCACTTCAATAATTCCAGTAGTCACTTGTATATGTGACTATGCATTGCAATAATTTTGGTGATCATATTTACTATAAAAGATACATTATTCTCAACATGATTGTTAAGGTATCCATCACTTTGGAACAGGGAGAATGGATTTAATTGCCTGTATGCTAAACAAAAATTTTAAGATACTTCAGACAAATGTGAATAATAAAATATGAAGTAGAACTGTTCATTCCTACATACTCTGAAAACTTAATTGTGAAGTCTACAAGTTATGACTCCTGTATTTTATTCCTTGCTTTGCTATCAAATTGATACTTAGTGCCAATACCTGTAAAGTCTAATTCAGGAAAATGCCTTAAAGCGTTTCCCCATTTAATGACACACTTAAAGCATAGAGTTGTGCTGAAGTAAAATAACAAACTTTTATGTCTGCTACACAGCATTTGCCTTTGCATATTTGGTAAGAAAGGTGCCTTGAAAGCATATAATCCAAAATCAAGGAAGAAGATGGGGTTTTGCCTGTCTAAGACTTAACTCCAGTTCCTTAAGAAAGGGGATGTCTATTACTACTCCTCACTAAAGTCTGTTTCTACTGGGAAGTCTAGCAATTGCACAATATGAAAAACTGGGGGAAAAGCTTAAAATCTGGACAAAAATAATTAGAAAACATTTGTCTAAATTCTAGACTTCTATCTGGTAACTTCCTCACTTAACCTGGGAGTCAATTAATGTGGTATAACCAAGAAGTGCTTAAATAATCTGATATAGAAAAAGTTGCAATGAGGCACGTTGAAACTCTGTGTAGTCTCAGTGCAACAGGCTAAAAGCATGTGATCATTCCTGCTTCCTGGTTGAGGTCAGTGGCTTATCAAAACAGAAAATCTGGCACTGCCCTGGGAGCACTTATGAGGTAAATGTCTGCTGGCCAGCAATGATTTATATGGTCCATTGGTTATCTGACAAAATGAGGTAATTTTCTGTCTGGGGAAAAAAAAAGTCTCTTTCCAAAAGTACACTGTTCTTGGCTGTAGTGAGATAGGTAAATCAAATAGGAAAATGTTCCTCCATTTCAAAATACTTAAATAGAAAGGCAGAATTTGGAGGAGAGTCATCTGGGTCAGAACAAGACTCAAGCGAAAAAGGAAGTGTGGCAAGCACTTAAATATCTTCCTTGTGAAGATAATTTGTTTCTGTCATCCAGCACGGGGAGCAGATTGCTTTGCCAAGCTCAAACTCCTTCTTTATTGGCTATCGGTAACTCAGGAACAGAAACAGTTGAAATATAATTCACACTACAAATTAAATAATGAATTTTTTTTTTTTTTTTTTTTTTTTTTTTTTTTTTTTTTTTTTTTTTTTTTTTTGTAGTTTAAAGCTTTTGTGTTCAGAGGTTTCAGCTTTGGTGCCCAGTATGTCAGTGTGAGTTATGTCCCGGGGTAAACAAGGCTTGTCAAGACAGCCTATCTGAGTAAGAGACAACATACAGCATGACAGACAGTACTGGTTCTGTTGTGTTAAGAGATTTTCTCAAGTGTGCTCTTCAGTGTAACTCTTTCCATTTTCCTCACCATTGCAATTGTCACAGATCTCCATAATGTCTCCAAAATCTTCAGTTACATGAAATATTTCAGCCCTAAAAAATAACAATACCTGTTCAAGGTCAAGAGAGGAGAAACTAAGTTTACATTACTTTATGGAGACTCCACCATGACAGCAAATTGGTTGCATGAGACATGTAGAAAGTCAAGTCATGGTATGTAGGACAACACATTGATCCTGCAACTAAGTTTGTTTGACCTGTGGAAGGTTCCTTGAAAATTCACACCTAGTAATTGTGTGATCTTTAGCACACAGGCCAGCTCCAGCCAGGTGGTGAGAGAATGTGATGTGCAGCATTAGCAGTTTGTGTTAACTCAGAGTTTCTCATAGAAACTCTATTATATAAACATAATTATATAAGTTAACTTTTCATGGTTGCAATGAAAATCTTGGTAACATAATATTAGGCCTAAATATGAATCAAAAAGAAGTTTTACCAATGGTATTTTTAAACCAATCTCATGATAAATGTATTTGCAGTTTTGGAAAGCTTGATAGAAACTGACTTGTCCCTTTTGACTCTCACGTCCTATAAACCTCTAACTCATGCCTTTCATTGCTGTGAACACTTACTGTACAGCTCAGTGCAGTATGTCTGATAAGAAACAAAAACTATCTTAATATCACAGGAACTTAGTCAAGACTTTTTTTACAAGGAACTAAGTTTTTCACTAAAGGATCCAGCTGTCTGGTCACTTCTGCTTAAGCCTAACTGAGATGTTAACTAAGCAGCCAAGTATCCTAAACACATCCTAAATGTAAAGTCAACAAGGTCTTTTGCTTGCAACTGTTTTCATGTAACTGTGTTTGTAATAGACTCCAAGATTTGTTGATCAAAATGTCAGTTGAATCAGGCAGTAATAAGGATGGTTTTCAAAATAAACTGTTTACATTGTCAGACTATATGGTACACATAGGCCAGTTTATTAAAACTGAAAGAAAATATTCGTGTATTTATCTGGGAAGCATTAAGTATCCCACTATCCAGTTACTGCAGTGATACCATAGTGTGACCTCAATTATTTCCTGTTTTAAAGAAGGGGATTATAAGGTTAATTAAAACAGTCCTAATGATGAATTCCAGGATAAATTTTATTGTGTACTCCTAAGAGAGTGTCACCAATACTTGTTTTTGCAATATAGAAAATCTGTCAATAAGTGCAAAACAATAGCAGGTTTAAGTATGAAGAGTTATATGCAGAGAAATTTCAAATTGCATTGCATTTGTAAGATGGATATAGCAAAAGATACGTGTCTGTATTTCTTTTTCTACTTGCTGATGGGTCCATTCACTGGGAATCAAAACAGTGTTGCAGTTCATGCTGCATTAGCAGTTGCAGTTTAGTTCTTGGATTGCATATTTTCTTTGCTTTCATCCCTTTATAAAATGATTGAGTTTAAATTACTTGGATAAAGATTACAAAGAACTTTGTAAATTAAGCAGAACAAACCAGAAAAACTACCAATGCCATGTAATCACAAAGCTGTTTTGATGTGAAATTTTATTTGAAATAGTACTTGATCAGCTGTCTTTAAGCATGCACTTGGAGCTTTTAGAAATGAAATTATTTTAAATTAGAAAGGATATTTCATTAACTGCATTGCAGGCATCAAAAGGAGGCATCATGTTTTTTCTCAAGCCCCACCTGTTTTTCAGCTATTCAGAGTCCTAATGTTGATAGAATGTGCTAAACCTCTGTTACCTTCATTTTATTATCCTGTAGAGACTTAGATTTGGAACATCCAGTCATAATCATTTTTCATTCAAATTGATCACAGCTTTAAAATTTGTGCTATGAAAGTAATCACATCATAAGAAAGAAAGACAAAAATTTAGGTCATTTGAATAAAAGGGAAATTATCATACAGCTAAAACATATTCATATCTCTTCTTGCATACCATCTTTCAGGCAAAGTTGCACATATAGCATTTTTATATTCATTTGAATGTTTTAAATTTTAATAAATTGTGAGTGATATTATAGCTGCTATTGCCTTACACAGCATTTTGAAAAATGTTTCTAATTACAGTGACCTGTGACAGTTCTCATTAGTTTGTCACTCTGAGTACCCTCTTGAAATTAGAAATGTGACAGGGTTCAAATAAATATTAGTAATTCATAATAGTAAGTATTTGTTGTCATAATGACATAAAATAATATTTTTAAATGAATAATTTATGTCTGATAAAAGCAGAAGATAGCTTCCCTGAAAATCAAATCTCAAAGATGATGCCATTGGAAAGCAGGACTCTAATAATAGAAATGCTTAGGTAGGATCAGACTGTGCCTGCAGCAGCCCCCAGGAGGGGTGCAGAGAAAAAGAGTGATGCTGAAAGCAACCCCATCCCTCATTCTGTGTGGTGCTCTGTGCTGAGAGCTGGCACAAAGCAGAGCCCCTCTGTCCAGCCCCAGTGAAATCAGGGGGGAAATCCCTGTGGCCTGGTCCTCCAGTGAAACCAGATGACAAGATAGAGCCAAAAATAAAAGTGCAGAGCAATTTATAGCCATCAAGACAAGATAAGAGTAGCAGTTTTACTCTGGGAGGTTTCAAGACTCTGGGAGGTTTGTCCCAGCTAGTTTTGCAACATAAAGAATAAATATAAGCCATTTGGTTGCAGTGTCCCACTGTGGAGCACCCTGTGTTATGTGCACTACATTTCTGCAGGCTTGATGGCACTTCTTGATGCTCTGTATCAAAGGTGCTAACTTTTGACAGCTTTCTGCTGCAGTAAGTTACATTAAGGCTCTCAAAACCTCATATACACATTTAGTGTGAATGGCCATATACTTAAAAAAAATAGTAGTTTAAAGGTAACCAGCTAAAAAGAAAAAACAAATGCCCACAAATGAAAAAAAAACAAACCCACCCAGCAGCCCAGGGCCTCTCTCAAATCCTCAGCTCTAACTACTTCTCTGTAAACTTTAAATGAAGGACAAACCAAGCAAAATTCTAAATTTACAAAAGTCTGTCTTTTAAATATTTACCTGTGCATACATTTTAAGGGGATATATCATCCACAAGAGAAGAAAGATTCACAAGGAAGTTTTCCAGTTATTTGTTCTTTTGTTCATTGGGTACCCATGATGAATGGATTCTTTTCCCTCTTTCTTGTTAGTAAACCATCCCTACAAGCTGTTTTTCTAGTTAGGAACACACAAGCTTACTTTGGGGTCTTTTTAATGCATGTACAATGAGCTGATTTACTAAGCATTGCAGTTTACTGTTGAGATCAAACAAATTTTGATTTTTCCCAGGGAGTCTGAAGTCTTACCAGCAATATTTTTCTGCGTTCTGATAACACGGAGACTTCGTAGGTTCTATGTGTGCCTAGTAAGGGCTCCTTAACATTATTGCAAATTTTGAGTACCACATTTTATGCTGAACATTTGGAATTAAACCAGGGAGAAGAATAAGAACTGTCAGTGAAAACATGATTTCTGAGGAAAGATTTGGAGAACTAGGTTTTGAGGAGGAGGAAAGCATAGAACAGCCACTGATAACCTGAGAGTTTATTATAATGTTTGTTGTGACATTATTTTTTACAATGCGGAATATTGTCAAAATGTTTTACTTGTTTGACATGAGTTTATCATAGTCGCCTGAGAAGGAACTTCACAAGCACTGAATCCACCAAGATCTAGCATGTTTAGAGCCCTTTTTTGAGAGTGGAGAGATGCAAGGAACAAGTGAAGTAGTGTATGAAGTGTTGGATAAAAAAATAGTCAAACTGCTGTTACAAAGGATAAGAGCTGAATAAAAAGCCCGGGAGGTGAGAGAAGAGAGAGCTGCACTCTTTGACTGGCTCCTATTGCCCTAAAGGCCCTTGCTGGGCTCCTTGGCACACAAGTGTCTCCTCCAGGGCCAGGCTTGGAGCAGTGACCTGCAGACATAGCACTGCATATTATTTTTTTTTCTCCTTTCTTGCCTGAAGATTCTTCTGTTTTTCCTTCTAGACTATTTTAGAATACTTTCAAATTAGTATCACCTGGCTCTGAATTATGAAACAGAGAAAAGGATCAATATGAACTCCATAGGAGACTTATAATATGAAATTAACCATTTAAGTGATGTTACACTGCATTAAAACCCCCACAGAACTAATGGTGTCTATTTGAAGGAATCCTCAATCCAATTCCCTTGTTTATGTGCTAGTCCTAAGAGAATTTCATTTTCTCTCTACAACTCAGGTTTTCTTTTTATTAAGGAGTAATGCTTATGTGGTGATAGGTCACTCTGAGATCCAAGCAGTCGCCTGTAGCCTGTGATAGCTGCACACTGTTCACTGCAGTCTGTACTTTGACTGGGCAGAAGCTGATGTGCCTTCCCTCAAGTCAGTGTATTTATACTGTTGCCTTAAGGAGAGGGGAAAAAAACTTTCCAAGACAACTTTATGTGGGTAAAGTAGAGAAGAGTTCTTTACT
>JAWWEE010000004.1:22930903-22984001 GCA_035221455.1 Xenops minutus | reverse complement strand
GAGGTTGCTAGCTGCTCTGAATGCAAGAAACTACATAGAAGTATAAAAATCTACAAATTCATGAAAACCCTACGGCAACAATACCCATGCAAATTACTTGAAGTTTCTGTACATCAAAAATGAAAGGAAGTTGATAAGAGCTGATAAACACTGCATTCATTCAATATAATCATACTCAATTTCTGAATTTTAAGATAAAAGGATGTGAACAAAGTATCTGCAAAACTTTAGTAAGAGATCAAGGTATTATGTGGTACAATAACACGTTTTATATATTAATTTAATATTAATAGCACTATTAATTTCTGGGGGGTTTTTTTGAATACCATCTGTTTCTAGATTAATTTATCAACACTGAATTTTAAATATAGTTTGAAGATTCTTTTAAACTAAAACAATCATCTGAAGATAGTCCAAAACAAAATTAGTGTGACAAGCTTTTTGTGTTATTGATGCGTATAATTCAGTTGTGTTCAGCGATATCAGCCTTTCCTCCTGCCTTCTCATCATTGCCTTCTCTGGTTAGAAAAAAATTGGAGGATGAAATGTGCTCCAGGTATTCCTCACTGCTGCCTGCTGAGTTGTCTAATAAGTTGACTGTCTAAACAGAGGGTGAGTTAAGATAACACTATGAGCAGCTATCATGAAGGGTAAAGTTAAACTTTAGAGGCAAAATGCTTACAGCTTCAAACAGTATTCAAGTGCTCAGACTGAGGCTGAGTTCCCCTTTACCTTCCAGAGTAGCTCACATTCCTTCCAGTAATCACTTGAAAACATCTCAGGTATGTCTGTCTTTCCATTCCACCAAATACAAACCCCTTCTGGTAGAAGAGCTCTGCCCAGAGGAGGAATATTTCCCAGAAAAGGGTATCATTTTTCTAGGGTCAAAGAATAGTAAAAGCTGTTTTTTCACATTTAGTTTGTGAGTCTGGAGTTTGTTTCCCTTTTTTGGTTTTAAGTAGACCAACTTCTCATTGTTAAACAGATTAATAACATTCAGAAATGGAGAGGTAAGAATTTGTCCTATTGATGGGTAATACTCATCCAATACTTTAAATTAATAGAATATTTACCAGTCTGTATTACATTTCAAATTCTTCCTATAAGAATATTTTATTCCTACAGACCTTAGAAGAGCCTTGGGGTTATTACATTTTCCTAAAACAGAAGTCTGATGGTATTATTCCATCCCTCAGTGCTGTCAAAGTACACAAATTAAAAACCTTCCTGCTTGTCTTCCATGACAGCTCAAGATGATAAGAATCGGACTGAGAAATAAGGCCTACTCTCATCAATATTTTAAGCAAGACTGTCATCAGATTTTTTTTTTTTTTCACTTTTTACTGTCCTGCTTCCCACATCAAAATGTCACGAATATGAAGTATATACTACTTATGCAGAAAATGCATAACACCACATTGCTTTGCATAACATACTTTGACTTCAAACTGTGCAAAAACTCTGCTCCGTTTTGATATGGCAGTGCAGTGCACTGGTTGCACTGAAGAGCCATAGGCTTGTGTCTGCTGACTCTCCTGTCTCCAGAAAGGGGGAAATTCCAGCAATGTGGGAACATGCTGTGAGTTCTCATCCTGAATGTATTTTTACTATATAAATCATGTGCAATTTGGCGTTTGTGAGCTTAGCGATTTATAGAATAATAGCTTTTTATTTTTCAGTCTTCCACTTCAAGGAATGAAATTACAAAAAATCAAATGCATACATTTCTTTTCTTCCCCATCTTCCTTCATCTCAAATCCCCAAAGCCTTTTTTTCTCACTTCCAGAACAAGAGGAAAATAGATCTATTTTACTTAATCCCTTGTGTTATCTAAAGTGGCCATGAGTAATTCACCTGAAAAATGTACGGGCTATTCACATTAGAACAGAAGCCTACAAAGACTTAAGGGGTATCTTACTTATCTTCCTGCTGAGCTTGGCTTTTAGACCATGACTATGTAGTTGCAGGTGAAAATAGCACTCGGTTCTGAAAAATCTCTCACTTGTGCAGCAATGGTGATTGCTTTTCACAGGTCCAACCTGAGGACCTGTAAAGTGAGAAATGGGAACAGTTCTGTTCAAAAACAAGAAAAGTTTTTTACAGATTGTTCCTACAGTTAATAAATGATAACCTTCCTTTTATTGTCCTACCTTTTCTGCACTTGAGACGAGGAGTGCAGAAATGACCCTTGGCAAACTTAAGCCACTGTCAGATGCTACACAGATCTGAAGCCCAAGGCTAAAATGATGATGAATAAGCTTTTCCTAGCAGGACACACTTTTACTGAGCCTCGTAGAAACAGAATATTTCTTAATAAATAGAAGATTTAACATAAGAGTAAAAACAGGAAAATTCTTTCTGCTTAATAATGAAAGATAATTGTTATTTTAAAAAAAATATTTGAAGAAATCTCTTAGTTGAATCTGTTTGGATTCTGTTGCAGAGAGTTACTCTAATGTGGTTTTTTTACTTGTCATTATAGCAGGATGTCTGTTACTATGCTCCTGCACTAAGAAATTAAATTTCTATTCATTTTACATCCTTATTGGAAGCTATTTGTGTCTGTGTAGGGTGGAATTAATTTTTTCATCTTCTGGATCTTCTAGAACCACATCTCTACCACACAAACCACTGCCTTTGCAAATGTGTTTCCTGAGAGGGGAGTGTTAGAAATGTGGGCTCACAGTGTGTCAGGAAAAGACAAATAGAAATTACTGTACAGGATCAAGGTACTAATGTTCTCCAGCTGCTTGATACTGTTTCTCTGCTCAAAATTGCTGATCCTACTGAATTAGCAGCAAAAATTTATCTGAGAACTCTTCAACTACCTCACTGAAAAGTAAAACAGCCTAATCCACCAACAAACATTATTTAAGTTTTTCTGTCTCAGTGTGTGAAGAAATCAGTAAGGCAACAGGAAGTGTCACTTGTTGCTCTTCTAACAGCAGAATAAAAGATGACTAAAATAAAAGGAGAGGTTCTATTTTAAGAGCTTGTTTTGCTACTTTTTATGCCCAGTTTTATGCAGTAACATTTCAGGGGGGTTGAATGCATAACTATTTTAAGCAACTACATGATGGATTTCTAGGCCACTGACAGGTAATCGGACTTTGCTTTTTGAACATTGCATGATCAAAGATTAACATGTGTGACTGGAAATATATTTTCATTTTCTGAAGTGTAATCAATAATCCTCAGCTTTTTCTTCAAATCAGAAATCCTGTGCAAAGTCCAAAAAATGCTGGTCAGCATTTGCATTCTGTGAATTTGATAAATAAACATAAATCAGTAAGAATGCATAAAATCAATTAACTAAACAAACCATGCATAGCACACCAAAGATGTAATTCTAAGTGCTGTGAATGCAGTCATCTGCATCTCCACTTATGCTTACCAAGATAAGGGAAGTTACTTATACATTTTAGCATGCAAGGTATTTGCCAAAGAGTAAATTTGAGTTTCTGTTGAAATTAATGAGGGAAATCTGGTTCATAATCACTCATGTATGATTTGATTAGTGAGAAGTCCAACATTTCCTGGTACTTACATCTACCGTAACACATAGTTCAAAATCGAAATGCAATTAGAGAAGTTTCATTAGAGAAACAAGTATAACATTAATTGAATTTTCTGTATATGTTATCTCATTTCCTTCAATAGAAACGGTAAAACTGTCTGTTCAAATTGCATTTTAGATTTTTGCATACGCTCAATGGCAATGCCTATTCAAAACCTACACAAATGTAGGGAAAGTTAAGTATAGGAAGGCTGACAAAGCAGTGCATGCTTCCCTGAGGTTTTTTGGATTGGTGGAAAAAACAGGCATGAGATGCCGATTTCAAAGAATGATACCTCCTCCCTGTGTCTAGTTGTATTCTTTGGTCTCGATTCACAATTGGCTTGTGTCTTAAATGAAAATTTGTGGTGCAGCTGCATATAAACAGTTTACATCTGTTTAATGCTAATGTGAGGTTAAACAAACACTGCAGATAATCTTCCCCTCTGCAGTTGAGAGTGCAAGGAGATCTTTTGACTTTGGCCCTGGAGCTGCTACTGATTGTGACAGATGCTGCTGATGTGACCTGGAGGGGAAAACCTGAAGTGTCACTCTCATCTGGCTTCAGACCTTGGTGGTGTCCTGTCCTTTGCCCCTGCCCTTGTGAGCTGGTGGAGTAGCTGCTGTAGCAAAGCAGCAGCTGTCTGGGTGTGTCTTCTGTGTGTACCTGCAGCAGGTGGAGCAGCCCTAGGCCAGCCGTGTGTCAGGGCAGTGGTGCCATCACGCTGCAGCCGAGGTTGCCCACCAAATGGTTGCAGTAGCCCAGTGCTGACCATCAGCCAAGGAGAAAGAGGTGCTCCTGTGCTGGCTCACAGCTCACTGCCTGCTGCGGGGCAGCCAGGGAGCTGTGCTCTGTGTGCTGTGCAGCAGAACCCGGCTGAGGGAGCCTCCTGGCCTCAACATCAGGGCACCTCCTCCAAAGAGCTGAGCGGAGTTAAACCTCCTTCTTGAAGACTCTCATCTGGAGCTCACCAGAACATTGCAAAGGAATGATTTCTGCAAGTCCGGTTTCACAGAAACCTCTCTGCATCCCAAAGCTATAAGGTAGCTTAGGTTCTTCTGAAACAGAGATGAGGACATATGGGCATTCAAAGAAAGAACTCTTAGCCTTTTAAAAGGGAAGTTACTGTCAATAAGACAAAGATATTAAATGGCTGTCTCTAAAAGTTTCACCTTTTTCTTCCATCAAAAAAATTCCCAAGTCCTTCTAAGAAAACAGTCATTACAATAGGATTTCTAGAATCTTCCATGTTATTCTCACTTAACTATTCACTGTCTGCCAGAGAACTGGGCATAACTAGTTGCTATAAAGTATATCTTGACATTTTAGGTATTCAAACTATGCAAGAGTGTCATGAGAAAATTCTATTCATTAGATGGCTCAGTGTATTTTAGTAACAGTTCATTGCCAATGCCGTTTTGAGACAGTATTTTCCAACATTTTAACACAATTCTTTCTACTTCCAAAAGTGATCTATTTAAGTTTACATCAAAAGTTTCTGCAGGTTGAGATGTCAGAAATTTATGCTTCTTAAATCTTCTTTCAAAATCAAATCTCCAAGAGGGTGAAGCTGTATACAGGTGAGGTGAACTCTCTCTGAGTAACTGTAAAACGGTCAGAATGACCATTTAATTAGGAAGGGGACCCAGTGTATTTCCAAAGTAATAGCAGTATAAATATTCAGAGTTCTAGCAGCAGCACAGAAATCTGTGTCAATGTAATCTTAATTTCCCTAGACATCAGGATTTAAAATAATTTAGAGCCTACAGTAAAAATCAATTTCGAGAATTACCTTAGAATCCTACTTGCACACGTTCAGACCAGTATTGTTTTGATTGAAACTTTTGTTTTTCAGGCACTATGAAAAATATGTTTCTAGAAAGACTTTGTTGCAGATAGGCCATACAAATATAAAATGGAGATGTCTTAATATGTCCAGTGCAAGTAACATGATAAAATGTGTCAGCACAGGGCCATAAAAGTAAATACTTGGCTTCTTTAAAAAAAATTTACAAGCCTTACTTACAGGAGCAGTTATGGTTAATAGATTTTAAGATTAGAAATGTACATCTTCATCTGCTCACACCACACAGTACTGATCTAGATAAAATATCTTGTTCACGTACATTATAATCCTCCTATATGCACTTGTGGTTTGTTTGGTTTTTGGATTTGCTTGTTTGGGTATTTTTTCTTTTAAATTATAATCATGCCCATAACAGAGTAACATTCCAGGAGAATAAGGTGGATAGAGGTATAAGCAAATACTCATTCACTGATTATTGTTAGATTTGGGGACTTCTGACTGATAAATCTGCAGTAAAGTAGAGCATAGCATTGGCATTATGACCTCTTTGGTGTTTTGACTTGAATTTGGAAATCCAAATAAAGGAGCATTTTAAGTAGTACAGTAGTCTATAATTATAATTGTTGTTGTTAGCCTTCATTATAGCCCTTGTGCCAGTGCAGGGAAGGCCTGTGGAACAAAAAGTAATATCACCATCTTGACAATTGAGTGTCTTGTGCATTAGAAATAAAGGACTTTCACTAGCTGGTAAGATATCGGTGTTAGAAAAGTCTTCAAGAACAATACATCAGTTTTTTCTTGGGGAGGGGTGTGTTAGATGTTTACATCTACTTTTCCATCACTTGTGATTTGTTAGTGCACATTTCAGAAGGAAGTTAGCAAAGTGTGTCATGAGTACTTTGTCAAGGAATAGTTTTAAAACAGGCTTCTAATACATGTAGGACGTTTTACTGGGCTTGGAAGGGATTGATTTGAGAGGGGTTATGGCTTGTCTGGAGGGGAGTGTTTTGCATAATGACATTTCTCTTTAAAGTATAAATTTTTTTTAACTTGAGTTACCAGGCACTTCTCCTTAACAGGAAAGGGGCTTCAAACTTACCACACATTTTTTTTTTTTTGGTTTGTTTTAGTGAGTACCTTTTTTAAAGGATCAACTCATATATGATTCTGGGCTCCTTTACTATTATTTTGAATAAATGTAATCATATGCATGGATGAAAAGCATGTATACACCACAACTTTTCTGGTTTGGTTTATGCACACTTACACTTATTGGGGGTTATTTTAAACATTTCCTTGAACTGTTTATTTTTTTCTGCATCAGGTGTCCTGCTGTTCTGCACTTCTCAATTTCAAATAAATAACTGTAGGACAGAATGCAGTATAAAGCTTATCCAGTTCAATCAGCCATTGGAGTTTTCTCCTCTCATCTCTTGCTACATATCTAAAGCAGAGAATGCTGTTGGCATTACTCAGCCATACTGTTAGATCATTCATTAATAAATAGCTGCATCTCAGTAAAGAATAACCTCAGTTGGAAAGAGCTGAACCAATGAAGGTTTTTTCATGCATTTATTAAAAAAATCCCAAATCACTGTTTCATAAATGGAAACTGTCTTTAGCAAGCTTGCTTGCTTGCTGTATATATGTAGCTTAAGTGGCTATATCAAAAGCACCGTAAATGCCAACTCTATTATATATAGCAAATGAGTTAGTCCTCATAATTCTGGAATCTCATTAAAATCTTGATCTTTAAAAGACCCCAGTCAGACAGGTTAGTTGTGTCTCTCAAATCAGAACAATAGATTTAGCAGGTGTCCCCCCGCCAAATGTGGATTATTTTGCTGATCTTAAGGCCCTTGTTGAAACATCTGAATCACTTCTTATGCCTTATTCTCGGGACACGAGAGTAATCAAGTGGTTTGTATCCTCTTTCCGCAGAACCACAGATATGATGACCTGGTTTGGAACAGTGGGAATCTCTTTTTTTCTCATGTTAAATTGGGAGAAAGTCAGTGTTGAAGCTCTTATATATTAAAATTGTTCTTGTGTAATCAATCTTCTGGTTCAGGAGAAATCAGGATTTCTCAGAGATGTGATGTAGGTGGGCTAGAAAGGGAATCATCAATGGAAGGGAACCTTCACTATTCACCCTCCCATTCTTTCAACTTGCTGTATGTGACAGGTCTGCACTATTTCTGAATTTCATGCACACATCCTATGTGAATGCTGGGGGCAATCAATGTCTTCATATTAAAGGAAAGCCTCAATCTACTGGTTTCATCTTACCCTCTGCTTAAGAGGTCTGAAATAATCATTCCTTGATTACTCAGCAGTCCTTCTAATGCCAGCTAGAATTATTATTCTGTCTCACATAAATATCATGATTACAGAACACAGCGAATGATCATAATTTGCAAGCAGTAGCAATCTAGTTAAGCCAGATACACTTTATGAATGTGCTACATCTTAGAAACCATGTGTATATCTGTATCATTTTTTTCCCCATTAACATTCTGTATTAAAATATTATCTATCCTACTCTTCCAAACTGTAATCATTAGGAAATAATTTGCTTGGATAATGCATGAACTTATTACCTGTAAATGGTAAAAGCTACAGCATGCATAGTTACAGTTTTCCAAAAATATATTTAAATTTATGTTTATAGAGAAATGATGTTGCCTGGGTTGTTTTCATTCTGGCATCAAAAATTCATTTGTTACTGAGCTTTGTTTGACATTTCTTCAGGTTCAAACTTCTTGGGATTCTGAATATAATCACGGCAGATACATGTACATCTCTTATTGCTTGGCTGAGCACAGAAGACTCAGAAGCAACCCTAGAGGAAAAATGCACTCCCTTGATGCATTCTTTAAAATCATTAATGCTTTCTGGCTGCAGCACAGAAGCGGGTGGTGCCAGCAGAGCAATGTAATTAACCTTCTTTATAAATTAAATGTGCAAATGTGTTATGTAGTGCACAGAATTGAGATAGAATTATTTCTACTTCGAAGTAGGTTTAGTTGGGGGAAAAATAATTTTCTAACAGCTGCTCAGTGGCTTGGGAATTTGAAACAGCTTTTACTCTCCTTAAACCAGCTATCAAATACCTGGGGCTAAGAATGACAAAAAGTGAAATGTAGTCATATATTATTATATACAGGATCAATATTTCAAAAGGCCATCTAAGCTTTCTGAGAAAAAAGAGGGATTTGCTATTTTTTCTGCAAACCACAAAAAATGCATTGCTGGAAATACTTATTTCTCTCATCACTTACATTTTAGCAGCCAGGGTTCTTTTTAATACAAAGATGGCAAAAGAATAAATGAATTCTTCATCATTAATTGCAAAGGTTCTTTAGCAGTTGTGGAAGGTGAAAAAAAATTTGCATGATCCATAAAGGTAAATATATGATAAAAAAAATAATTATTTGAAAGAAGAGAGCTTTCTAACCATTTGTGCACAAATTTATGAGAAACATTCCTTCTTCCTCTCCCTAAAGACAAGGGTGAGCACACTCCATATATTTTGGAGAAAAACCCCTTCATTTCCTATATTAAAGACTTGGGGTTGTTACTTTGTCTTTACATATTTATAGCACAGCAACATGATGAAAAGGCAGCAGATCAAAATTCAGGCAGCGTTACTAAAGAACTAATGCGAGTGCCAGCTCTGGGTGCCATGGGATGCTTGTGTCCTGGGCAACTGCTACATGTCCTCAAGGCATCTAAAGCTCTCAAAGCAATGAGCTCTGCAAAGGTCCCCGCAGCTTCTGGAGGTGCTTTTACCTGAAGGGATACAGAGGACCTAAAAGATGGGGAGGAGTTTCTGGAGTTTATAACATGCCAAAAATTATTGCAAAATAAGTGGATATGCTTATTTTCACTTCCTCTGTCCTGAGGCGGGGCTGGCCAGGCTCCCATGTGGGTTCATTTGTAGTTCAGCTTACTTGAAAGTTGCATGAAAGCTTTCTTGTTTGTAAAGGCAAAAAGAAATCATTTGAGCAGTTTGTGACAGAAGCAAAAGTGCAGCTGGAAGCGTGGTAACATAAATAGTTGTATGAGAGACTTAATCAGCAACTGCTATCCAAGTGGGAAATCAATATAGCTGTTGGTTTGAAAATTCATATGGCAGCATTCTGACTTAATTCTGGAGAAATCAATGGTGTGACATGAATAATTATTCATTATTGCTTCTGCTATAATGGGAAATACACACAATTTTTTTTAAAAAAAACCCCTCCATCAGGCTTACTTAATTCCAAACATTAAGTCAAAATTCCTGTGGGTCTTTATAAAAGAAACAAGTAAAGTTCACAGTTAAAGGGAAATCATATAAATACTTCCATCACTGAATGCAGAGGTGAAAGTTTCCCCTAAAAAGATCATACAGTAATTTTTGACTTTGTGGAACATCCCAAAATCAGGGGACAGTTTGTAGAACAGAAAGTATTGACCATATAATTTTAAGGTCAGTTTGAATTTTTCTTTCCCTGTTACTAGACATTCAAAAATGCACTTGTTTTTTTCCTTTCACTTTTTTCTTTTCCTTCAAATGAATTTGTTTTTTGATGTGCTTTGCTTTTTATAAATCAGTGATTTTTCTCATCTATACTCATAAGTATTTTACATACGTTGGACTTTATTGCTTCCTGAATTCATAACTGATAGCAGAAAACATGAACAGCTCATCAAAACAGGCAATGATTGTAAAGTTATGTTATGAAGTGAAAGTTGATTTGTACTGCCAGTAAATTGGGGAATGAAAGGTTTGTTATTTTTATACAAAACAGTCTTAGCATTTTATGAAAGGTTAAATTAACTGAAAACTAATTCTTAAGAAGTCAAATTAATTTGCACCACTTTCAGAATGAGTCTTAATGTTACACTAATCTTTTTTTTTTCTTAAAGAATTTGTCATTTGTTCTGAAATGAAGAAATAGGGGAAAAGTAGAAAACCTCATCTTCCTTGTCCTATAATAAATCAGTAAACTGGTATTTTGGAATTAATCATTTTGTAAGAATCCAACACAAAATACTACTCTCAAAATTTAAAAGTTGCCTGTTTTATGTTACAAACAACTTCATGACTGATGTGGCAGTACAATTTTTATTTCTTTGTTTGTATATGATCATTCATGGTGGGACATGGGAGTGATATTTACATGCCTGAATTTTGATCTTGCATGCATAAGACAAGCTGGATGCAATGAAGTGTTTTCAATGGGAAATATTGGCCTCCCCATCTGCTTAGGCAAACTCTTTTCCCTAGAACTTCAGTTTCTAGGTTTGATGCTTTAGTTCAGATGTGATAACTGTGTGTTAAGCATGGACAGCACTGATGGCATCTGGTTACCCAGTCAGGAGAACTAAGAGGGGTTGAGTGTAATGGTGTGCATTTGCTACAGATCTGGCTTAAGTAAAAATTGACATACTAATATCCTAATAGTGATTTTTTCATTGTGCGATGAGCAGCATTGCAAAACAAAGAATGGTATTTTGGTCACTGGAGGTGTCTGCAAGCAGGGTGTTATCACTGTTGGAAGTTACAGGCAAAGAGAGCTCAAGAAAAACAAAGGGACCGCATTCTTAGTGCCTTTAGCCTTGCGGGGAAGCAAGTCATACCTAATAACGTATATTTAACTTCTTAGAAGGGCTCTTTAGCACGGGCTACACCTGTGTGTAGTTGTACTTACTGCTCTGGCATGTGTACCTGTGCATTTCTGCTGCTTGGGTAGTGGTGAGCCAGCTACAGTACCTGGAGCGACACTGCCTGGTGGCACGAGGATGGAAATACGCCAGGCTAACTGTGATTAAGATGCATCAATATTTGAATGATCAGTCATAGGAATTGCAAACGATTGCCCCCTGAGGTGTTCATCTACTGTCTCAGCATGATTTCAGGGAGCTCTGAGCCTCTGTTTATGCTGTCTTTTGGATCAGCTAGTCTATATCAATTCAAGAGGTCTGCATCAACTGTGGTCCCATGATACCTTTAGTAAATAAGATCACTAACCCCAATATGCTGCCCAAATAACAAGTTCTGATAACAGTCAGTCAAGCCAAATTCCTCCTGTATTCCAGTGTTGGATATAACATTCTTCACAGCCTCCTGTGCTGTTTTCCTCTTAAACCTCCTGAAAATGAAAGCATGCAGAACTCTAGGAAATCAAACCTTAAATCAACAATAGTTTTTCCTACTTTGTCCTATTCTTCCAAGAGGTGTTGCAAAAGCTAAATTGAAGTTCACTATGGACTGATTTGTTATATGCCTAGACAGAGATTTCAAAATCATTAAGTTACATAGTCCTCTTATCCATCACAATTAGACACCAAAATGTCTTCATGTCTAGACATATTGATGGAAGATAGAGTTGCTATTCTCTCATAGAAAATTATAGTTAATAATTAGGATTAAAGCACTGGCATGCATATTAGAAATTGCTGCAGCCAAAGAACTCCTTTATCATCTGAATTTGCAGTAGGTGCATAGACAAGTCATCAGTAGCTGTCTTTGCTTCCATAAACTGCTTCATGTTGGACACAGCAGCTGATAACAAATGTCACTGTGAGCAGAGAAGCAGAGAAGCAGAGATCCATTCCATTTCTGACTGTAAAGGTGGACAAGCAGCTGAAAACAAGACCTTGATCAGGCTGAAAGGAAAATGAGCAGGTCTGGGTCTAAGTTTTAAACATACCTAGATGTTGTAATACCAATTCCGCCTTTATGCATTAGTATATGTATTAACAGAAGAATTATCCTTCCCAGAATCTCAGATGGAATGCTTTCTTTCTACATTCCTCTCTATAGGGCTTTGCATCGTAGATTTGAATCAAATCACACAGTTTAAGGGCCAAGATCCAGATTGGATCCTGCTCACTCGGAAAGCAGATAGTCTGAGACCATTTAGAAATCTCTCACAGGAAGAATAACTTTCTTTGAAAAGTAGTGACCAAGACATAGCTTCCTGAGCTCCTCTGGAGGCAGAAAATCTGTGAGGGAGTTGACAAGAAAAAAGAAGAGAGCAGCTTAGATGTTGCAGGACTTCCATCACTCCACAGACTTTTCAGAAGAGCCCAGAGACTGTGGGCAAGGACAAAAGAAGGCTGAGAGAAATGGCCAGTGGTATAAGTGAATTAAGAGCCACTCTGTAAAGAGACATGAACATACTGTGAGAATGAGCACGACTCCTAGTGCAAATGTAAGGTAAGAAATAAACCTGTGCAGGTGTGTCATGGAGTAGACCATTGGGTAATTAAAAAGGTAATCTAATCAGATCTTCTAAGGAATGAAGAGCTCTTTAGAAAAGAAAACCCATTTACAGTAAGGTTTTAAAATTTTCAGTGTTCTTAAGGGTTTTTGAAAATGCGCTTCAGTCATAGCATGCTTTTTTGTCAGTACCTTGTAGGATTTTTCTGGAGTACTCTACTCCTCCTTCAGTTAAATATATAGAGATTTTCTGTGTTTGATGCCAGTGTATAACAGCCACCTTGAAAGGTTTCACTGTGATACATACAGTCTGACCCAAGAGTGGCACACAGACCTTTTTTTTTTTTTTTTCCTATTTTTTCTTTTAAATCTTTCTGATGTTGTCAGGAATTTGTTAGCCTTTCTAGCCAGGTCTTTAGTACATCTGGCCAAATGTTTCTGCATGTACTGGTCTTGTCCTGTAATTCATTCTTGGTGACGTACTTTGAGTATTCACAGAGCTTGGGATTTGCTTCTCCATTTTTCCAGCATGGTACATTTTTATATTGTTTCACCTGGGCCCTGTCTTTGAGAGTGATGTGATTCTAAATTAGTTTCTGGCATGATTTAGAAGCATCTCTTTCTGAGTTCTTCGGTGTTCGTTTAGTGCATGCTGTATGAAATACTGAAGTGTGATAGGGTTATTATAATGGTGTATTACTGGCTTTTCTTTACACAATTACTCTTATGACTGCATTTTTTTTATGGCAGAGGAGGCTGAATTCTAGTAGAATATGTTATATCAAAGTTCATTAGCATTTTGGTCTTTCAACATTCCTTTTTATTGTTTATTTTAATCACCAACCTTCATGTTCTTGGTTTGATTACCACCAAAAGCAAAATCGCTTGAAAAATTCTCTCATGTCTGTAATGTAAACTGGCATTCTTGAATAAATATTCATCAAATGTTTGTTGTACTGAATATAAACTGAATGTAAAGGCAGTCTGAACTGTCAAAAATGAGCTACACGGAGGGGTTGTATTTTGAGAAGGAATCCAGGCCATACAATGGTTTTATATTAACAGTTTCAACATTAAACAAGCAGTACTGTGTTTCTTGTATCTGTAAAATTGCAAAATTCATTAACTGGTGTTATTTATGAACCTTGTAAACATTTG
Organism: Xenops minutus; assembly: GCA_035221455.1. Lineage (NCBI taxonomy): Eukaryota > Metazoa > Chordata > Aves > Passeriformes > Furnariidae > Xenops > Xenops minutus. The sequence continues at coordinate 22,970,266 of JAWWEE010000004.1, read as the reverse complement.
ATAAAATATGGTCTTTATGGATATTGCACACCTGTGTTTAAAAAAAAAAAAAAAAAGAAAATTAACATTGGCATCATTGTGGCAGAATAGTTGACAAAAATACCAAGCAATGCTCTGTTGTTAACTATTATCTTATTCACAGCTACCAGACGCAGCTATGTATAAAAGGTTAAAATCTGAGTGATACCCTAAACAATTTTGTTATTGTCTCTCATGTTCTCCTAAAAACTGATGCTTTATCCTTCTCATATACTACCTCCTAATTTTCCATGTAAATCATCTATTAAAAAGATTTTCAAGCATAATAGAGACAAAATAAAATGTAATTGAAGTTTATAGTACAAACACCAAAAAAAAAAGAGCTATCTTTATATTTGAGCACATTAAGATATTAAAATAGTCTTTATATATATATAACTTTTAAAAATATTGCAATGGACATTTAGGGGGAAAACATCCTGGTACCTTTGGGTGCTCTTGAAAGTAAAAGTATTCTCTTAGGTGCATGATTCATTTGAATGAGTATTCTGAAATAGAGGGAGATGAGCATATGTATCAGGGTAACAATGGAACTCCTGATTTCCTTTGGTGCTTTGAAGAACTGGAAAGCAGTATGGTAATAGGGAGTACAAAGCTTTGACTCCGTGCTTGTTTGCAGCTCTAACTCTGGTGAGATATAATGAGGCACAATAAGAAGAAAAACAACTGCTGATACCTTAATAGCCTGTCCTGTAGGACGGCTGGAATTTCAGAGCTTTAGGTCTGCATGTTATGCAAAGTCTGAAACTTTCTGCTCTATTCTTTTATTCCTGTTTCTTTTGTTTGTTTTTTTTTGTTTTGTGAGTTCCGCCCCGTCCCCGCCCCCAATATTCCTCTACCTCTCCTACCAGGCACAGTCCACTTGAAAGACTGAAAATTATCCTTCCTTAAATAGAATATTATATAGTATGCTGTTGTGCTAATCATAAAGGGTTTTGCTTAGATTGTCATCTACAGAGGTTTCTGTAGCTTTTGAAGTTCTCTTAGATGTGGAAATGCTCCACATATCCTGAATACTTAAGGTAAAAGCATTGGATTTCCACTCCCATCTCAGCATTTATTATCATTTCATACTCACAGAGTAAATACCTCCACAAATTACCAGGCAAGCTCTATCTGCAGATACGTCAATCAAAACCAAGAAATAAAACCTGTAGTAGACAAGACTTGTTTAACTGGACTGTGTTCCTTTGATGCTCTTCAAGACGTTTAATACATGGTCAAATTAGCAACAACAGAAGTGGCTCTTGAGTGCCTTCTACATTTTCTCTAAGAATGTCATTTGACATATGAACTCAGAATAGTGAAATAATTCTGTATTCTTGTATTTCTATAAGAAGTAAAATCAGTCTAATGGAAAATTAAAAGGCAGAGGAGTCATTATAAATAGGTTATTTGGGGCTGACCTTTGAAATAAGAATTGAGAAAGCAGATTAGCACAAAGCTCAAAAACATTAGTCCCATCTGTAATCTCTGGAGTAGTGTTTTCATTTTTTTGTGTAAAAAGATGCCTCATTTGATAACCTGAGTAAAGACAGTCTTGATTATGGTAGACTGTTGGCTTCTCTAAAACTCATCAGTACACACAGCTGCAAGGGCCAGTGCTACAGAAAGCCAAGTGTGAAAAGAAAAAAAGAAAAGAAAAAAAAAAGAAGAAGAAGAAAAATAAGACAGGAAGTGGAATGAGAAAATAAAGCCTTCCCTCTCAGTTCAGTATCACTCTCGGATGACAGAGTTGCAGGGAAGATCCATTGTTACCATTTTCAACATCCACTCCAGTAAACCGTGTTCTATAAGGATTCATTCTGATTTTGAACCACGCATCCAGGGAATTCTGAGTGCACTAGTGAGCCCTTAGAACGTTGAAGCAAGTTTTACAGGGGAAAACAAATAAAAAAATGTAAAACAAAGAGGAATCAAAACTTTTAATCTGATTCTTGTGTTGCATATATTATCTCATTTTGAATCTGCATAGTAAGGATATTGTTATATTGCAGTACATTAGTGAATGAGGTCACAGTAAAGATGCAAAAATTAAAGATACAGAGGAAGATCCCATGTAGATTCCATCTGCAAGGATAGAACAGCACAAATAGGATCAGTGTAACTAGAAGTGATTGAAAACCTCCAGTAGAGGTTTCTATCTAACAGATATGAACGTAATGAGGAAACGGAAAAACCAAAGAAATAGACTTTTTGTCACATGTGTGAATAATTGTAAAAGAAGTTGATAGAGAAGACTATTTGTGGTACTGGAATGCACAGAGTTGACAGAGTTCCTCAGTTGATTTCCCCCACCATTATATCTGTGTTTGAGCTTCTGCTTATCCTTGGGCTTTCAGAGATTAGATTTATTCAATAAAATAAGTAATATCGTGCATTTCTAACTGGAATACTGCAAGGATGTATTTACAGTGGGGAAGAGAGAGATGTGAAAGGGACAAAGCAGTAGCAGTTTGGGGAGTTTATAACAAAAATTGACACATGCTAGCTGCAGTCCTGCTCTTCGCTTGCCTTTCCCAACTCAAGTAGAGGTAGCAACTCCAAGAAAATTGGCAAATAAGCTCATTCTTCCACACAGATGACATTGTTTTCCTGCAGTAGTAAATATGAACCTACTAAACAAGTTAATTTCAAAGTTAATAAGAGATGATATTGCAGATATTGCCCTTAATGCAATGAAAAGAGGTGAAATGATTTGCTAAGAATCTAGAAATGCTCTGTGGACAATTTCTGTCCTTACACTGCACACACTGAGAGTAGCTGGCAGAATGTAATAGAGGGATTTTTCATTTTGTAAACAACGCATTAGGTAGTGTGTCATTTCACAAAAAGTACATTGTAGAGTAATGCTGTAAATACTGCACAGCATTATTCTGATCCAGTGTGACTGTGCAGAAGCTGTGAAAAGGAACAAGAAAATGTGCCTTTTTAAGCACTATTAATCTGCCTGCTTTTGAAACTTTTAATATTTAAAGCAACATAAAGCCAGTTCCTTATCCTTTAATCATCTTTCTAGCTTTGAATATTTGTTGTTGCTTTTCCAGATTTACGCTTCTAGTATTTTACTATTATTTTAGGTTGTTCACTGATTCTGCAGCAACTTGTGCAATAATAAAAAGCTTTCTTTTCTTACAAGAAAAAATAAAGTCCTTCATCTGGGTCTTTGATTGCCTCTTTCTGTGGTATTTCGTTCCTTCTGCTCTTGTGAACCTCCATTGAGATGGACTATGAAAAAATGCTTTGCTACTGTATTAAGACCTTTCATAATGTAGGTAATTTAATTCAAAACAAGAAAAGAAAGATTCTATGACTAAATTTTTTGGTTCAAAGATCAGATTTAAAATATCTATTGGATTTAACCTCTCTCTGAGGTTAAAAATCTATATCAGTTTTTTATCTTCATAAATAATTTTTCAGCATAATCCAGTTTATTTGTATAAAATCAGAGACATTCCACAGATAAAGATATTGTTATTCCATTGCCCGTTTACAGACATTGAGACTCTGCATTCCTGTGGAGAGTGTTCTGGTCAGGGGGTAGCTCCTACTCCCTTTTTTGTCTTCTCTGTACTTCCATGTATTTACCTGCATGGGTATGGTCTCATTTACAATACAAGTATCTTTTTTGCTACTTTGCTGCGGTGCACTCAGATATATGAGGTGATATAAACATTTCTTATTTAATTTTGTTTCTGTTCTTCACCACACAAGTGCCTCAATGTCTGTGTACATGTGCAGGCATACGCACCTTCTATTTTCTCACAAGGAATTAGATACCATAAGCTTATTTTTAGTTGTATTTGTGATATAGAATCAGTCAGAAATAGTAGTTCGCTACTCCATGTTAAATCAGTAATGTTATATCAACAACAGTTCTTCTATTTTTAATAGAAGATATTTTAGTAGACTTGAACATTTTTATTTTAATTTCTTTTTTTTTGTCCGAGTTAATGAAATACTTTGCATGTAATCTTCCAACTTAACAAAATCTAGTCTAGCTACAGAATAATTTAATAGATGCACTCTTTAAGAGTTTACCAAGTCTTTCATAATAAAGTCAAGGTAATGTATGAATCCCTCACACAAGAATGGGTGTATATCATTTTATTCTTAAGCTTAAAATATTTCGTGCATTCCTAGACTATTTCAGGTTTTTTTGTGCTGCTTAACACCAAAATGCATTGCAGGTTGACAGAACACCTCTAATCAATTTTTTATGTAACCAGGTGTTCTTTTTATTGTGTTATGTATATTTTAGAGCTGAATTGATATCATAGTCAAGAGTAACATCAGCTAATAACGATGTCTGCTCATCTTTAGTTATTACTGTACTTTCAGAGACAAAGGAGAAATGGCTGTTTGGGTTTCTGGTATTGACTCCTTTAATTGGAAAATTGGAAAAGTAGCTTAGAGTTCACTTTTTTCCTCTCTATAAAATAGCTTTAAATTGTCTTCATAAAATGCCAAATGATCCTGAACCTCTTCTTGTTTCTATGACAACCTGGCCATGGTGTAGTAGTAGGCTAGAGATCCTCTGAAGTGACTTTATTAAATACTTTTGTTTTAAGAAGGGAGATGATAGTGATTTTTACCAGATGAGCTCTTGGACCATTGTTTTAGTCTTTGATTTAAAATACGCTGCTTTTCAACATCTCACCTATTTTAGTATAAAAATGGCAAGGAAAATACAAAATGGATGAGGCTCAGCTCATGATGCTTTATGCACAGAAAGAGTAGTATCCTCAACTGTTTTTAACTAACAGAAAATCAGTTTACCAGACACTGGTAGTTGTGCACTTCTTACTTGTCTAAAAGATATGGCTACTGTTAACTACATTTCATTTTGGGAGCAATATGTACTGTTTTTCAAGGAGAGCAGTTGCCTGGAGCCAAATTTGGCTTTTTAAATTTTTTTTTAATACAGCTTGACTCTGAAACACTTTTGTTGTCTGGTGGTTTTTTCATCCTGCTTTTCCAAAGGCTCTTCCTCAGTTCAAGAGTTTTATATTACTATGCAGTAGTGACTTTGCACAGTCTGTATGAAGAGGTAATAGAAGAAAAGGGATCTCGGGAAGCCAAATAGCTACCAGGCCCTGAATAATGTGTTTATCAGAAGCATTGTTTGAAGACTCAAGACAAGTGAATAACAGCACAGCACCATGTCACCTAAACATTTCTTCTTTACATTAAATATTGCAAAATGTGTTGAAAAAAGGAGTGAACTTGGTGGATGGTTCCAGTGGAATTTACTTTGACTTCGACTCATTTTGAATTGGGCTTCAACAGGAAATCATCCCCATTAGGGTTTTTCCCCTGCTCTCCCAGTGCAAAAGTGAACAGACTGCCCAGTGTTTGTGTCTCATTCCATCTATTGATGCATTTTTTAGGCATTGTAGTAATACTAATTATAAACTCCTACTTAAATGACACAGAAAGAGAGAGAGTCAGATCCTCAGTAGGTAAAAAATGAGAAAACTTTATTGCATTTACAGGTGAGCGTTCCCAGGATATAAGGCCTGCAAAGCAGTAAATTTTCCCAAATTCTAGGAACCTTTAAAGCTTAGCTCTTCTACCAGGAACAGAAGACTGTTGCTATTTAACTCTTCTGTTTTGCTTTCCTCTCCCAAATTGAGCTACATTTTTACTAGACTGGCTTGAGTCAGTCTGTATTTGCACTACATCGTCACATACTGGACCTCATTTCAGTAAAATAAAAATAAAATGCTTGGAAAATTCTGGAGATTTCTGGTACCATTTCAGGAGATCTGATTCTGATGCATTTTAGTTTAGAGAGTAGATTAAAGGCTTAGCTCTTAAAAGGTAGCCAGGATACCTGTGCATGTCCTCGATAATTAAAATGGAGCAAGTTTGCTGTGAGGAATATCACATGAAGGACACAGGGTTAGAGTGTGCTGTACAGGCTACTTTAACTATCAAATGTTGCAAACAAGCCATTTTAAAGATATTATTTTTGTTATACATATGTTCACCTCCTTCAGTGCAGCTACTGTACTATATTTTTGTTGTTTTACATAGATCAAAATATTCCTACAGTTAAATTGATGAAGTGCGCAAATAAATGTTTGTATTAGTAAGGGTGTTAGTCACTCTATTCAGTCTCTCAGTCCGTTGAGAACAGGTAGATTTAATAATGATAATGGGATGCAGAGTGCACCACATTCTCTCTATAACTCACCCCGAGTTATGGGAGTAGAGACAAGGAAATAATATTTTGTTAAGACAATAAATGCAGGCAGTGACAGAAGCCAAATATTCAGAGCTCTGACCCAGGCCAAGACAACATCCCTGTGTTGCTCATGGGTGGCTCAATCAGGGCTTTGTCTTCACTGCCAAAGAATGACAGTTGAAGAGAAAATTAAAAGAAAAATAAGAACAAGCTCAACCACTTATGTAATGATGAATTGGCAAAGAATGGCCAAATAAGTATGTTTTCCTTGTAGGAATATGAATAAAGATGTGTGACAGACAGAAACCCAACACAATGTGTGCAATGTCAAGAAGCTGGATTTAAATAGTTCAGACCATGGATCTCTAAAATCTAACAGTCCTTCAGGTTAATCAGAAATTCATAAAATCAGAGGCCCTGATTTCTATACAATGCTTTAATTTTCGTTCTCCAGCCCAGTCCTACCATCTCTAACTTCGCACACTCATCAAGTTGCTCTCAAAAGCTGAAGGACTGGCAGCAGTTTTCCAGGATTGGAGAGATGCTCTTCTCAAAGGATAGAGCACTTTGCTCCTTTCAAGTAGATTTGAAGCATATTTGTGTATTGTTTTCACTTGTCAGTAAAACAGAAGTCTTAAAACAATATATGGATCAAAACAAAATTCCCTGTTTTCAGGGAGTGAGTTTGTCTCTGGAAAGAATCAGAGATTGCTTAAGTAGAAAAATGGTTTCCTTCCCAAATTACTGATCTTTTATTAAAGAGATGCTGGCAGCTATCTCTGCTAGAAACAGAAACTCAGATGTTAAGGAAAATAGCTTGATTTGCATTGAATAGTGCTCTCTTTTGAAACATACCCAACAAAATAAACTGACATTGTGATTATTGATAATTCAGAGAGCCTTCGGGGAAAAACATGTGGAAGTCTACAGTAAAAATGTTAACCAAAATGTTACTATTAAATGATGAAAACAAAGTTACTCGGTTGTTGATCCTGCAAAAGCTATAAACTTCATAATCTGCATAGGCAAGGGGAGATCAAGGCAAAGTTGTTGGATATTGCCAGGTTATAGCTACAGGTTATAGCTATAATTCACCATATGGTGAATTATTGACAGGGCACAACACCCATTACTTGTGAAACAAATTTAGTTCACAAGACTAAAGTTCTCTGAGATTTAAAAAAAAAAAAAATCCATAGGTTTTTCAAATATAAGCATTATGTTGCTATGTTTTCTTAGACACTTGGATAAGGACAAAATGAGATGGGGAGAAAACTCCCAAAGCATACTATTCTTCTCATTTTCCTCGACGTTCCAGAGAGTTTAGGTGAATTCAAGTACTCTTTCTCAGTGACAAGGCAAGCACTTTTTGCCAAAGTGAATTTTCTAAATAAGATTAGGCATATAAAAAGAAATTGTCATGGAACTTCTAACATCCTAATCAACCCATACAATCAAGCTTACCGCAGCCTAGAACAATTCATTATGATAAAACTAGGAAAATGAGAAGATAAGCAAAGAAGAAATGCAATAAATAGTCCATGAATGCATAATAGACATGAATGCATAAGATTGTTCAAGGGTCAGCTTAGATTTCATTTGTGGATTTGAGTATTGGGGGTTTTGTGTTTTGTTTGTCTGGTTTTTGTTGGTCATATTTTTATGAGTACCAGAGAAGAAAACAAGATAGAACTTCTTTATTCACAGGTCAAAAACAGCTGCAAAAAATCCATAGTTTTAAATTGGCATTTAAGGCATCCAACATTGTGCAGTTATGCAGAAGTTATTGAAAAGGACATTGTTTAATTGTCTGAAATTATGAAGCAGGGATTGCTGAAACTGACAATAGAACATATATTTCCCTCCAGATATAAACATAGTTCATTTCTGCCCCTTTGGGTTTTGATCAATCTTTACTGGAGAATAACTCAGTCATTTTAAAAACACTGAAGCACTTGTTAAATTAATGTAAACCATCTGAAGTTGGTTCTGCTGGACTGAGGTTCTGACCATGCAAGCACCATCTGAGAGGGGAGTGTAGACTTTCGAGCTTATTCAGCCGTGTTGCTCCTGGTAAAATTACCAGCAATTCATTTCAAGGAAAACAATGTTTTTGTATGATATGGGCATTATCTCAAGAGTGCAGCTCTGCATGAGGAGAAAGCTGCTATTGAATGGCTCTCACTTTCAGTTATTTATTCTTTATTTACTTGCTCTTGATTTGTAACAGGGCTCTAAAAATATTAGAATATGTAAAGGCAGTGATCTTGTGAACACTTATAGGCATGCTTGGATTCAGAGAAGTGGATGAACCTATTGATTTCCAAGTGTCATGGAACTGTACTTACAGAGCTTGGTCTAAGGTCTTTTGCAACATAAGGAAACAATGGCCAAGAATGGGCAATCCAGCCTTCAGAGAAGCCACAGAATCAACCTTTTAACTTTTCCCACATTTGTGGTTAACATATAAATGTAAGTTATAAAGTTGATGGATTTCTCTTAAAGGCAGCTACTGACAAACCATATCTCTACTGTTGTGTATAGTCAGTATCATTGTCCCCATATGCCTTAGATTGGGTAAGGAACAAAATCCTCAATAGGTACATACCTAACAGTGAATATTTTTTTTACCTCTAACTCCTATTTATAAAAATACTTATCTGTACCATATTTTATTTTAAAAGATACATTACCTAAATATTTATGCTCATTAGATAATAGGTGCATGTTACCAGCAGCATTATACTATCTGACCTTTGCTGATTCTCCAGAGAATTTTGTAATATTTACAGCTGTCAGGCTTTTTGAGCTGTCTGATATTTTATAGTGTCTCATCACCATTTAACACATTCTTGAAAACAACAGGCTTTTCCCTCATTTAAACAGCAGTTGTATTTCCAATTGATATGAGTCATTATCTTATGAATTGCAGGGAAAAACACCTGTATTATCATAGAATCAGAATAGTTTGGCTTGGAAGGAACCTTAAAGGCCATCTCGTTCCAATCCCCCTGCCACGGACAGGGACATATTCTGCTAGACCAGGTTGCCCGAGTCTTAATTTAAAAATGTAAATCTATAAAATTTAGTGTGAAGCATTTCTGCTATTCTTTATTCCAAAGAAAGCTATCTCAGAAGACCAAAGTAAAGCAAAACATGTGAATTACTCCCTTTTTTAATACCACACATAATTCATATTTGAGACAGATTGCTGAACAGCATAATTGAATTGAAGAGCTCTGGAGGATTCATAAAAGAAATGCATGAGAACTTCCACAGTTACATTGGATATATAACATTTGCATAAACCTGCCCACTCAAGATCATGCAGTGCTTGAAAATCAGAATACTTTTCTCCTAAGCTGGTTATTTTATAACTGATAGTTCAGAAGTAAAAATATATTTTGTCTTCAAGAGCTGACTTTTCAAATGTCCTCAAGTAATTGGTTAACTAATAGAACCTAGTACAATCCTCCCTGTTATTCTGTCAAATAATAAAGTTAGAGGAGTAAGGACAAGACAGAGGGGTAGCTTTGAAATGAAAGTGGTGAAGCTAAAAATCCTCATCTTGGATCTGAATACAACAGCTGGGGAAATTCTGATTCTTTGTCGTAAACTGATTCTGATTCTTTGCTATTTTTACTGAAGTAAAATCCTTTTACTTCAGTAAGACCAGATCATTTTCATGAACTTTGTGATTTTGTTCATAATTTTAGAGAACATTTCAGTACTTATATCTTTATTATAGTATTTGCATTACAAGTAATACAAGCACTAAAAACCTGAACTCCTGACCCCTTAACTGAGATGAAAGGTTGTAATGAATTTAGGTCAGAACAAACGTGTTCCCACATCAAAACCGCCCAAAATACTTGCATGTTGGGCATGTTGCATATGGAGCCAAGGCTTCGTGAAACTCTAGTAATTTTGTAAGAATTGTCTAGTCTGTTGATTTTAAAAAAGTGTAAAAATGCTGTTTTGGCATCAAAACAAGGCTCCAGCTAGCCTACATTGCTTTTTAAAACAGCTGGTTTACATAATGGTATCAAATCCTACAAAACAAATGTCTTAAGAGAAAATTTCTATGTATAAACAGTTTCATATAACACCATTTTTTACATTACGTTCCATATAATATAATACTCTATAATTTTATGTAGCTTATTTTTATCTGCTTTAGCATGTAGAACCAAAATCTAAAGACTGCTCAGCATTCCTTCTGCCACAATCAAGCCATTATGAGCTTAACTTGTGCATTTCCTGTTGCATTTTCCATTTAAAGGTTATTATTTCTTTGGTAATTGAGTTTGACTGGTTTTGCATAATTTGCATTAATTACAGTAATTAATGGTAATATTACTCTTCCAAGTATATCGCCTCTGCTGTGTACCCGAAAGTTGAGCTAGTGATAATTCATTGCAAGTGTTGGACAGGACAGATAATATAATATGAATAGCTTATAAAAACTAGTCTTAAGTTTGTCAGTGATAAATTTTAATGGGGACAAATAATTAGAGCTATTATTGCAGCAAAAAGGGCTTTAAAATTCCATTTGCTTCTGCCGTCCACATTGAAAAATAATGTAATTTTCTCATAAGCCATAATACTTTGACTGCACAGGATCTATATCAAATACTGGTAGAGCTAGAGTTGGAGAGACATAGTGTGTTCTCAATATATTTTTTCTCCATGGTGTGTTCACAGAGGCTTAAGAAATTAATAGGTAATGTGGGTAAAAGCATGGCTTACCCGACATCTTGTTGGATTAGCATAGAGCAATAAAGGTGACATGTATGCATTGGCATGTCTTTATCCTTACTTACATGGACCAAACCTACCATACCTAAGTATTTTCAAAGTATTTTCAAAGTAATTAATCCTTTGACAGCACAGTCTTATCCAAATGGTTTTGTATGCAGTGAGATGGAAGATATTTCTCAAAACCCAGTAAACTTTTGAAACACATCCACACTGCAATGTTGCCTCTTTAGTAAAGTCAGATTCACACCTATATACATTTTTACTGGTTTTGTTTTTTTGCTGTCTAAGGCATCTTTTAATCCATCCTATCTTCAGTTTCATAATGTGAAAAGAGAGAGACTAATTGGAATATTTGTGTCCTGAAAGTACCTTGAGAGGGCAAATGAATGTCAAAAAAAAAAAAAAAAGGAAATGGAATATATTAAAATAATTAAGAAAAACAGAGTGTAAATGAAGTGGCTGAGGAGATAGGAGTACAGGAACTGTGCAGCTGGTGAGGAACTAATGGTAATTAGAGTAAAGGAGGCAGAGAGTGAGGTAACTTGGAGACCCATAGACAAAGAGTCAAGATTTTCAGCAGTCAATGAAACCTGAATTAAAGTTACCCTTGCAAGTTTTTCAACCATGTTTTGGGGAGGAGAATCTACTGCCCATGGATCCAGAGAGGCTATGAAATGCTATTAATTCAAAGAATTCTCAGTTAAGTCTTCTCCACAGCTTCTCTAGAACTTGTTAAGCTGCTACATGGTTGACTGTCTCAGAGAATTTAGGTCTTTCGAATACATTTTTCTGTTATTTTTCAGTCATTCTGTTATAAAGTCATAACAGCATCTTGGTAGCTGTATTTCATTGACTTGATTTTCTGATGGGTTCCTTCTGCAGCTTTTAAATACCTAAAAGAAACATCACACCATGAAAATATTTTATTTGATTGTTTCATTCCTTTCAGGAGAAAAACTACTGTATGTAACAATTTAGTGGCTCTGGCAGTGGAGCCAAGCACGATGGGAGCAGGTGTTCCACAGGCTCTCCCCCCAGCCCTGCCAACAAAGCTCACTGCAGTCCAGCCAAGCCCTTGGCATCCCATTACCGTCCCCTGGGCAGCCTGGCAATGGAGCCAGCTTTCTTTTGTGTTGATAAAGAGCAAAATGGACTAATGGATTGCAACTCTTTAACTAATTGCACTTCTGAAACACATACACCTGGGAAGTGTCACGGCTCCAAGGGCAACAGCAGGCTTTAAATGCCCTGACCAGCCTCACCTGTTCCCTGGCTTACATCTCCCCTCCTTTCCTTTCTAATTGAGCTTAGCTCAGCTTCCCGGGTCTCTGCCATAGCTCTGCCCATCTCTATCTCCTGTGCAGATCATGTGGCCCATCACCCATGCTCAGGGGGACGGTGTCACCTTTGGCTCCTGCTTGTCTTCCTTGGTGGAGCTGTCCTGCTTCTGGTGCTCCATGAGAGCTATGTCTTTACAGAAACTCCAGCACTTTGTAGTTGTGTACAGGAAGCTCAGAAATGCTAGGGAACTTACACAGACATCATTTTGATCTCAAAAAGCAGAAGAAACTTTCTACTGAGAAATAATTGAAGCATTATATTTATTTTGTAATCCCTTAGGTAATTTTGAATACAGAAGTTTAAGTGACCAGCTCAGCATCGTGAAAGAGCCATGGCTCAGGGCAGAAATTCAGTTGTAATCCCCTTATGGTTCATCTGCTCAATTAGTGAAGGGGATTCAGGTGAAAAGAATCTGTCTGATTCAAGTTTTCCATATTCAGAATCTACTCAGAAAACAGGCATTGTAATTTAAGAAAGAAAAACATTTATATCATACTTGGTCATATGTGTCAGTGCCTTTACTGTAAAATAAATGCACCTAGTCTTTTAAACTCAAACCCTTCTGAGGGGAAAAAAAAAAAAAGGAAACTATTAGAAAAAAACTATCTTAAGTGCTTGCCATTAAGATAAGCTTGTGTTTAGTTTTTGACTGCAAAAGGACATAGGCTCTGACTGATATACATTCACACTCCCTATATTCTCTTTCTCCAGTGGGGTTCCTTTAAACTTGGTATATTTTATGCTTGGCTATTAATTATACTCTCAAGATGTTAAAAGCCTTGGAATTTAAATATGCAGATTTTGCTCTGTCTTTAAAAAAAAAAATATAAATCCATGTGCTCCAGAAGGGAGTCAAAGAATAGGGTAGTTAGTACTCACAGCCAGTAGTCTTAGCATTGCTATGTATGTCCTGTTAGTCTCACCTTTTGCTATGCTTAATTCTTGCAGCAAAAAGAAAATGGCAAAATAAAAGTAATCTCCACGTTTATAAGGCTTTCCTACATCCCTTCCTTCAGCATCACTGGAGAGACTGGTGCTTCTTACACTGAATTCACTTTACTTCTCTGGGAAGTTGTATGTTATTTGTTTAAGAAGACCCAGTTGGAAATCTCAAATTGTAGCAATTTCACACCTGCTCCCCCAGACCACAGTTTGTTAATCAGCACAAAAGCAATGTTTCCAAACTCAAGTGTTCAGCAGGGCTCTGTGCAGAGTATATAGCAGGTGTTCATCACAAGAGGTGCCTCAATAAGGTTTTTTACCTAGGTTCTTTTAAACTATTCTATTTTGAAATCTCTTGCCATGATTCATTTCATTTCTGACAGTGTAGTTTACTGCAGTTCATATGACCCAGTGCCAAAATAGATGTAAATGCACTCAATACTTTTTGTTTTAATTTCCTCTTGGAGTTTTCAGTTTTAATCAAAGCTGTTCTTCATAAACCTCATGTACCTTCCATGTCTTTCCCCAGAGGCCCATTGATCTGAGGCTCATTGAACTCAGAGGAAACTGTTTCCCTGTATTGTAAAGGCTTTGATTCCGGTTTCAAATACTCTGTTTCATGTGGAGAAACTGGTGTCAATACAGGCCCACACTTTGCTTTGAATGATGTGTGTTCACTGAGACAGTGAATTGTTGAGTTCACTTGTATGTTGGTTAATCAAAAACATTTCTATCAGGTCAGAAAATAACCTTCAATGGAGCTCTGCTCTTCTATGTTGGACTGTGGAAAGTTAAATACAGTAACGTTTGCATTTTAGTAGTATTTTTGTAGAGTAAATGAGCAAAACTTTTCCGGCATGAAGATTTTTGTTTTCTTTTTGCAAAAAGGATCCTCAGAAATACTTTGAGACCCCAGGGGAGGGTGGGGCTGGGGTGGAAATCTGGCTCTTGTAATGGCTTAAGCCCCGCTGTAGCACAGGCTGCAGTACAGGGGAGCTGCAGGTGTCTGTGCCACCTGGAGCAGCTGCCCATGACAGAACCTCGCTCCCATAGCGACATCCTGCACACAAAAGTGGGGCTTAACATGTGTGAGCTTTCCTTCTTGTAGCATTTCTCTGTCCCCAAGTCCACTCCAGGCACACAGTGCAGACTAAGTCAACAGATCCCAGGTGATTGCAGCAAGTCGTTACCAGATATGTTTTGCTTATAACAGCAAGTGCTTTTTTAAAAAGAACAACCACAATGTAGAAGAAAGGGGTGGGAAGTAGATTTAGATACTTTTCCCGTTATCAGACTGACCCATTAAAGGATAGATGACAACTTTAAATGGCATTAATTTAGAACTTGTCAGAGACTTTTTAGCATTTTCTATTTACAGATCTTCTATATGTAATCCTTTCCAGTTTCCTTTAAGTACTCACATTCTTTAAAGGTTAACTTGTACAAATATATTTTCCTCTTTATTTGTAAACTGTTTGCTTTAAAAAAACTAGTCATGTTCATTGCTGGCATCATGGGATATTGATTTTGCTTTAAGAGTGGTTTACTTAGGTTTTTTTAATACTTGAAAAATGGTTACTCTCTGGAAACTTTTATTACAAGTTCTTTCCTTGAATGATTGAAAATAACAAAAAAATAATAGTGTTTTAGATAGCCATTTTTACTCTCAACCCTGCTGAAGTCCACAGTATGAGGAATATGGACAATATGGAATCATCTGTGCCTGTGAATTCTGGCAAGGTCTACCAGTGCCTTCAGATCACCTGGTTCAATAAAAGTTAACTTGGAACAAATACCAGGGGAGGAAAAAAACCATCACTACAGTTGACCTTTGTGTAATTTCATTTCATGATGACTTTTTATTCCTTCAGTTCTAACTGTGCAATTAATAGAAGAAAGAAGTAAAGGGCAATCGGTTTCCTGCCAATAACCCAGGGATCAGAATTTGAGGCAAATTAGATAATGAAAAAAGTCCCTAGAGCAGACCCACAGTAAAAACGGAATTTAAGAACTAATAAAAGACATTTATAAAATTATGCACAGGAACTGGAGGTACTTTGGAAAAACCAGCAGTCTTTCAATTAGAGGTACTGATCCTAATAGAAGCCATAAATGACAAAGCAAGCCCTTCTTTGGGGAAAAAAAAGTCTGCAGCCATGGTTTGGAATAGTCACATTTGTCCACACATGTAATTTTGAATTATAGGCTTTAAAATCACAATCAAAGATCAAGGAAGGAATATTTTTGTAACAAATGGCAATTAATTTTGTTTTCTGTAAAGTCAAGTCAGATATTATTGAGGTCTGTGACTTGCAGCTACAAGCCCTATGCACTTGAGAATACCCTTACATAGGGTAAGCAAAGATAAACACAATTGCTTAACTGGCATCCTCAGCTTTAAGTTACACAATATGGCAACAGAGGAATGATGGTATGTATTTACTACTTGGGTGGGTTTTGTGTAGGTCGTGTTTTGGGCTTTTGGTTTTTTGTTTGAGTGGGGGATTTTTGTTTGTTTGGTTGGGGTTTTTTTTGTGAGGGTTTTTTGGTGAAAAGAGAAGGTGTAGGTTTTTGTGTTTATTTTTATGAAAATGTTCCCATTTGTGTGATTTCCAGAGTTTACACTGCAAGAAATAGCTGATAGCAAACTTGTTAAGTAACAGTAAACTGACAGAAGACAAGGGATGCAGCAAAATACATTTACATGACTGTGACAGGATAATCTTAATCATTGAGTTCTTAGGACAGAAGAAACAGAATGGTTCTGTTGTCTTCAATGGAAAATATGAGTTTAACTGACTGACTTGATTTTTCTAACTCTAAAATATGACCACATGGGTGTAAATTTGATTTTTAGTGAGATTTCAGAAAATTTATGTGGTACAAAAAGCCTAATATTTTGTTTATATAACTATCAATGATTCAGTTTATTACAGCAAACTTAATGGGATCAGAATAGCATTTGTTTGAAGCATAATATGATGCCTGGTCTAATAAATGACCTGGAGCACGCTCCTGCAAGTCTATTCAATCCTGACAGTTTTGTCAGAATTATGTGACATGGCACTGCTATAAGACAAAGTTCAAACACACCATTGGGGATGAGTCTGATTCTCCAGGCTCTAAATAATTGCATTTAGATTCAGTTCAGAGTAAGTCATGTTATCAGATTTCTGACAAATGATAGGGTGGGAAGGTTCTTTCATTTGAGGGTCTGCTGAGCTTTATAGGACTGTAGAATACTGTCCAATATGGTGCCATAATCCCAAATGAAGAAAAGTTGAGTCTGGGGCTAAACTCAGGTCCTACTGCGAAAAGAGAGAGAAACAGCTCTGCTGTCCTTTGTCCTGGAAATGAAGTCATACTTGGTCTTCTGCACCACTCACTGACACCTGCACTGTCTAGAACACTGCTTTATCCACACAACCTACTCAGCAATCAAGATGTATACCAAATATGGGCAAGCAATTACAACATAATAATGCAATATAATAAATTAAGGTCATATTGACTACAATGAATTTGCATAATTTAATACTACAGAAAACCAATATCACACACCTATTGAAACATTCATTACAATAAATTGTTTAGGCTATATAAAAAGCTCATAATTCAGCATGAATATTAACAGCCTCTATTTCCCAGACAACTAGACAACAATTAGAACTGATGATTTTGTATATGATATGGAAATTACAGTCTTAATGACAGTAAATTCTTTTGTTGCAGTGAAAATATAAAAACCAGAATTGTACTGGCAGTTATGAATTGCATCAAGATATAGTGTACAGAACACTTTCTCACTAAGTTAATATTAGTAACAGAATTAAACTTTTTTGTTGTTGTTGTTGAGGAGTTGCAATGGTTTTTATAGCCTGTTTCAGGGATTTTTTTATTTTATTTTTTTTTGCTTTAAAAGTGAATAAATAAATAAAAGGCCCTCAGTTTGCTCTGAGACCAAAAAAGCAAGAATGAACAGTGGTAATATGGTTAATGACTTAAACAGTGAGGTTTGAATTCAGCTGAGGTCTCTGATGAAAGTAAAGAAGGTACTGTATTTCTTAGGGTCTTTCTGTGTTTAAGCCTCAGGCCCTCATCTGTAAAAAGGGAATGGTACAATGTGTTGTCCGTGATTTTTTTTTATTATTATTTTGTTTTTAATACAGTCTTCTTTGGCCAGAGCTTGTCTTTGTGCAGTACAGCTACAGAGTGATCCAGAGTTGGCTGTTATCCTCATAAAAAATCAAATATGCTTTCTTCCAATTTTTTACCTTTAGTTAGAAGTAAAGAAATTATTTTTTTCAAATATTTTAGAAGGGATAAGACATTTCCTGGACTGATCCTAATGTAGCGTGACACTTCCACAAATTGTTGTACTGAATAATTTTTATATTGTATTTTTAAGAATTTCTCAGGATAGATGGACAAGAATAATCATTATCCTCATTAAGCACTTCAGAAAGTGTGTCATTTCCTTAACTTCTTGAGCACCCTTAATGGCTTTATAACTACAGATATTATAATGGTCAGAGTTGTCCTTTTCATCCCAGGAGCAGAAAAATGTTTAATGTTTGTTCTTCTCCAACTGTAGTTGGAGGAATAAATTGCTACTGTTTCGCACTGAGACAGACATTGAGCCTTGGGCATTTGAGTGCTTTATAAGGCTTGTTAGATATGGCTTGTTAATGCATGACAACAGAAAAATACATTCTGTTTGTAAATTTTACCTCTGGTATTGACTTATGGAAAACTTTAAGAAAATGCAGCTCAGGACATGAATCTTAGTTACTTTTTACAGCTCTATGACAATTGGGTGCAGAGTATGAGAACCCTGTAAAGCTCTGAGCTCCACACACATCCCAGGAAATGAAAGTGAGCACAGCTTATGCTTCTGAAATCCACAGACAATTTTGGAAACTCTGACAATACACCAAAGGAATGTTACTTACAATTACAGCAAATTACTTTGTTGTCTTAAAATAGGCAGCTGTCTCAAAGAGAATGAACTCGATACTCTTCGTGCAGGAACCTGATGCTCTGGATGCAAAACGTTTTAGCCAATGAAATCTGTTTAAAGGTCAGTTACAGCCCTTGTATAAAGATACTGCCTTATATTGCTGACATACTTAGGGAAATATATCTGAACTGAAAGACGACTTAATTTTGCTGTATTATAAGAGTCATGTAAATGGAAACAAAGGAAGTGTATTGTGCTTTGGTTTTGTGGAATATGTCTTGGAGTTTTCACGAAAATATAATGAGGATGTCCCAAAAAAGACAGTCTCGTATTGAAAATTATTTCAGTAAAACAAGACCTCCTCAAGCACAAATAAAGTTAAATAAAATTAAATCTGAATGCAAATTGATTAAGACTTGTCAAGCAAAGGGAAAAAAGAAAAATTTCTTCATTTACAGGAAGTACTAAACATAGGGACAATGAGACAATTCCAGTAAATTAGCAGCCTGGTTAATTCATTAAGAATTCATCTCTTGGGTAATTGCTGAAACTGAAAATGTTGACAGCCTATTACTGAAATCTCTGTAGGATCCTAAT
This sequence comes from Xenops minutus, assembly GCA_035221455.1. Classification (NCBI taxonomy): domain Eukaryota; kingdom Metazoa; phylum Chordata; class Aves; order Passeriformes; family Furnariidae; genus Xenops; species Xenops minutus. Next base: position 22,951,436 of record JAWWEE010000004.1, on the reverse strand, counting down.
GTAGAGTTGAGGGATTTTTCTGTTAAGCTGAATGACTCCCTAGAGTCAGAGAAAAGAAGAATGCTGGCTGCCACCCTGTAATTTGCCAGGAGAGCGTTCTTTACCATTCAATTATAAGAATATAAGGAAGAATTTGAATGTAGATGAGGCGATGTTGACATCAGCCTGAGACCTACGTTTCTAAATAATGGGAGGGTAGATATCTGTATGGTTTGGTCTTTGAAAAGTTACATGCTTGTCTACTGCTACGAATAATCACATGTACTTTTAGTTTCTTTTTTTTAAAATAAAATGTAGCCGTGAGGAAACTGCATAAGTGCCCCAGCTGTACAAAATGGGCCTCTCTGCAAAAGAAAGATCACTAATGTGAAATAGTTATCTCTTTTTATTACCGTCTATAATAAACAGCATCTACTGCAATTGTAGCCAATGTGGTAGATACTGTGTAATCTAAAAAAATATTACATGTGGGGGTTTTTATAGTTTTTTATCAATATCTTTCATTGCCGTATGTTTGGTTTGTACCCATCTAATTCTTTTTGTTGGTAGTATATATCTTTTGGATTGTAATACTGACAATAAAAGACAGCATAGGAGTCAAAACCTTAACTGGAGTGCAATTTAAATTTCTAAATCCATGAGTAAAGCATTTGTCGGAACAAGGTTTGAAAATTAATCTACTTTTCTATAAATAATGGAATTCTATCTTATAGTGTCCTTTTCCACAGTATTAATCTTTAATGATCAACAATTTCCACATTTCTTTAAGCCATAGTTCTACACAAGAAAAAAATAACAAACAGTTCCAAACAGTATCTGTTATCCCCACTTTCCTCACTCCCAGCCACTTTCTTTTTAATGCCTGCCAAATGTCTTCTGTCTAGGAAGACATTCTGTGGATTAAAAACAAACAAAACCCTCAAATGAGTAATTTGGAATTAAAATATATGATTCAGCAGCATCTGGCATTGCAGTTTAGATAGAAATTTCTTGTGTACCTGCATTTACAGAATGGTCAGGTTTGAGAGACTTTAAGAAAACATTAAGACTTAGTGTTAGTGTTCTTTATTTCTGAAGTCATTCAGCCCACTAGAAAGTAATCTCCCCAAGAGATCAATACTTTCTTCTGTGCACTGATTGAGTTACCCTTCCAAACATAAACAGAAGAAAATAAAAACCACAGACAGCTTGCAAATCCAACTAGGCCATAAATGAGTCAACATGTCTATTAAGGTACATTGACTTTCAATCTATTCACATTTATAGTAAGTCCAGATTACAAACAGGAAATTGTTAACTTTGTGTTAGGTGACACTAATTGTGTGCCACACTCCCACACAGTAGGCTATTTTTGCACATACTTCCTGAAACTTCATTTTTTGTTTTCTTGCCGTGAAACAAATGCAATCGTATCTTAGATGGTGTTTGAGAAAACTAGCATCTTACTAGGAGGAGTACTATTAGTGAATGGAACATATAATTCAGAGTATAAATTTTGTAAGATTTTATATCCCTATCTCTTTATAAGCATGATTCTTCAAGCCTTTTCTGTCCCTAACTGCTATTAGCTCATGGTTCTAAAACCTGTATTCATGGAAAAAAACTTTGGGATCTAACTAGGCAGGAATTACTTCAAAACTTCAATGATAATACTCTGAGAAATACTGTGGGTTGTCAAGATCGCATGGTTTTTTCTTATTCTGTGAGTTCTTTCCCATTCAGTGAGTACACACAGCAAGACCTCAGTGGCACACTGAGGACATGGCTCTCCATCTAGTCACAATGGGTACCCTCTATACTTGTCACATTGGGTCCAAAATCCAAAAGCCATATGTGTGTAACATGCAGATTTAATAAATAGACATTGCTCTCAGAAGGCCTTGATAAATAAAGTAAAAAAAAAAAAAAAAAAAGTCTTCTGTAGACAGTTCTGAGCCTCGGGTCTTGACCATGTGGAGCCATTTGAGGTGTCTCTGTGCCTCTAAGACAGATAATCAGAACTATTTGGTTGACTTCTGTTGCAGCCCCCAGTCATTCTGAACTATACACAGTCCTAATGCCCAGTGTTGGAACTCAGTCTCTTGTAATCCGAGGTAGGATGTGCTCTGTCCCTTTTAAATGAATGGATAGTGATTAAATATAACATTCCATGAACTAACTAGTGAAGTGATTTCAAATGGCTTAATTCAAATGGTGAATTATTTAATTGCTAGAAAAATGACTAATGAATTATCTGTATATGTGCTCAATTACCATCCAAAATTCAGAATAAGATCTTGTTAATGATTTCCTCAGGTCCTTGCTATTTGCATATAGCAAATCAGTGAAATAAGAGTAATAATTTGGAATGGATAGCACATACCCAAGTTGCCTGTGCCTTTATGCTGCTGTACCAAATCTGCTCTAATATGAAGGAAAGAAAACAGAAAAGAGGCAGGTATGTGAACTGTTATACATGAATGATGTAATTATTTCCCAATAAAACAGCAACACAAATAAAAATAATATCTAGTAATTATTGCTAACATGTTACTAACAAAACTAAATTCTTGTATTTTGCCTTATAGGTCATTATATTCTAATCCAGTACATTCTGAATAATGAAATCCTCTACAGGAGTAACTTACATAGCAAGGTGTATTAGGTATTTTGAACTTGATTTCAGGATGTTGATTGTTTTCTGTTTTGGGATGTGACAGTTTAAGTATAGATAATATTTCTTTCAGATAGTATAATATCTTAATTTTTATGGGGAAGAAAGAATGAGTCAACAACTGTGATACAACATTAAGAGGATACAGACTTTGCAGAATGATGTTTAGCTTGAAAATCTACAGGGGGCTTCTTCCTTGCAAGACAAATCTGTTGTTAATTGTATGTATTGTGTTAGAGCCTTTTGTGTTGGACCTGCAGCATACTTCTACTGAAAAACTTTTACAATAATTTCATATATGTACTGACTGTGCTATGATTAGAAACACTACAGCTATCCATAAGCTGCTATCACACAATCCATCTGTGCATGCATATAAAAATCTTCAAATGAGAAAAGCCATACAGCTTTAAAATGGGAGGCAACATAACTCTTGCTTAGCTGCCCTCTGTGGGTTACCTGTTGCAGAATGCCTGCTACTGCAAGACTGTCAATCAGTACTTAAATGGGGGCATTAAATAGTTCAAAATGGCTACTCATTTTTGGTTGATTATTGTTCCAAATGTTTTATCTTTAGATAAATTATTCATGGATTATTATGGTCATTCCTTCCTTAATTCTGTTAAATTAATACTACTTGACAAGTGACCAATCTTTTGAGTTTTCTTCATTGATCATGGTAGTGTTTTGTATTCCAGCAGCTCATCTCACCTTTTCTTGAAGGAGATGCATGGCAGGTCATTTTAAATAATCATTACCCAGTAAATGCTTTACACTTGACAGCATCAGCTTGAATGCCTTACAGGATTGCTGTCATCTCACCATGACATGTGAGAGAAAGGAGATAAGTTTCTTAAGTGTTCCTTAAGTGATATATTTTCTTAGGTTTCTCCTATTAGTTACTTCAGCTTGTGCTATTACTTGAATCCATAACAGTGTCACAGACACTTCAACTGGGGAGTGACAGTTCAGCCTCCGGGGAGGGAAAACTTAGTGAGTGCTCTGTGTTTTGAGATGATCAGAGAATCACAATCCGTTAGATGAGTGAAGGGCTACAAGAATATGAGAAGGAGACCTGGGAAATTAGGGAAAGGCTGGGTTTAGAAAACTGAATAGGCAAATTTGAGAAAGGATCAGAAAACTTCCATTGGGTGTCAGTGACGATTCTACAGACTGAACATAAACTAGCAAAATCTGTGCTGGCTTTTGTATGTGAACCTGCTTTTATCTTGATTTTTTTCTGGTTTGGGAGGAAAAAAGGCAAAGGAAAAGAGGGTATACCTAACTTTACACCAACAGGAATGAAATGTAGTTTGGCGGGAATGTAGTTTGACTCCCAAAGGAAAAGGAGAGCTGTGCTATAGAGAAGACATGGCCCTATATTAGAGTATTTGGGGAGGGTTAATTGTTTTATCAGTAAAATATTTTTTGTCTGGGGTAAGTTAGTTGTTAGATGACACTGTACAAATACATTGCCCTGGTTGAACAGGATAGATACTCTTCAGTGGGTAGTCAATTCATAAATGTCGTGTGAAATATCAGAAAGGTGCACAGCATTCTGTTGTAGGGTAAGAAACCAAATGAAGTTTGGGTTCAATGGGAGAGGATTTCAAACTTGTTGGTTAGTTTGCAGGACAAATGCACTTTTTGAACAAAAACAAGCAGTCACTTGGAACAGTCTTGGGTTTAGGTCACTTGTAAAGAAGGTGCTCTACACTTAATTCTAAAAGGAGACTGCACGTTGTTCTGTGGCTAATGTTGCTGCCAGAAACTCCAACCCTTATGCTACACTGCCAAAAATGCTAATTGACTATGAGTATGTTATTCTTCCTGAGATGTAGTGCTAACTCCTGTTACTTGTACCTAGGGAGGCTTGTTAAAAACTTTCCTTGACATGACCACCTGCTGGTAGTTGATTTAGAACACTGTCACCTACTTTCAGTCAAGTCCAGCTTTGATGAGGATAAACAAAGTACATGAGAGGAACAGTAAGGTACTGTCAGACTAACAGTAGAACTGCAGTGTATATTAGCTTTTTCATGGAAATATTCATGTAATTTCTATTCAAAACATGGATTTGTATCCCCTGGGAAATTGTATATCCACAATGTCTTTCATGGACTTCTGCTCACAAGTCGAAGTCATATTATATGTTTTAAAAGCAACCAGCACATTTGCAATTATTTCAAAAAGAAAACATATTGAAAGCCTACTAAAATACAACTTTCTGTCCTTTGGGATTTCATTTGCTTAGAAACAAAATATTCCCCTGAAGATAAATAGCAAGAGGCATTGATTCTACTAACTGGAACAATGCTTCCAAATTAATTGAAAAATATTTCCTAAAACTACTGCAACTGTTCCAGCAATTAAAAATATCTCCTGATTGCAAAGTTTGGTGCTGAAGAATTGCAGTTATAGCACACTGAAAAACGTATTGAATTAACTTTTAATTAAGCTATTTCATATCAAACTATTTTAATTAAGCTATTTTATATTGGGCTAGTTTGTATCAAAGACAAGTGCAGCATTACTTCAAAGAGTTCACGTTGAACATGAAAATCATTAACATTTAAATAAAGATGTGCCATATGGTTTGGCAGAAACTGGAATACGCAGACATGGGGGCAGCTTGCAGCTTCAATATTTGCAGTCTAATAGTGTAGAAGGAAAAAAAGCTTAAATCTTCAAAGAACATAGACATTGTCAAACAGATATATTTTAATTCATTGGGTAATCCTGTTCTAAATAATTACAAAGTACTTCAAATGTTAAAAATAAAGGTGCAGGTGGAGGGGAAGTTGGGGTTGATTACTGCTAATCACATTGGTAAATAGATCGTGAAGGTATAAAATACAAAAAATCTAGTCATAAGTCCTTGATCTTGGAAAAATCAAGGTGGGAGAATCAGTAGACGAGAGGAAAAGATGTGCTCTTTGAGAGCAAGCCATTGTCTGTGAGAAAGTCCTGTGCACTGGTTTCTGTCCTCCTGAATGGCAGGACATTCTTAAATAGTAGTGCAGTGCTCAAAGCCAAAATCATCTGTGATTAGGAGATACGAAGTGCCTGACTTTCCAAAAGGGAACTATCCCCTAGAATGCATTTAAATCCTCATGAAATGCACATTAACAGGATGTGCTAGGACAGTTTCCAAATGAGGGAAAGCTCTATGTAAAGACAAAGAAATAATCCTGTACCTTGGAACACATGTAAACACGACTCATGGGCATTCAGCACGTGTACCAGGTGCTGGCGAGGGTTGCACTACAAATGCCATGGGCAAACCTGTTTCCTCTGCTTTCTCAATCCAGGTTTCAAGATACCTCGTGCAAGTTAGTAAGCAGGGATTTCTCCGGTTCTGTTATGGAACAGTCACTGTCTGCCAGGAGGTGCTAGGCTGGGCTGAGACAGTGGTTGTCTGCAGTGGCTGGAGTTGTACGTTAGCAATTTCATTCTTGTATTCAGGAGCACAGCTGGAAATGTGGTGCAGCTTGGTTGGCTTAACTATCTTATTTCAAAATATTATTTCTCCTCTCCTCTCCCCTCCCCTCCCCTCCCTTCTCCTCTTCTCTTCTCTTCTTTTTTTCAGCAATATAAACAAAGGAGATGCAAAACTGTGTAATGTGACTAATAGCATTTATGTTCTGGCCACTCATATTGCAGACCTGTGTTAAGGGGTCCCAAAACAAAAGTGACAATAGTCCTCAAAAATCAACCAGCTGTTTAAGGTACAGATTGACAGTGTCCTTTTTTTTTTTTTTTTTTTTTCTTAAAACTTGTGCACAGCTTTGTATTTGAAGGTCTTACCTGGAGACTCCAAAGATAAAAGTGCCAACATATAGCCTTAAAAGCAATTTTCCCAGTGTCCTTCTGAATTGTCTGGAATTTGGGAGAACTGTAGATCTTATGAGACTCTCTGGCCTGAGGAAGTATGGGCAATTCAGATAAGCTTTGAATACACATCAAACATTTTGCTGCTTACTGCTTATCTTCTATTCCAAACTGAAATTTTTTAGGCTTATCTTTCACAACAAAGAGGGAAAGGAGGCAAGGTGCTATCATGGTCAAAAATTTGTGCAACCATCACTAATAAGAGGTTTCTTAGTTCTCTTAGAGTTTTCCTGGTGCCTGCACCCTAAGGCTAAAAACTGAAAGTAGTCAGAAGTTTGGTCCGTGTTGATGTAACAAAAGCATTTAAAAATATCAGCTCTTATCTCCATAACTGTTAGTCAGTGTGAGGAAAAGATAAGATTTCAATTAACTGGAGGTGAAATATTGGTCCAGTGTGTGTTCTTCGTTGTTTTTTATTGCTTCTTGTTTTCAGGATTGGTAGACATATTTAATAATAGTCATCTGAGTACTAAGTAATTATTTCCAAGTCATCCTAAACTGGAGTTCTTTTCCTAACAGCTCTGCTTTGACATTTTGTAATAAGGAAATGTGGCCAAGTACACACTTTGTCAGAAGCAAGTGCTGTAATATTTGGTTTTCAGCTAAGCTGCATTGATGTTATTTTCATGTTGCTTTTTTCCCCTATATATTCTTATAAATTCCCATTAAAACAAATTGTGAAGCATTTTCTTTCTTTTATTTTTTTATGTACTTCTCAGTTGTAGAGATTATGTCCAAAAAACCTAAAAAAAGTATCACCATTTTCAGAGTTATTTATCAGTTTTAAAACTGCGGTTTTAACAGTTTAGTGATATTTAAGGTAAAATTCTGTTGTGATTGGCATTTCAAGGTTGATTTGTTTGTTTGTCAGGTGCTTGGGCAGTTTTTTGTTTATTTTTTCATTTTTTTCCCCTTTTACAAAAAGATTTCCTAAATAACAGAAGAGTTTTGCTCATTGTAATTATGATGGACTTAAACTGATCAATAACTTGTGACATGCTTTTGGTGTTCACTATCCCATGGCATGTCAGACCATGCTTCCATGGTGGTGGTTTTCCATGTGTGCAGTACCATCATGATTAGGAATGGAGAACTTGGGATTTTATGCCAGGTGAAGGGTTTATTCAAAGATGTCCATACTTAGAGATCATCCCTTTGATTTATGAAGTCCTCCTACAGATGTCTGGTGTCAGGTTTCACTACATAAACAACTTACAGTATTTGTGACTTTGTCTTCTTATGTAGCTACAGTAGTTCCAATTTTCATTTAATTTTACTTTTATCTCTTCTTGTTTGTTTTTATTTTATATAGAACTGTTGCTGTGGCTCTGAGTCTAATTCTGTCTTCCATGCTGTGCCTCATCTTTTACACAGTAGTTTAAACTCCAGTTGACAATGAGGCAATGGAGTCATGAACACTGTTAAATCCCTGTCAATAAAAAATTTTAACTCATTGTTTTGGAGAAAATTTTGGAGCATAAGGTCCCATATGTAATCTTCATAGATTTTATAATTTCTACCATTATATTTTCTGATTTTCTAAACCACTGAAATTACAAGGGTTAAAGTTGATTTTGTTACTATAAAGTTTTGAAATAAGGATCCAAGGAATGTTTTAATAAGGAGCAAACCTTAAATATTTTGAAGTTCTCAAATGTAATTCTACAGTAATTCTCCAAATGTATTTTACAAATGAATTCTTTGTAGATTAACTATATTCACCTCACTAAGTCTAAATAAAACCTATTTGTCCTTGAAACAAAGAAGTAATATATAATATATGTATTTATATATAAATGAAAAACTCATCTGTATGTAACAAGTGTTACACTGAATATGATTAAGTTCCGTTTTGCTTATAGAGATAAGCATATTAAAAAATACACTGGGTTGCTTGCACTTGCTATGGGAGAGTAATTTAAATCCCCATGATACAGACAAACTGCAGAAATATATGTATTACTACTTACATTGTCAAACAAGTTACGGCCAAGGGTCAGTCGATGAATTGCAGTATTAGCATTAATCAAGCATTCCCCCTGGTCCTATAAAAACAGGAGAAAACAAAAATGTTTTGTTGTCAAGTTTAAATAGCAAAAAGAAAGAATTTGTGGAGGTTGAATTTGTTCACCCTTTTATTCTTCATATAGTTATAAATTATTATTAAGTTAGTCTTTCATCTGTCTAGAGTAAAATAAATGGCATGAAACACTTCAGTCTTGCAGGTTTTCCAAACGTTCAATGACATTTGCAGTTGAACCCTTACAGTTTCTGCAAGATTTTCCCCACTGTGGATATTGGCCACTCTTCCAACAGCAGTTTTATCATGGCAAATAAGGACACACTGTAGCCAGTTTGTCTCTTGAGAGCACCTTCTATTGCAGTGTCAGTGTGAGTTGTAATTTCTTTTTAGTGAAAAAATCACTGTTCAGAGTATTAGTTTGTCTATAATCAACATCCAAATTTCAAGGAACTTAAGGGACATCAAATTAAAGTAGTATCAGTCTTGAGGGTCCTTAAGGAACTCATGATATCCTAAAGCAAAGGTTTTGCTTGAGGTATTTTTGTCTCAATTGGGTTGTTATATATACCCAGACACCATGCCAAGAGGTGAGTGTTTACAGTGATGTTAGTGATAAGGGTGTCACTGAGAAAGTTTTTCTTGTAAAATATAAAAGACAACTATTAAAAAATGTGCAGCTACTCTCTATTCCAAGTTTATTTCTAAACTGAGTCCCCCTTAAATTTAAATGCTTATATCTAGTGTGTGGATTTTTCTGTACATGGTCCTTTCAGATGAAATTTGTAGCCAGTGGCTGGTGTACGTTACTCTTTCCTCTCTAGAGAGTAATCAAAAGCTGTCCAAACTTAGTGGAACATTAACCTTAGGAAAAAAGGCTAAAAAAAAAAAAAAAAAAATCACATGCAGACTTACTACACATTGACTGATAAAACACAAATTATAAGATTTTTGCATATTTTGTAGTGATTCCTACATTAAATTACAATAAATATTAAATAGAACTAAATTGACTTGAATTACATTTTTTATTATTTAATTCCTCTTGAGCTTATTTCACCCTACGTCCAATGCTTCATGAAAATGTGATTATAAACACTGCATATTTATAGCTTTTTAGTTACAATATGATTAAGTTTGAAGAGATAAACTTTAGAAGTGGTAGGAGGAATGTGAATTATTAGACAGGTCTCTATATTACAAGATCCAAAGGATTATTATGATTAAACTGTATTATTTACATCTAGAAGATTTCCCCTTAACTCTATCACTTCTTGTTTGGTTTGAGGATTCCAGTGATGTCTTCACTGGAGCAATACCAGTGCTGAATACACCACAGCTGTGGTGCCCACAGTTATTGTACCTGATTTTGTCACTTCTTATGACTCTGCTTACTTTCACATGCTAGCAGTTTGTACCAGTGTCAAAGTCTTTTTTTAGTAGATTACATGAGTTTTATGTCAGTCTCCCTCACTTCCTCATTGCAGGTGAACTCAGATCTCTATTTTGTCCTCTGAAGGTAGTGATCCATTTACCCCAGCTGTAAATCCTGCGGGAACGTGCTTTGCTTAGAGCTTAGTCGCTCTAAGGAGCACTTGAAGCTTGAAGGGCCCTGGTAAAAGACAGTTGTATATTGAAGAGCTCCTCTATATGCTCAGTCCTTTGCTTATATAATTTCAGCAGCAGGGAGCTGTGAGTATGCTGACATGTTGAGAGATGAGCAAGGAGCTCTGAGGTCTGTTACCACAATTTCCAAGCCAGGATCATTAGCTGTAGGAGACAGAGTATATGTATCTTACATTTGCAATCTGCTGTTTCATATGGCTCTTCTGGGTATGCACACAGAACAAAGTCTTGTGCACCATAAAAACAAGAGGTAGGCTGTCTACAGGGAAAACTGCTCAGCTTGTGGGTTACAATAAATAAGGTTTGGAGGAGCTTAATGATTTCTTAATTGCATATTACTAACTGTCAGTGAGCAGTCACTCTTGATAGCTATGGTAGCATGCACAAAATGTTAATGGAGACCTACAATGTCCTTATTGGAGTCGTGGTCTTGGTGGGTGCCTTCTACCAGTGCCAGACCAGGTTTAGATATCTGTGCTGCTCTCCTTTTCTCACTGAAAGATCCCTCACAAATATTCATGATTCTAACTCGACTTTTTCAGTCAAGCCAAGTTCAACTTTAGTATCTGTGTGAAAAGTTTAAGGAAATAATAGTAACTGGCCATGTCAAAGTATGACTCAATTCCAGAAAACAATAACCCAGGCTACCGAGCTGTAACTAAACATGACTCCTGGTGTTTCTTTGTAAGAAGGCAGAGGAGGAGGGGAATGAGCTGACTGAAGAATTGAAAAGCATTAGAAACATTGTATGGAACTAAATAGGGATGGAAATATTTGCTAAATCATAGTGTCATTCCTCAATAGCAATGAATATTACTCTGGGAAGCAGTCTTCCTGCATTCTTCCTGGTTACACTAATAAACATGACTGGCAGTTCCTAGAATAGTTCTTTATAAGATTCATTTATGCTAATTTATATAGCCTTTGGGGCTCTGGAGTCCAAAAATCTATAAAATCAGCATTGATAGCATAGATAACATGCGACTGAACCCATAGTGTTTAAAAAACTGGCTGCCTTCGGCTAAACATGCCCCACCACATCTGTGCTCTGAAAAATCAAGATATTATCTAAAATAGGAAGTTATAAAACAATTTTTTTCTTTCATTTAAAGAAAGAAATCCAGAAACTTGCACAAGATCATTTCGTTTCCAAAGAACGTAGTCTCATACCTCCCTGGCAGTATGACTGGTAGAAAGACTCCAAGGGCCATGCTTTGGGTTCAGCAGCCTTTCTGCATATAATCAGTTACAAGATTGGAAGCTTGTAACTTAATTAAAGGAGAGACCCAACAGGTTAAGTGAAACACCAGGAGAAAAGAGAATGACAGCTGTAATAAAAATACGTTTAATTATCAGTAAAAAGTTTAAGAACATTCTAAATATTTCAGCTGTATATTCCTTTGAATAAAGATATGGCTACTCAGGAGTGGCAAATATTTGTCAGAGAGTGTACTGTTGCAGCAGGTAATTATTGCTAGGCTTGAGCTTGTGCTATACCCAGGATGGTTTTGATTACCAAGCCTCTAAAACATTCCCAGTAGAGAGGACTGTCAATACCACTGACGTGTATCTTGTACCTTTTACTCTTTGCAATTCTCTTAGAAGTAATGTGAAGAGACTAGAAAATGTAAGCATGCATACTGAAACATGCTTTGCTTGTCATTTTTTTCTCTTCTCTATAACAAGCTTTTGAAAGAGGTTATTAATTTTTTTGAGGCTGGTATGGTTCTTTTGCCTCTGAAACAATTCATTTTAACGTGAGAAGACAGAATAGTTTTAGCAGCTTCCTAAAAACTGTCAATAAATGTTACACTTTCCAGAATTTGATAGATCTAACCAATTTTTGCCTTTTGTAAGAAAACTGTTAGCCTACATGTGTTCTTTCTTTTGCAAATCTTCAGCCACTATTTCTCATTTGCCTTTCATTGTTGATGTAATGAAATTGCTTATTAAAAACATTTCAGAAATAGACTGTATGATAAAAATCGTAGAGCATAATCATACATAATATTAGCAGGGATGTGAAAAATGCAGTCTTTTTTTGTCTTTTCATATCTTCCTTTTTAATGTGCACTGAATGGTTGATCTTTACTAGTTCAAAAGATAAATTGAGGTTTATTATGTACCTGGTATCTTGATATCTTATTGGCAGTAGTACATTATGAATCTTACTTGGTAACATAGTCTGGCATCCTGCCAAGAACAAGCTATACCTTAATACTGTTCATTGCAATGTCTGACTGCTTTGGAATGGAGGAAAAGTCTCTTGACAGATGTCCTGACAAAGCAATAATGAAAAGGTCATACCACACTTCCTGCAGCATTTATCTTGTTTCTTTAGTGGCTGCATACTGAAAACTAGATCAAATTACATCTAATTAGGGAGGCTGAGTTCTGCAAGAAAGTAAGGAGCCTTTTATTAAAGTTATTACACATTATCTTTGAAAACTCTAAAACTCTTCAATAGCATCTTGTCAACATTCTTATTCATATCTAGTCTTAAAACATTTTACCTTTTCTAAAGATCAAGGTCACAAAGCTCAGCAGTTCTTGTTTTATGGGGCCTTGGGGCCGTTTTGAACTATTACTACTTCAGGTATTGTTGATTATGATTGAATACTGAAACCAAAGCACATCACAGACATTCTGAGCAAGTCTTCCCTGGCAACATTGTCAACATATGGACTAAGAAATGCCCAATATTCAGTGACAGTTATAGAAATACTTGCTTATCAATTATTTTATCTTCCCTTGATAAGTCATGAATGATTAAAGACTAATTCTAAAAATACTATGTATTTGAGCAAATACAGAAAATTGTATTTGTCATAATGTTTTGATTTTAGAAAGTAAAGTAAAAAGATTTGATGCTAAAGAAAATATTTTCTCTGTTGATACACAATAGTAATTTGGTTAAGTTTGGAACAGACTGTTTTGAAAGACCACAGAAGTCTGACTTGATTAGTTTTGTTAGAACCATATGCTATTAATTACAGTGGCAACAGTGTCATCATTATGGCACCAGTAAAATAAGATGCTTAATTGTGCAGTTATTACACTGATTAAAAATTGATGTATTTATTTTGCTTTGTGTCAGGCCTTTTATGTGTAAGCAATAGCAACAATAAAATTTGTTACATTCCACTTAACTTCATATTTTAAAGTGCTTAGATAGAAAATGTGGTCTGAAGTCAAGCATGAGTTACAGGTCAGCAAGGTTGCTCCCATTACATTCTCTTCTAAATGGGAAACACAGATTATGTTTAATGAATTTGGAGAGAACCTGCACACAATAAATCTTTTTTTCCCTTCTGCTTCTTATAACAAGAAGAGGTGAGTCTGAAAACAGTGTTCTATATTTTGTAAACATTAATTACACACTTTCAAAAACTGACTATAAAATATGTTTTTTATTTGTAATTTAGTAGTTGTTCAGTAATGGTAATGGTTCAACAAAATGCTTATATTTTTCTTTCCCTCTGTTTGGTCTTCTAGTGATTAATGTGTGATATACTCAGGTGTATGAGTAATAAAAGTTCTTTATGGACTCAGCTAGCTTTTTTACAAAATCCAATGAAAATACACTGACAAGGAACAAAAAGACCTTTCAGTCCACCTCTGTCCCAAAGGCCAAGTTATCAGAGTCAATATCTCTCATAAAAATTACTTTTATATTCTTATATGATCTATACTTGATATACTATACACTGAAACACAACTCACTTATGCCTAGTGAGAAAACCTTTTATTACTGAAGAATTCCTCTAACACAGTAGATGACATAGCACCAGGACTGATGAACTTGACTTTCATTAAAAAGTATGATGGAGTGTAATAATTCAACAAAAAAACAAACAAAACTAGTGAAAAGAACATAGTGAAATGAATGCAGCTTTGATACAGTCTCTTAATTCTTCTTATTATTCTTGATAAAAAGCCTATTTTGTTTATTTACAAAGTGCATTGATTGATGTGTTTTCATAATGTGAATCATAGGATTTAATTATAAATAATTTTTATTAGATTTATTTAATTATGATAAGATACTATGCATTTTAGGACTAAATAATTCAATGAAAATGGAGCTTTTATTCACAACTGGTTTTGTGCTTTTGATCCACGCTCTTGCTCTCCCTGTTTCACTTTCCCAAGTAGTTTTTCTTCTCATACTGTGCTTATGTCATCTCTGAGCTAAACAGTGCTATACCCTACGGGGGACTGGGGAGAAGAGCTGCACAGCTGACCAGAAGGGATGTGAGAGTGATTCTGTGTGAGTGGAACAACCCAAAGTGCCTGAGATGATTTGCGAAGCAGCAATGCTGCTGAACATGATGATGACCATCATCCAGATGGAAGAGCCACCAGGGAATTACAAAAAGGCTTTTGAAACAATGAAGAAGTGCCTTGAAAAGAAATGTCAGAGTTGTGTGGAAAGTATGCCCTAATAGTGAGGGACCTTGGAGTGAGACACGTGATAGAAGAGCAGCACTTTAAATCCATCCTGGCACTGGCAGCACTGGGGCACCCACAGGCAGTATTTGTGAATATAGGAACCTGCACCCCAGGAGTGGGGGGGGGACTTAGAGCTGTGACCGTGCTTAGTGCAAAGCTCTGTGTATCAGAAATTCTGAGGTACACCTTGTCAGAGAGTTAAAAAAGAAAAAGTAATTCTAGAGAAATTCTCCCTTCTCACACATTAATTTGACTTGCCTTTTCTGAAAAGTCATAATTTTCATCATTGTAAATGTTAGCCAGCCTAATCCTAGAGGAAGAATTACGAAGGTTATAAAAATGCTAATTTAAGACAGAAATTTTAAGTCAATAATAGATGAAATATAAATAATTACATTTAAGTTTTCTTCTCTGACATAGCAGAGGGACTAGATTGTTAGTAGAGAAATTCTTTAATGCAGAATAATTTTGTACAGTTAAGGAGTAGCATCATACTCAGTGCTGCTCTGAGTCAGAGGAATTTCCAGCCTGTCAGTGAAAATGAGGTACTTTGAGAATGGGCAGGTGGGACGATAAGGGTTCATCTAGTTGTGTTCTGGTTTTCCTCAGTACCTGAGTCAGTGGTTAGAGGTTTATTCATGGTGGGCAGTGAATTAACTGAACTGTTTGCCTCATGACACTTGGATGAGACTTGGTCTCAGCATTACCTCTGATGCAACCCCCCTGTTTGGATGGTCCTGGTGGGCACCAATAGAGTGATAGAACTGCAGGTACTAGGCACTAAAAGTTTTCCTTGAGCTGTCAGGATGCTGTGAATTTGTCCCAGCTCTTTCCAGAGAAAGAAAACTGAATCTGTACACAAAGCAAAAAGAATTTATCTATCTCTAGGTGTGGCATTGGCAGTAGAAGTAGTGATCCCCTGGCTCTGTGAGGAGACCAAAGCACCTCAGTATAAGATCAAGGGCTTCTGTAAACATGGGGTCTGCAGAAGTGTGAGGTGCAACGTGTTCCGTCACACAGATACTGCTAGGGAGTCATTTTACAAGTTCCTTTCCTGTCAATAACACAGTGAATGCAACTAGTGTCATCATCTGTGGTCCCTTATAGCTCCAGGTGGGAAGCAGGTGTACCCTTTACCTCCCTGTGTCTTTAGGCATGAGAATTAGAGGTTACCACTAGAAGAATAATGGGTAATTCAAGAAGATATTCTCAGAATCCTTAGAAAGATTCCGTAGAATATGATTCGGGTATCATAGTTATACATATCAGTTGTGTGATTGATACACTAGACAACATAAACACTATTTCAACAGAAATTCAGTAATGGAAGAACTTACTTTGGACAAGATTTTGTTGGTATACGAAGTTATTCCTGCATAAAATTATACTTTAATGGCTTGTCTATTTTTATCTTCTCAAAGTGGATGGTTAAAACCAAAAGCACCTTTAATGTCTGTACAAGAATAATCCCCCAAATTTGTAAGGTTGTATTTGTTTTTCAGCAGGTGAAGAAAAGATGTACAGAATACATTTACCGATTAGAGTTAGTGTTGTAGTGTCTAGAACAATATTATATGCCAGCAGTTGAAGTACTTCATCATAGTAATGAGAACTCTCTGGGGGCACATATACATATCATGAAACTTATGAAATATTGATGTTTCCAGAGCCACAGTGAATTTGAGATGGGGCTAGCTCCAGCTGTCTAACTTGTATTAATATTCACTGAACACAGAAATAGGTAAAGTTTCAAAACCAAAGAGTAATAAATTCTTCATACTGTAGCTGTCACTGTGAGCAGAGTCTACAAACAGAGCAGCCTCTCATTAAGGGTAATATCTGTTAGAGCTTACAGTACATTTAGAATAATTGCTACAGCACTTCCATTACTGTATGGACATAGACTGAATATCTTTGATTTTTTGCAGTGATTTAGACACAGTTGTGCTGACTTCAGAAAATCATTAGTGGTGAAGTATGCAAGGGATTAAGGTTTATTATTACTAATCTAAAATATTTTAATGAAACTCAGATTGACTCTTGTATTTTTATAATCTTTTCAGCCCTTAGTGTATGGAAGGAGGAGTTCAAATCAGTCTTCCTGTTCAGAAACTATAAGTGATCAAAATAGTTTCAAATGGGTCCTTCTCCCCCTCTTCCCCTCCTTCATCCTGTGAATGGATTCTGAGTACACAGATGGAAGCAAAAATCAGATTACACTTGTCTTTCCTTCTAATGCTTCCTGACCAGAAGTGGAGTGCTTATATGTATGTTACCCTTTTTTATGTCATGTGACAATTTGTGGCAGTGTCTCAAAATCGAGGTTATAGCAAAAGGGAGCATTTTGCTTTCTCAGATGTTATTAACTATGTCAGGTCATGGTGCCAATTGGATTTTAAATATGCTGGATTACAATGGAACTCATATGGAAGTACCTGTGACATTCACATGAACACTACCTGAATTCTTAATCATCTGCAGGTTATAGTGAATACTAAATGAATTATTAAGATAAATATAACTATATTCCATCTTTGTGATCAGGGTAGCTGTGTGAGTAGAAAAGTAAGTGTGTTCTTGATAAAAGCAGTTGGAGAATTAGCAAAATTACAATGCAGCACCTGCGCTGGAGGAAAAGATAGACTAGCAGATTCCCTTAGCAGCTGGGGGGCAAACAGTGCATGCTTCTTGTATATTGTGTGTGTGTCTGTAGGTAACAACGAGCTATGGAATAGCATCCTAAAATGTAAGAGTGGAAGCCTATTGGTGAATGAGTCAAGGCACTACGAGGAGAAGAGGAAATATAGTCAGTGTTCATCAGTATCAAGTGGTGCCAAGTCGGTAGAATTTTGATTGTGCCACAAAGCTTGGAGACTTTCTATTAATTTATTTTCTTTTTGGTGTTTGTTTCATAAACCAAAGCTCGCTGGTGTAACTGGGAAATCTTCTCCTGCAGGGCAGATTAGACTAATCTTCTGGCTGAGATCCCACTCTGCTAATGCTGATGCTGATGTCCTTTTCCAAGGAAGTAGGGCAAAAAAAGATTAAAGTATCACTGAAAAAATCTCAGTGAAACTGTAAAAAAATTACGTTGTTGTTAATATATTTTTCCTGCTGAATTTATAAACTCTCATAACTTTCCCCTATACACAACAAAGAAACTTAATGCCCAATGAGGCACTAACCTCCATTTCATTTTTGTAGAGAAATGTGTTCACATTTGCTTCTAAGTGATTTTGGTTTCTAGCAGTCTTTGGAGGCTGAGAGGAGAACTGCTAGGTTTCTTTTACTTTGAAAGGAGCATTTGTGAAGGGGTTTGTGCATTCTAGTTAATCAAAGGAATTTCTCATTAACATATATTGTACCTCCACCTTTGAAGGTACAGTGCTCATTAGACTGGTGTTGTATACACATTCCATTATTCTTTCAATCATGTTTATGTTATATTAAACAGGTATGAGAGTGGTATGTTGTACTTTCAGATTTGGAAGTGAGGAGACCCTTTGAGGGTAAGGAGAGGCACACTCCAGATTGGCGTGTGATGGAACGGCCATTTATTCCAATGGCGCCAGCTTATCTAAGGGCAGCATGGAACTCTGCGGAAAGGGGGCTGAGCTTGGCAGGAGCGTGCAAACCCTGCTACGGGAAAGGAACGATAGGGGAGGATCCTGACCATCAAGGGTGGAGACAACCATGTAAGGAAAGGCTCCACTGTGGCAAATCTGACCAGTCAGGGAGCGGGGACAACGTGAGGGAGAAACCCCAACTCCATTTTGTACAGTTCAATAATGCTATTGCACTTCCCGCCTGGGAATTCATGCACCAGGAACCTGCAACCACCCCACAGACAGCCAGGAACTTTCTCTTATATGGAACAGCTCTTGCTGGGAGCTCTCCTTGATTCCTCTAGTCTAGTTAAGTCACTTCATGGTCTCTCTTCCATTTGTGTAATCTTGTACTCCTACGTGGAAGGGCTACTGTTTCCAAGCAGAAATTTGTGAGTTTCACTTTTTTTTTTTTATTATTTTTGAAGAAGAAAAGTTTCTTTTTAATGCTTGCCTTAGATCTGCTTCAGCTGTCACTGAAATACCAGCAAGTCAAACATATATCTGAAATCATTGGATTTCAGTAAGAGCACTTCCCCTTGCCTGCTCCCTGGAGGTCAGAAACTCAGCTTTCATTATTACTATGAATAGAAAGTTAATGGTTCTTACTGAGTACTTAACTGTTCAATATGGTAATAACTTGAATACCCTATTCATCAGGATAAACTTGCAATGGTTAATAGTAGCAAATATTACAAATATTCATGTACTACATAGATAAAACTGAATAATTAACATATTGCTGGGTTTTGTGAGTTTTCCAGTTAAACACAATACCGTTCAAGAATACCCACAGCAACTCAGATGTTGTGGCTTCTGAACTTTGAGAGAACAAAATTTGTGTAGATTTTGTCTGAAACTCTGTGACAGGTATTGGGCAAGCTCTTCTTAATACAGCCTGCAAAACAATGATCACATTTATGTTTATTCTTTTCAAATGGCTTAAAGGGAGAGTCTTCTTGAAGTTTTCATTGGAAATGGATCTTTCTTAGGTAAAAATAGCTTTAACTGTGGATGTTTTATATTGGGATTGAATCTTGCTCTTAAGAAAGACATTTCAATCTTGCTATAACTTTCAGGAAGCTGAGTTGCCTGTGTTGCTACAAAGATTTAGGAAAGCATTCGCTTGGTCGGTTCTATATATACTTTATGCAGTGAATCAGAAGGGGAAATTTCCGTATATTATCTGTGTTTTTTGAGGAAACTTGAAATGTAACACTTAAATTTATAGACTGTTTTGGAACAATAGCATATTGATTGGTCAAAGAAGTTTTGTGCCTTTAATAAATTAACTTTATTTAGTAGTTTGTTCTTATCCTGAGTCATACTGTTATGCGAAGTTGTAGTAGCAGTAGTTCTGTAAGGTGCTTTTGGCTTGTTTTTAAACTGCACCTTTGTTAAGCATTGAATTCTATTGGCCTGAATTTATGTTGCTAGTTCTTATAGAGTGTCATAATGCAGAATGTGAATGTCTCATGAATAACTGTATAACATATATGCTGTATATAATAATTAGGATTTTATCTTGACCCACATATATGGAGGTATTTTGTACCTTAACACTGTGTACCTGAACATAATAAAGTAGCAGCAATCTAGCAGATCAGATAAAATAGGAGTGCTCTTAATCATGAAGGTATGTTGATGACTCTCCTTTTATCTGGTTTTGCTCTTGATCTCTTTTATCAGACCTGGCAAGTTTGTATAAATGACAAGTTTAAAAAAGAGCTTTATATAATCGCACATCCACTACTCAAGCCTAATATTAAGTGTTCTCTGCAAATCTCATTATATGCAGCTCATGAGTGTAATTAACATATTAATTTATATGCAGATAGCCATCTAAATGCCAAAGTATTTTTATACAGCAAGTTCTTTCCACTTTTCGATTGGTATTCAGAAAAAAAATATGAACAAAAACTTGGTAGGGTCAGTCTGGGAGGCATTCAAACTCAGGAACAGCATTTTTATGACTGTTCTTAGCAGATGCACTTTCAGTTGTCCTGTTTTCAGGATGTTCTGTAGAAAAAAATGAGACTTTTTTTCAAGTATATTTTTTAGTGTGACTAATCAGTGTAAAATATGTATTGAACTACTTGGTTCTGAGTTTGGTTGAACCTGGCAAGCAGAATAAATTTCAGTTCATGTATGTGTTGGTGTAATGGAGGCCGGCTCATGGAGCAGAGGACAACTCAATATGAGTTAACAACAAAGCTCAGTTTATTGCAAAGCACACACACAATTATACTATTTCTAAGAATACGTGCACTAAAATAATTGGTGTCC
>JAWWEE010000004.1:22883767-22930803 GCA_035221455.1 Xenops minutus | reverse complement strand
ACAGCAGCGATGGCCAAGGTCGAATTCCCTTAACTCTATCAAGAAGTTCCCAGGCCTGGAAGCTACATTTTCCTACATGTTGGTCTTGTCTCTCCTCCTTATCCTATACTGTACAGGCATCTAGGCAATCTTGCGTTGTTTCAAGAGCAGCCTAGGGCATGAACATAAGAATAATCTAAACCTGAAGTAGATCCCGTGTCATCTGTGATCTCCTTGCAATCAAAGCTATAAATCAGAACCCTGAGAAGACTGGATTCCAAACAGAAAGGAGGATGAAGTAACATAAAAGACAGAATTCTTATGTAAAGAAAAGCATAATAGACTTCTATACCAAGTTCAGTGGTTGTTAGTACACCTAATACAAAACTAAGAGGGAACCTATGTTAAAATTCTCTGTATTTTCCAGTTGCTTTGTTTTGTAAGGTTAGAACTATTTTCATTGTTGCCCCTCAAAATTATGAAAACTGCTGTAAAATGCAAACAGAAAATGTTTTGAGAAATTTTTGTCAAAATAGGGATAGATTATATTAGACTGGTACAATCTATTTTAAAACTTTGTTTATCAAATATCTCTTCTAACCTTGAATATAAATGCTTAAACTGGTACATTATCTAGATGTGACTAATCATGAAGGCAAAGTCAACTCCATCTGAGATTGTAGTATCATGAAATAAATATCTACAATATTCTACTTCTATATTTAGATCATAAGATAGTCAAATGGAGAGGGATAGTGGGCTCAAAGTAAATATTCATGAATTTTAATCCTCAAGTCTGTTGATATTTGCATACTGATTTGTTTGCATTTCTAGTTTGTCACATTTAAAACAACACTTTAAAATTTTTAGTAGTCATAAAAATCAAAGCATTTTGGCCTAAAAAAAGTTTTTCATAACATGAAAAACAGTAAAAATCCATTGTGCTTGAAATTTCTTTCTGTAATCCTTAAAACCAAAGGAAGTACACTTCTCTCAGACTTTAGTAGACTTATTTTTATGTTTGTACAAGGTATTGCTGTTTGAAATCTGTCCCTTCCTACCTTAGCCATTCTGTGATTCTGTTTTGCCATGAGAGGTGAGAGAAAGAACTGGTGAAGAAAAGGAAGATTATTTAAGAGAATTAGTTCTCCTAGTTCCTGAACAAATACCTTTTCTCTCAAAAAATTGATAAACACAGTCTCTGAACCAAAAGTGTTTCCCAGGGTTACCTATTTCCTATATGCTGGTTATTCAGAATTAACTTACTACTGAACTTACTTGGGTTTTATTGGCTGGTTGGTTAGTTGTTTTTTCTCCTCATCTTTATTATACTGAGTCTGAATTGGAATATTTAATTGTATCTCAGGAAGTATTTTCCAAAAGCATTTTGTGAATAACATCTATGAATAAATAAGTTTTAGGCAATCACTAGCTGCTCCAGAGAGCGAGTTTCCAAATGGGAAAAAAGTTTGCATTGGAAAGAAAAGATCCAATCACAAAAGTTACGTAATCCAATTATAGACACTTTGTGATTCTGGAGTTCATGTGCTGCTTGCCTTATTTACTAATGAGCCTAATTAAAAAGATCCCTGAAGCAAAGAAAAAAAAAAAAAGGGGATGACAGCTATTAAAACATCATACAATTGCCAGAAAAAAGTGTTAAACAAGCTATACTTTGTCTCTAATTCTGGAAATACTCCTGACTTCTAGGATAAGCTATTTTAGAAGAAAAGTAGTTGTACAATTATGCATCCAGTCTTTATTTTCCAATGGTTTGGAGTTACTGTGGTTCATAAGTCAATGCTAGATTTGAAATTACAGTAATTTTTTGCTGTCTTGATTTAACTAAGTCTGATGGGTAACTTCATAACTTTGTCACTCTTGAATTTCAGCCCTTTATGACTATTAGCTCTTCCCCATCAACATAGTTATATGCTTTGGGACTTTCAGAGGGTTTTTTCCTGCTGTTTTTGACATACAGTTCAACCACAGCTAGAATTTTTATAATTAAGAGCAGGGGATATTATTTTTGTTAATTCAGTTATTGGCAATTTACATCACTCAGCAGTGAGGCTTTCTTGTTCTAGTTTTTCTTACTGGGAAAAGATTGTAACACTCTCCCTCTCTTATATGTCTACATACGTGTATATATATATGTCTGACCTGGATACTGAATAATCTGGGGCCTTTCACTCTCAATTCCAGAGAGTGGGAGAGTTTAGATGGTAAACTGTCAGTCAGAATTGAGATCACTATGTGGAATATCACCAAATAATTTATATTGGAGTTGTTTTATAGCCCACAGTATAACTACTAAAGGTTTCAAAAATAGGAATGCACTTTCATTTCTAATGTTAGGTCAGCAATCTTACGAACTCCTCCTAAATGTTAGGAAAAAAAATATGTTATCAGTAGTTAAGAAACTGCCTAAGGCAAGGTTCAATATAGCTTTGGGCAAAGAAAAAAGGTATTTTCTTTCAAGAGTCTATTGTAGTAAAAAAAAAAAAAAATGGTTTTATCTGACTCTTGTAATCTTATCTTTTCACAGTATCTGAAGAAGCTGTGGTGCCTGCAGTCTCACTAATGTAAGTTTTGGATCTGTTCTTACCTAATCCTCTCATTCAATAGGGCAGGGAAGAAGTTTGTGGTAAAGGAAGTACTCTTTAAGTGGGTGTGTTAAAAAGTTGCTGTTTTGAACTTATCAGTTCGAATGAATTTAATGTTAAAGAAATAAACTAAAAGACCCAAAGGTGTATAATGATGTTTTATGTATGACAGTCAAAGTACCTTCTAATTACTAAAAGTGAGTACTTCAAGACACACATTTGGGTAACTTTTTTCTTTTTCCTTTTTATTTTTTGTATTATTTCCCTTTAAATTACAGCAACTTCATTTTAGTAAATTAATTTGTATGATTTATAGTTTTGTAGGATCTATGAGTAAGCTCTGGCTTGATGTACTGATCATCCTCAAGCCTGATTTTCAAAAAAAAATAGTGCATGCTGGGCTCATGACTTAGTTTGATGTGGTATTGCTGCCCCTTTTTTATTCACTTGGCATGCCATTAAGAATAGTACTGAGGGGAGAAAAGAACTTCATTTCACTGTGCTAAATGCAAACAGAGTTTTAGATTTTCACTGGCTATTGAGAGGTTAGAACATAGTTCTACAGAATTAACTGAGAGCTGCTAAATTTCTGCCATGTATATTAATTCTTCTGAATTTATATTCTGAGGCTTTTTTCTTTTTGAAAAGGACTAGAAGAAGTTGGATGAATTTCATGCATCAATTGCAGTTTTGCACCAATGCACGTGCTTAGAGGAACCTCACAATTTGTTAAACTTTTCTAAAAATATTTGTATAAAACTTGTTTCTTCCTGAAAATGCTGCTAGAGCAAGCAGTTAACAATGTGCATTTGAATAGATTTCATAGGAGAACTATGAGTGCCAAGAGAGATATAATTGTGGAGCTAAATGGCAAAGGTAATACACTTTTTAAAGATATATTCAAAGTGCCACGCTGTAGGCTTGGGGGACTCCTGCAAGCTCCCTTCAGAAAAGCTTTGGCAATGAGAGACACTTTGGGAAACGGTAACATTTGCCATTTTGTAAGAGCTGGAGTACAAAGATGAAACATCTGTAGTAGAAACTTTGAATGAATTATGCACCTTATTTGTCAGTAGAATTAGATTACTTGAATAGCATTCAATTAAGATACTCAGTATTCAGGTATTTGGTTTTCAGTATTCAGGAGACAGTTGTGTCTGCATTTTGGCAAAGTTGAGTAGTTTTCCTTGGGTAAGTATTATTCACAGGTTACAGTAAAAACACCTTCTGTTGGCACATATGCTGATGGTTCTTCACAATACTAGTCTGAGGAGCACATACAGATCTGAATGCATATGAGTCACTAATTTTCTAATATGCAAACCTCCACTAATTTTAATGTTTTAAACTTTCATTTTAATTTTAAAATTGATTTTTATCAATACTGTGAGAGTTATAATTGTAAACTTTCTGTTGCTGAAGGATACAGACAAAGTTTCTCAGGGAAAGTTCAAGCTTTTATAGCTTGAACTGAGCACCAGCATGGGATGAGCCTGCTGAGTGCTTATATAGTGTAGAGTTCCACAGTGAAACGCATCTTACAGGCATTATAAATCAATTTGTGTAATGGAAAACAAACTACAGGCATCTGCTATTTGGAATTTATGTATTTTTATTCTTTTGCTGCTCTCTTTACAAACATAATGGGAAAGTCAGAAAAACACATTATGTTGAGTAAACAACACCGAGGGCCTGCAGGGCACTCATAAAGGTGTTTAAATAACCATCTCAAATGTTTGTGATTAGTCGAAATAGGTTGAAGAATATGTTGTTGTTCTTCTATGAACACACTTAAATCAAGCAAAACTTCTAATCAATCAATATGGCCATTAGTTTTCTGATTCTAATGTCCTGAATGTCAGTGCGTTGGGAAAACTCTTGACATACTCTGTTTCCGGCTTTACTCTGTCACATAGTCTGTGCTTTTTACTTATCAGCTTTACCATCACTCTGCAATTTGTGACCCAACGGAATTTTCTTCAGAATTTACAACGCTCAGATGTTTGGTATTACTGCTTTGTTCTCATTCATGTCGTGTGAGAGAGAACTGTGTGCAGACACAGATTTTTATTTCATCTACTGACTTTAACTTTTCAAGAAAATATTTTGCTATTGCTGTAAAATTGAAATGTGAAATACATATCTGTAGACTATAATTTCTTCCTCCTGAGGAGAAATAAATTACTACATTACAATAGCTGACTGCATAAATTTCGCCATGGTGAGAGGAGGCAAATCCTGCACAATTAAGTGGGAAATTCAAGGAGGAAGAGGAAAGATGAAATCTTTTAGGGACCAGAAAAGTAAGCTCAGGTTCATTTCTTCTCCTAAATGGTCCTGAGTGTCTCTCAAACCATCTGTGCATAGCTGTGTTACTTTTAAAGCGGTTTCTCAATGAAGGCCCTTAGTACAAATAGCATGTGGTACAGAAGGATCTGCAATTTCAGGGAAAAAGGTAGAGGGCAGCGGTAATAAATAAGCACACTGGGTAGTAGGAAATAGGAAAGGACATTTTTCAAGGTTTCACTTATGAAAGGTACATGTGCATAAGCCTCAGCACATGTGTACTTCTGTGTAAATGCTACACAGCTAAAGACTGAAATGAACTGGGTGCATTTAAACGAGGATAGTGACAAAATTGTCAAGATAGATGTTTCATTGTACCTTTATGGTGGATTTTAGAGTTCATGACAGGCATGATATATTAAAACATAGAGTCAGATCAGATAGTTAAGGTGACTATTTCAGCAGTACCACAGAGTCTCCATGGATTTAAATGCAGTACCAAATTTCAGAGAGAATTACGTCAGGTCTGTACTTTGTACATGCAATGATAATGAGTGACAAAGGACATGAAACACAAAAGAGTAAGAATGCTGCAAAGTACAGTAATAATGAGACGCTTCATCTAACCTCCTAACGCTTGGATAAATGCCGTATTAGGACAGAATGCTTGCTTCTGTCATATCTAAAATTTGAGTCAGTCCTTTTTGGAGCAATCAGTAAGAAAAGTCTTCAAAAAGAGATTGAACAGACCTAATTCAAGATGTGCTAGAGATCATAATGGACTTACATTTAACTTCTTTACGTATGAGAAGCAGCCAGGAAATTTCTTTCCTGAAGTATTTTTAAGACAAGAAACGGCTTAAAGAAAAATAAAAAGAAACAAATAAAAGGTTAACCTAGTTAACCAGGTTGATGATTTGACATGTCAAAGAGCTTTTTCAGAGTCAATGTATTTGACGCTTTACTGGAGTTAATGTATACCACAATTTAGCAAAAAATGCTAGAGGGGTGACAGGCCAGCAAAATTCATCCAGGTTCATTTAGCAGGTTAAGGAGGAGAATTAACGGCTTTTAAGGTAAAGTTTAGAGAAAGAAAATAATTTCTGGAAAATAAGAACAGAAAACTGTAGTAAGTCCAGCAAGTCCAAAACAAAGACTCAGCAGACTAATTAACAGTTGAATTTTAACTTGTTGAAATAAAAAAATTTTATAATAAGTTTTTTAAACATCAAGAGCTCTGCTACAGATTTGTGTTTTTTACTTCATTGAGTAGAGAATCATATTCTTTATAAGGAAATAGGCAAACTCCATTTCTAGAGGATAACCCAGATTTTTTCACTCTATTATAGGATTTTTATAGCCCATTCAGTGCTACTATGTCATACCTTTTGCTTTATAAGCAACGGGACACATCTTTCTATTCACTGTATGTTGTATAAACATGATGTCATGGGGTACAAATAAAATTCAGAGGAACAGACATGTAGAGTAATAGGGAAATAATGTTTGTAGTAATGGGAGAGATTGCTAGAAACTTCTCCAAAAACTGTTCTAGTCTTTAATTGTTGTTTTTTACACAAAAAAGAAATAAATTATTGTTGAATAGTTTTGCTCCTCTTCAACCCCTCCAATCACCTTTTTTTTTTTTGAGACATTTGCATTCAATGGCAACCAATGCAAGTAAATTGTTTGAAAAGAGATGAGCCAAAGGAGAGCTGAGAATGAAGAAAACCAAGAATTTTTATCTTAGAGAATGATTTATGAGGTAACATTAAGAAGATAAATACATGCAATCTGAGTAAGTGATATCTGAGAAGGAGCAACAAGTTGAGAGCAAGGGTGAAGAGCATGAAGATGAAATATATTCACAAGAAATGTAATGGCATAATGGAGTGACAGTAGACAGTGAAATTTTAGCCTGGCTCTTATTGTATTTCTTTGCACATCTGTTTGCTAAATCAAGCCGTCATTTTTTATTCTATCAATCTCAGGGAGTTCAAGTTGGCAAAGTAATGACCTGCCTTTGCTGGTAGTTGAATATTAAATAAATTCTCCAAATAGTTCCAAAACTTTGGGGTTTTTTTCAGTTTCTACTGCTATATTTCTTCCCAAATATCAAAAATAGTCACCTGTTTTGTATTCTTCCCTATGAAGAAATTATTGGTTCATTAAAAATAAGCTTGAATAATTTGAAAAAATTAATATTCCATTTTAACATGGCAGTTTTAATTTTTATAAAGTATTCTGTAAATTATGATTCATATTCCTTTGGAATGAAGACATTTGTGTAGACTATCTGGACAGGAGACAGTGATAGCAACTCAAATTTTTTTCCAAAATATGTATTGGTAGATTTTTCTACCCTGGACAAGCCTGATAAGCCCCCAAAAGACTAAATCATTTAATTAAGAAAAACCCAAACAAACCCAGATGTGGACCTCTTAGAGCAGGTCCAGAGGAGGTGGGGAGTTGGAATGGTGCGAACATTAAGAACCCTTCCAACTCAGACCTTCCTAGGATTTGCGCACTGAGAATTGTGGGAAAGTGAGAAAATTACCTCTACTTCAGGAAGCAATATGAACAGAAACTTACTCAGCATTTCTGTATATGCATGTTTTTTGGTCATTCAAATGAAACTGGTACAAAAAAGTTCCTTTGGAATATTTACCTTCAGTTTTTCAGTGAGACTGAGAACTATTACCTAGAGAATCTCATTCTTCAAATGCTTTTCTAAAGGCATTTTTTTAAAAAGTAAGTAGTCAACTTACTTTTATTTAATTATGCTTAGACATGTCATCATAAGGTCATTGTAGAATTGAAGTCACTGTTAGTATGTGCTGAGTGATACCTGAATGGGGATTAGCATAGGGTTGGTGGTGGTGGTTCCCTCTTCTTGTTGGAGGATGTAAGTGGTCCTTTGCTGTCAGTTGTAGTCTAACTGTTCCAAACCCCTTTGTCATTTACTTAAGAACGGTTAGAATTTAAAATTATTATTGTAATTATTTTCAAAAGGAATCAGGTATCAGGTTCACTGCCTGGTTTGTAATTAGATTAAAGATACTTCATTTAGTTTATTTACATTATGGAGCATCATGCGCTGTTGAGGAAGTGTAGGGAAGAGCTGCTCATAATTTAGTCTACATTTTATTCTAAACATAAATACTAAACCAACTGAACCATAAGCCTTAGGTGAATAGATTTCCCCACTTGTGGTATTTACTGCTTGAACAAATTAGGTGTACATAATACCCAGCTGTCGACCTCCAGATGTAGTACAGTAAAGCTGCATAAATTCTGCAGGCTCAGGCACTATGACTGGCCCTGATGGCGGGCTTGCTGGGCTGCTGTAAATATTTCATACTGTGTAACCTAATTTCATGCCAGCTTTGTTTTTATTTTTATCTTTCTAGTAATTTAATGAAAAGCAGGTATGAGTAGCAGAGTCTGATTGTGGTGAAACTGCCAGAGCTGTACTGTTTGAGAACATCAAGGCAGAAGAAGCCAAAGAATGTGACATCTCAACTAGAGGGCTTGCAGCAAATGGCAGAAAATTAATGAGTGATGAGTCCTCATTTGTAATAAAATGCTCAGCTGCAATTCAAATATTACAGTACCAGTAATACAGTCTGGGGTGTTCTTCTCCTGTCTTTAATTTTGTAGCTCGGGGTAATGGCAGAGTAAGGTCTTCAAGGGCCTGAGCTGCTCACCAATTTCAGGGAAGCTGGTGAATGCTTTGGGTAGTCTTACTGACCATGAAAGCAGCTGTTATTCTCTAATGGGGAAGTTTCAAAAAGAGGTTTGACAGCTATTGCTGGGCAAAGGGGAAGGAGAGAGGATTACAGAAACATGGCAGAGAAACCTTGATCTTCTTGGAACTCTGTAAAAAAGCAAAATGAGAAAATAAGCAAAATCCTTGATCAAAACTTTGGACTATTTCTTTTTTTGTCTTTAATAAAATTCTAACAAATGGTGATCATATTATAAGAAATCAATTTTAGAGATGTAAATCTTTCCATTTTAGGCATGTCAGGTTGCACCCTGTTCATCACCCAGGAAAAAGAGCCTGCAAACTCGTACCTTAAGTGGGCTTGAATGTCCTTCAATGTGTTACCAGAGAAAACGAGGTCCCCAGCTCAAATCCAGTAACTGAACTGAAAGACAAATATTAACATCTAGGTGTGCATAAACAGCGTACCAGCAACCTGAAAACAGGAAAAGATAAATAAACAATTTTTTTAAAAATGTAATTAAAAAGCAGCCCCAGCCTGTGCAATCCTCTGATGAAAAAAAGGATGTATACGAGTTGTTCCTGGAGAACTCCCTGTAAATTGAATGAATGTAAACTGATAACCAGAGCAGGATTAAGACTTGGATTCATGATTCACTGGAATAAAAATAGATCATTTGAATACTTTAAGCAGCTTGTTTACAGATATGTCTTTTCGTATTTTGGGATGGCTTTGCTTTATTTTGTGTACCTGGAAAGTGAAGACATTTTTTAATAATGGAAGATGACATGGAATGTTGGACAAACCAAGTAACTGTCACCAACTCCTTACCTCATTCTTGAGGCTTGTGCTGTTCTTTGTATTGCTTGGTTTTATCAGTAATGGGGACAAGGTTTCGTGACCGACAGTCACTTTAGATAGTGGAATTCGTCATTTTTATGCCAATTCAAGAAATAACCTGATGAAACCTGAAAATATTTTTGGAAGTAAACTATAGAGTTGAATTCATTATATTATTGAAAAATGTGAGTTTGTTGATCAATATTAATTTTTTTAGCACCTTTGATAGGTACATGACAAATCCAAGTGTATTTTTGCACACTTTGGACTAAGGCAATTTTTCTTAAATTACCACTTTTCCATTATCTGCAAAGTAAGAACTCCTGATGAATTATATAAATTGAGCTTTGAATGAATTTATTCCAAAAATAGATATTGTTATTTTTTCATGTGATAGCAATAACTTACAATATGAATTACTAAACAATATTATGTTAGAAAACTTTTTTCAATCTTACACGAAAGCAGAAATAAGGTCCTATAAAGGAAATTACTACAAAGACCTCAATTCTTCATTGTTTCATTTGTTTCCTTGAGTAATTCCTTCGGAAAATCTAAGTCAAGCTGCTCCAGATAAAACACACTATTTCTGTTTTAACCAAGATAAACCATAATCTATAAGTCAGTGGGTGTTTCCAAATCAGCAAGCATAAAACTTCTCCAGAGCTGTAGTAGAAGGCTATGCCACTTTTTGGTATTTCACATTCTTCTCTGTTCTTAGGTGTCCTTGTGTGAACTCATTTCATATTGATTAACCTATGTCACTGTTTCAATCTAAGGCATTATGTCTTCATGTAATAAGGGACTATTGATTCTTTTTCCAAGTCTAATGAAACAACATAGATGAAAAAATATTGTCCCTGTTTCACAATACTTAAAACTGTGTTAGAGACGGATTTTGGTAAGCAGCTGATCAAAAGCACTAGTCAAGTAATGAAAACCTACATTAAGGGGGTGGGGGGAAGCCACTGTTTTTCAAAGAGACAAGATACATGGAAAATATTTGTAAGAAATTTTTTAACTGTATATGTTATCAAAGCCAAAAATCCCTTTTAGCACAACTCTTTATCTTACAGATTCTGATTAGCAGGTACTAGTAAAAGCGTTTTATGTGTCAGTGGAATTAAACTAGTGACCTATAATGGGAGTGTATAAAAGTTAATTTTGATTTGGGAACTCAACAATATCCCTTGTATTTCTAAAGTCTAGCAAGAATTGACTGTCTTTTTTTGTATTTTGTATTTGACATAACCAGAGGAAATTTTCTTTCCTTTTAATCTGATAATGGACAAGGCTGGAAAATTCTTACCTATCTAATCTACTTTTTTAATTTATCAGCTCAGTAGTCTTTTATTAGTGTAGCATAGCATTGTGTTCATTGCCAGCTCTAAGTAGCAGTAGTTGTACTGCTTGGTCACGCCTTGCATAGAAAAAAACAGGAAACATTTTCATTTCCTGGACAATATGGCATGTCAGATTGTTTTTTGGAATGGATCATCATTAAAACTGAAGAGTCTCTGGAGTTCCCAAAAGTTTTGAGCAGAACCTTCTGCTGATCCATGCTATTTTCATGTATAACTAACTGTTGGAAGCCAAACTAATATTCTGCAAACTTTCAGGCATAATATATATAAAAAAAAAATATCCAGGCATGTCTGTTGAAAACACAACCAAAACCTCTTTTCTGATCTGATCACAATGAGCAGAGTAGAAGGATTTCAGCCCTGATGAGTAAAATTCTATGAAATGGTAAACTATTAAAAGCTGCATTATAAATCATTACATTAAGACTGAAGTAAGAATAACAATCTGTTTATAAGTGTTGTGTATATCTAGGCTTAAATTTAATGTTAAAAATATATATAAGACGTGCATGAGTAATCCCTTCTCTTGAAGTTGAGGAAATATTTAAATATTTTGCTAAAGTTTGCTGCATTGCTAAGTGTTTTGTGTTGTAAGTGCAGAGCAGATATAATATAGTATCAACATTTAAATACCCTTCAAAGTGAGAAGTGGGCCTTAAGAGAAAAATTCATGGTTCTTCTATAGTACAATTGTTTGTTTGGCACTATTAGTTTTATGGAGATTTCTGCTGTTGTGGTTTTTCACAGAACAGCAGCAGAAAGAGTTGTCTATTAAAGACCTTAAAGGCATCAGCCCCAGTCTGCACACAGCCAGAACTGTCATTGTGCTCCAGCTGTTTTGCCTCTCTAGCAAAGCACAGCAGATACAAAATCCACTTAGTTGGGTAGTTAACCAGATTAATAGTTGTTTTGCAATGGCAGAATGATGGTAAGTGTTCTGGAATACATGAATATGTACTGAGAAGTTACCCTTCCTGTTTTTGAATACTTTTTAAATTTGAATCTTAAACTTCTTTTGTGTGATTGCAGATCCAGATAAGACCCTTGCAGTGATTACAGATCACTGCCATTTCTGGATTAATTTTACTCAATATTCTTCTTTTCTGCGTATTTCAAACACATTTCAACTTGAAATATAGACGATTTTTGATCATTTAGCTTACTTTTGGTTTTGCTCTGAAAATCATGTGGGTAGGTCTCTGAGAGTAATTTTAAACCATTATTTGTAGCCCTGTTAAGCGGCAGGAAAGAGGAGAAAGAGGATTAGCAATTGGTCTCTGTCCAGCACAAACTGTTGAAATTGATTTGGCTTCAGGCTGAGAGTTAAAAGCAAGCCAATGCATTACAGGCGATGAATCTATACTACATTGTGTTAATATACACCAGGGGCTCTTTTCCTTCCCTGTTTTGCACTCAGCTTTAAGCCTCATGGTCTGATTCTGATTCTTTTTTAGCATATTCCAACGTATGCCAGTAATGGCTTCATTGAATCCACATTGTTATCAGAGCCACGCTGTTTTAATGGTTGTGACTGGTCAATTAGGATAGCTAAGTGGTGTCTTTGCCCGTTGTTTACCTCTGCAAAGAGAATGTGAAATCCTCTTGGATTTGCACTGATCAGTGAAGAATTCTACACTCTTTGTAGACTGTATTCATTACCATGGTTGCATTAAAAGTCTGAGTTTCCTCTTTAATAGAAAGGTGCCATTTAATTTTTTATGAAACATATATTAATTTACAGCTCCTAGTGTTGCTCCAATGAAATGGCTAAAGGTTTTTTGTTATGTATCTTAAAACCAAACAAGTCTATGTTAGTTCTCGTGGTTGGATCCTTGTGGTCTTTCATTGGTTTATGTTTGGATCTTGTCTGATGTGTCTCTAGGTATTATTTATGTGCTGAAAATATTTTAAGCTTTTATACTGAGTATACATGCTGCCATTGTTCCCAGGCAAAATGACTACATTTGATTCAAAGGTGAAGATTGTCTGTAACAATGCATTCTGGGAGCTAGAATTTAGTCCAATTGCTTGTTTTGTACTCTGTCAGTCTTCCACTGTCAGATAAATCTTTCACACTTTTCACAGTCTTGCTGAAGCTGAGAATTCCCATAAGTGTGATAGGTGGCCTGCAGCAGAATGAGCAGACAGAACAAGATCTGTCTAACAAACCCATCACACTCCAACACAGCTCAGATACCTTTAAGTAAGGTATATTTAGTATTAGAGGCCTTACAGTCACTTTAATACAGCATTTTCACTGAACTAGTATATCTGGTTTGTCACCACAAATAAATACCTCTCTTGCTTGAGGTATAGAGTTAGACAACCCCTAAAGACAGTTCCAGTTCCCTTTAAGTCTTTTTTCACTCTTGACCATGTAATGTATTCCTTCCTTCCTTCCTTCCTTCCTTCCTCCCTCCCTCCCTCCCTCCCTTCCCCTTCCCTTTAAGTCTGTTTTCACTCTTGACCATGTAATGTATTCCCTCCTTCCCCTTCTTCCCCTTTGTCTGGGCCTCATCTCCTGGTTCGTCTCCAAACAAGAGCATTCAAATGGCAGAAAGCTAACTCAGAACTAAATATGCTGAGAGAGGGAGAGAGAATGAGAAGGTATATGAGAGAAAAGGATTTCTTCTTCTAAAGGGCAGGGATAATTAGATCAGTTCAGCTATTTAATCCTTATTAATGCTTTTGACTTTAGCTTGAAATGTACAAACAGGTTTAAAAAAAAAAATTAAACAAAATGGCTGTGTGAGGCATTTAAACCTTACCATTTATTTTAAGGATTAGAACAGAAGCTACATATCAATGAACTTTCTGAATAGAGACTTCCTTAACTCCTGCAGTGCTCTTTCCCACTTTATGAGATTATATAATAATTTCCCAGAGACCATGGAGCCAGGGTTTTCCCATTAAGCTTTCGATAAATGTAGATGTGCATTTGTTCAAGCTGTTGAAGGAGACCGAATAGGCTATCCTCACTGATGAGCCTCCATCAAACATTTTTCAGGTGACTTCATTGCCAGAGTGACCTGACAATGAGTCTTCAATCCAAGTTCTTATGTTTTAGAATGATTACATGTTCAGTGGAACTGCACTTGAATCAGTGACCAGGAATTATCAGCCTTATGACAGAAACTCTTAGGAATTGAAGTCCAAGACAGAATAAAGGAAGCAATGATCAGCTTTTGACTGAAGATCCACTGATGTTTTCAGCCTTGCATATATACACAGAGTTCATGGATTTGAATGGTTTGTTAATGTAAATTCCACAGACAACCTTACAGCCCCATTGTGCAATTATGCCTATTTCAATAATCAACATAAATTTTTATAAATAGAATGGTTTCAGTTGGAAGGGACCTTAAAGATCCTCTTGGTCCAGCCCCCCTGCCATGGGCAGAGAAAAGTTCCACTAGACCAGGTTGCTCAGAGCCCCATCCAAGCTGGCCTCAACCTCATGCTTATTTGCATTGTAACAGTGTGGGGTTTTGTGGGTTTTTTTGAAAGAAACGTGGAATCCTTTGACATGATTAGCTAAAATCCAACCTCAAGAGAAACCTCACTGCCATTGCTTTTTAAATCCTGGCATTATTATTATATTCGTTGTAAAGGTCCCTCCTTTCTTTTCAAACCTGGCATTAGGACAATGTGTTTTCCATTACAATGGCAAGTATATATAAAACACAAATCCCACTTGAGAGTCTAAGCTGTTTGAAGGGTTTTAATGTCAGAGACTCATTTCTGGGAGGCTGGATTAAGAATTGAAAAAGATGTTTTTACTGGAGCATTGTAGCTGGTACATTAATGTGTATCTGCATTCTACATGTCAGGAATACAAAGTGTACTAAAAGGCCAACCTTTTCTATTGCATATGACAACTACATAGATTTCTTTTTACACTGAGACATTGATGTTTACTACTTTGAAAAGATATTTTTCCTGAACAAATCCCACAGGATCAATTCTTAAAAAAAAAAAAAAAAGCAGTACATGAAAATTATGCTGACACTGAAGAGAAAGAATAGCTGCCTTTTAGCTATTTTTCCAAATCTGTATTTCTGGATGATGTTTTTCTTGACTTGCCTCTCCTCTCACTTGCATGCTTGGGAATCAGGAATATCTCATCAATCAACAATACTACTGCACTCTAAATGTAATGTAAGAAAAGTTTCCAGGTCCATGTGTTTATTCATATATAAGATACTTAAAAATTCTAAATACTTTTAAGATTTAGTAGTATTTCTAAAGACAGAAATATTTAAGACAGTCTTATTTAAGACAGACTCAATCAGTCTGTGCTTTTTAAATATATCTATTCGTACTTGACCAAGACTTAAAGATCCGTATTGATTTATGTAACTGGATAAAAATATTTTTCTTTTCCCCAAGCTTGATCAGAGAGGCTGCAACAATACGGTCATAAATGTGGATCTGGTGAGGAGGTAACTTTACCTATTATATTGTCCCAAAGCTAAGGGGTTCATGATTATTATTTTTTAGTTTATTAACAGACTTATATTGGAGAACTGGATTTTGAGTACTCAGAGCTCTGAGTCTTTGTCATTATAGCAGTGAAGCAGATAACAGGCATTTTCTACCAGTGGCCAGGTAGCAATGACACAGAAAGAGGATGAACTTACCCTGTAGTAATTTAGAGTTTTTACATTTTCAATATTATTTTGCAAGGAAACTCCCTACACCCCCCCACCCCCCCCCCCAAAAAAAAAAAATTAACTTTGAAAATAAAAATGACTCTCTGCTTTGTGTATCATAGTTATTTTTGTCTATAAATTATGAATGGACATCTATTTTAAAAAGTACTGAAGGCTTTTTTGCATTAGAAATATCAATACAGTCATCTTCAATGCTCAACACTTGATAGAAAATTTAGTAGATGTCATTTTATGACACTTGCTTTTATGAAATGCTGTGTCTTAATACTAACCATTAGCTACGGTTGGCTTTTAGACAAGAATGAGAAAAATATGCATTTATTGTTCAGGTTCTTCCATTTTCAGCTTTATAGATGTTGATGGAATGGTAATTAGAAGCCAAGAATAAAGCAAAAGCAGATTACATTATCCTTCATCTAATGACCTGTTTTGTGATGTTGATGAACAGTATGATAGTTTGCTTTAACCACCTTTAAAGCTATACTGCTGAGGAAAAATACTTTTAAATATTGTAAATGCTGAAAAAATTGCCATTAGCCCAATGAAAATTATTACAGGATTACCACATCCTCTTCTGCCGCTTGTGAGGATATCCTATTAGTAGAGGAGGAAAGAATGTTTCCAGTATAATTTTCCTTAAAGAAATTACCAAGTACCATGGGAACATTGATGCCTCCATGCAAATTAAACTGCTCAGTTATGATGCCACAAACATCCCCCATTCTTCCCTGGGAAACTCAAAGTAGACCTATCCATTATTAAACAAACATACCAAAGTACCTTTTGATCACACCTAATATGTATAAAATTTCTGAATATGGAGACAAATTTTAAATGCCTGCTGAGCTGGACCCAGCAAAATTTTTGCCACACTGTCTTCACATCTTACAGACGTGGTGAAAAGATGGTTAGACTCTTCAGTCAATATTTCTGCTGCTTTATTGCTTTTTCTCAGCAGTAAGGAGGACAAAACACAAAATTCCCCTTTTAGCTCTTTCTTTTCTGTTCTGCTTTGACAGCCCACTAGGAGTTTAAAGTATATGAGCAAAACTGTTTGTGTACTCTCCTGTCAGCAGCTAAATCACTGTAGTGTAGTGCAAGCCATAGTGTCACATAGTGTCACACTGTTTCTGAGGAGCCCTGTCCCATGTCCTGCTCAGTGCAGGATCAGCACTGAGGTAAGATTAGGTGCCTCTGGGCATGGCTTCCTTGAAGACACTGTAGTCACACTGATTTACACACCAGGCTTTGCCAAGAGGCAAAAGATGTTTTGGCAGGGATATTCTGTTTCTGCTGCTGCTGGTTACCTTTCTCATTTCACTGCCAACCTTGTCTGGGCTTTGGCTTCAGTTGCCTTTGGGTCATAAAAAAGAAATGGCATCAGACATTTGCTGCCCAGAAAGCTGTCTATTAACTGATGTTTTCCTGTCTTTCTTGTCTGCAAGTCTAGATAGAGAAATATCTTGCTCATGCAGTTTTGTTTAAGTAGTGCAACAAGTTTAGGATAAGGGATAAAGAAAAATTTGCATAGCTGAAAGTTTCAGTGAAACTTGGTGGCAATGTGTGATTAACATATAGAAATAAAAAGAAAAATTATGACTTCTTGCAAAAGGTCATTCTTGTTGGAATGAAATGAATGTGTTTAAATACAGTAAAGTTTCTATAAAGTGCAAAAACTGCAGAGCGTAAGTGTGAATTGCATTATGGATATGTCTAAATATAAATTGAATAATAAATAATATACCATTGCCATTAGTTTAAAGTATGTTCCTTTGGGTTTGTTTTTTACTATACTTTATAGGACTAAATAAGAAAATTATTGCAAATAAAAAAAATTATGTCTTACTGTAAAAGAAATAGGTTGAATTTATTGATTATAAATTGAATCTGTGGGAGAGAACAAATACGTAAAAGAAATGTTTCAATTTTGTCTAGTAGTGTACTTAAGTTCCCCCTTGATTGCACAGTGCTGGTGCAAGGAATTATTTTCAGATAAGTAAGTGTGTTCAAGTCAAATGTAATTCTAGAATGCACTGAAGTTGTCATTCAAATGCTTTGTCTAGATAATAGCTTAGCTTGCAATATAAGGGCCAATTTTGATATAACTACTTACATTTCTAAATGCTGTTTTGTTTTTCAGGGGGTGTCTGTGTCAGCAGCTGCAGTATTCCAAGGTCATTTCATATTCCAGTAGAAATTATTAACCATGGCAGAGATGAAAATAGGATCCATAATTTGATTTTTAGATGAGCTTTTGTTAGGAATAACCTTTTCAGTCTTACCCACAACAATTACCTCACAATATCCCGTTTTCTTGAGGAACGTGGTTCAGAAAACCTTGTTTCCTGTCTTTGCCAGCTAGAATGAAGTTTAGATCTTAATGCAAGAAAATACTGAATAATGAAAATCCTTCTGACCTCAAAATGAATGTGACTGGCCACTGCATTTTTAATATCTGCATGTGATGTGAAGCACTAAATATTGTTGTTAGGGGGAGGATTATCATCTCAAAGGCATGTATTCATGTCATGTTCCTTGTTCATTGCCATTTCATTTCTTTTAAAAATGTTGATGCTTTAAGTACCAAAGAGACGAAGCATTGGTTGTCCACTGTCTTTCTGTAGCACATTTTCTGCACTCAGTCAGGAATGCAGCTTTCCTTGTGACCTGCTCTAAATTTCATCCCATGAGACGTTTTCTTTACAAAAGCAGAGGTGAACAAATCTTACAGAGCAATCATAGTACCAGCAGAAAACCATAAGCTACCCAGTAAATTTGCCTGCCAGCCTCGAATGCATTAAACAGCATTGGCCAACACTTTGAAACATCTGACAGTTACGTTTATGGAGTTGCTGTTAGGAGGCTGTGACAAATGTATCATCATCTGAGATTTATGAGATATGTTTGCTATGTGGAGGAACATACACTATTTCAAAAAAGAAATACCTTCCCAAAACAAGCTATAATAAATATGATTCAGAGTTCTTCAACTTCAAAACAAAGAAGGATAACAACAGTTTAAAATTTTCAGAATTCAGTGGATTTGAGAATTTTAGCTTGAATTTGAGGTGGTTTATCTGTTTAAATCTTTTACAAGTTGCTTATATTTAATTTTATTAACATCCATGTAGTTTTACGTAGAGATAGTTTTGCTGAGTAGGTAAAAGACACTTTGGTTGGCTTAAGCAGATTAGCCCTGCTGAACAGAACTGTGCTGCTTCTGCTAACCTGTTTGCCATTAGTCCAAGTGTGGCACTGAAGCTGCCCCCTTTTTGCAGTACCCTTTCTCTCTAGGAAAAATATCTTCATAAATGACTTTTCAAGACTATATTCTCATAAATGTACTAACCAGAATAATTCTCCCAGAGAATGACAGCTTACACAGTGATTTTAGAATCACAAGATAAAGTATATTTAAAGTGAAATGTGCATAAAACTCTTCAACTCAGCTTGCTTTGTCTTTTTTGACATCTACAGTAGAGTCATATTTCTCACAGATAGGTTAATCGTTGGTGACTCAGCGGCTGTAGCCTTTTGACAGCTTATAGAGACCTTGGATAAGATACTGGATGTGTTAAAATCAATTACACCCATCCATGTTCTCAGATTTAATCAATAAGGTCATCTGGGTTACTAATTCTGGCACACTCAGTGCTGTAAGCACATCAAAATGCATCTGCTTGAGGGAGTCACTATTGTAGGCATGTGACCATTCCTGAAACAGAATGAAACAAGGCCTGGCAAGGGGAAGCAAAGACCTACTTGGTTTCTTGCCAAAATAAGGAAGGTTGCAAAAAACCTTACACAAGAAATTTGCTAATTCTAACCGTGCTGAATTAAACACAGAAGTTTTAATAGTAATGTCCTTTACAGATTTGTAATACATTGATAATGTGTACATCTCTGTATCTGCTTCACATTGTGTGTGATAGGAAATGTTCAGGTTTCCCAGCCTTATGTATTTTTACAAATAAGAAATGCAAGTGTATTCTCATATCAGTATGAATTACAGGCTGTACCAGTGTACAAAAAGTGGGAATTTGTTTTGAGTAACAAAGAAAACATTTCACCTTTCAAGTCTTTTCACTTGCCAGTGATATGGAGCAGTACATTAATTATATTACTTTATTGTTTTGTAGGTAGTAAAACTCAGGGCAATCTTGCTACTCACTCTGCAGTTGTTCCTGAGCTTCAGCAATGGATCAGTTTTTAAAAATTGATATTGAAGAATTCTGTTTTTAACAAATCTTCAGTGAGCTGGTATTATGAGCTGTATTGCTACTGTTTAAGCTAAGCACATTAGTGAAGCAACAATTTTCTCTTGGATCATCTTTCTTTTCCTATTAGAAATAGTTCTGTGTGGAATTTTGAGATGTCAGTTACTCTGGATTCAGATGTTTTTCTTTGTTGTTGGGCTTATTTTGGAGTATCACATTTGCCTTTGGACATCGATTTATTTCCAGTTAATATGAAGCTGCCCAGGTCACCTAGTTCTGTGTTGGAAGAACGCCAGACAGTGGCTAGGACTATATATGTAAAATCATACATTGTCTTTCAATCTGGCATAACTTCATGGGGCTCTGGTGCTATACTGTTCCTGAATTCTTAGTCCTTGTCCTTCTTGGAGTTTAGGTAAGCTGAACATATCCAAGCTGAATTAAAGGGTATGCCAAAATTCCCACCAACGGCTCTGCTTCCAGCAGTTTTGCCTTCCTTATTCTCACAGAGAAGGTAGAATTCGCTAAATTTTCTATGCAGGCTATTTCTTATAAATACCTTTTCTCTTTAAACTGCAGCTTTAATAAGAATATCAGTTTACATCCTTGACATTCAGGACAGAAAATGAGCAGTAGAAGAGGGTGGCATTATCAAAATTTATTTTTTCATTGCATATGACTGAATTTATCTTTAGTTTACAGTAACTTTTATTTAAATTATGTCAAAAAATATTTCCATAATACTTTGGTGATTTAGGGTCATATTTGACTCAGAGAAGGGCACCTGTTCCTGAGTGAATCAGGTGAGTTGCACATATGAATTTTTGAAAGAAGAAAGTACACAAGCAAAATCCAGTGTTTGCTCCCAATGTTACTCCTTCCTTAATCTGCTGCTGATGGGTTGCTTTAGCTGTGTACAAGGAGTGGCTTTCTCACTGCTGACCTTAGGTTGTCTTTATTGATTTCCTTTTGACTTGCTTGCTTGGTTCACTGTCACTCACTGCTGAAAAGATAAATGCTTTTTAGAAGCTTCTTTTTATCTTCCAAATAGTTACAATACTATATATGTTACCATATCTACAGATTAAAAAAAATAAAAATACACCAAAAGTCTTCATAGCAGTTAGTACAGTGTAAAACTCCTCTAGCTCACAGAAACAGGGTTGTGTTCATAGAACTAAGACTTGCCAGTCACAAAGGAAGGTTTTGCAGAACATTCTATATGCCTTTGAACATCAGTACAGTTCAATGAGAATCATTTGCTACCACATCTGAACATTCAGTTTAGCAAAACAAAGAACATTTTTCTAATAAGTTCTTTTTAGGTAAAATTCTTTGGTTCTTTGCTACTCTTATTAAGGCTCTGCAAAGTTCTGAACAATGAAGACCTAGGATAGCCTTGGTGACTTGAAAATTAAGAATACATCCAGATTTTGTAGTGTGCATATTTGGTCTTGTTTCAACATATCTAACTCCTGTTTACTGCTTTTTTGTTTGTTTTTTGCTAAGACAAAATGGTCTCAAAGTGTTAGAAATGTGTTTTGGCTTTTTACTAGAAGAATGTTTGATGAGAAAATTCTGCTAAATATAATCTTGTATCCATAAGGAGAGTTATGAAAATATTAAGGAAGGTATTAATCAATGCAGGCCCACCTGATAGAAATTAATTTTCTGACAAGTATAGAGACTCACACTTCAGTGTTTGTTTAAATTTCACTCTGCCTTGTTTTTTTTTAACTGATGTGATGCTCCTGACTGTAAATAAATGTCAGATTTCTTATATCAGATATATATATAGCAGATTAATACTGATTAAAAAATACAGTGATTTTCATCATTATACAAGAATTTGTTCTCCAGTAGAACCACAGCATTTTCTAAACTGGGGAAAGATTACAAGCTGCATTTATATACTGTTTTCTTGTGCAAATTACTTTCAGGAATAAGAAAGAAATTAGAAGCTGCTGAAAGAGCACTGGCTTGTATGATACATGCCAGTTTCCAGTGCTGCAAATGATTCAGGGAGTTAATCTGCTGCTTGGTGTAGTGCTGACTGTGTCCCAGCTTTGATCTTTGAATGGCTTTTGCTAGCAACCAGTTATGCTGAATTTAGAAAGGAAAAACTCCCAGGAGGTCTGTTAGGAACAGGGATGTAGAACAATTTCTGATTTAAGATAGCCTAAAAGAAGGGAATAAAACCCACAAGATTTTTATTTTGTAAAATCTAGCTAGGAAATAAATTTGAAATGATAATTTTCTAATATAGTCAACTCCAGGACAAAATATGTATCCCTCTATAATCACATGCATATAGTTAAGGAGGTTTTTTATAGCTTAAGGGATTCTGTTTGGTGTGGTTTGGGTTTTTTTCATGTATTGTAAAGTCATGAGGAAATATGTTTATGAAGCCTCTAGTGTGATAGAGCTAGAACTCTCAGTCTCTACCACACTTGAATGAATAAATAATACTACAAAAATTTTTATATGCATCTGATTTTGCCAGCTGCAGCAGGTGGCCTAACCAACAAGAGAGAAAAACAATGCAAACAGAACAGTTTATATTAATTAATTTAAAACAAAAACAGCAAATTAACTTCTGTTATTAAATTAATTCTTAGTTCAAAATTTTGCTTAACATTAAATACTTTCATAGATTTATTTAAAAATTTACTTATGCTGGAGAAATGAAAATATTTGAAACAATAAATA
Source organism: Xenops minutus (assembly GCA_035221455.1). Classification (NCBI taxonomy): domain Eukaryota; kingdom Metazoa; phylum Chordata; class Aves; order Passeriformes; family Furnariidae; genus Xenops; species Xenops minutus. The sequence continues at coordinate 22,908,401 of JAWWEE010000004.1, read as the reverse complement.
CATGAAACATTATGTAGGTTTATCTTCCATACAGTTACAAGTATTCTGCTATTCAATAGCCCACGAAATACCCTAGCAAGGCACAAAAATTATCTATTTTGCTTGTTTATATTTGAAAAATAGATACAGATATTCTCACCATTGTTGTCCTTCGGACAGTTCAACCCTTACAAAGTACTGGATGTGTCTGTGTGTAGGGAGGTAAAAGGGGAAAAAAAATGTTTTGATTGCCACGGTGGAAAAGAACTTAGCAAAAACTGTGAGGGCTAAGGTAAAATCTCCAAACTCTTTTTTACAGAAAGAAAGAAGAAACAAAGTCTAAGGAAAAGGAAGAAAATTATTTAGTATTCTATTAAGATTTCTTAGAGATTATTACCTTTCTCTGCTTTCAGGAGAGCATAAGATTAGAAATGTTCAGAAATCATACATTTGGTAAAGTAAAATGCAACTTATATTGCTTGTGTCACAGTAGCTTATCTGTCTGCAGAAAAAACGTGTCTTCCAGAGTAGGATGGCTGTACATTTTTGAGCCTCAGCTTCTGCCAATATCCTGAAAAAAGAGGCAGAAGATGCCCTGACCAGCCAAGAAAAGGGACTGGAAGCAAAGTGGATCTGCTAAGGACAGATGCAGTGCTGTCCCAAGCATGTGAGTAACCACAGTGCACCCAGGGATGCAGGCACGATGCTGGAGAGCATTAGAACAGCAGTCATCGGGGGTTTGTCTGCTTTGGGTCACAGTTTTCAGACTGGCAGGGTGGCTGCACTCCTTGTGCAATGCCAAGGGAATTATCCTCTGTGAGGGAATGTCTGAGAAAATTAACTAAAGGGAACGACCACTGTGCAGGCAAGTGAGATGACTGAGCTCCACCTTTGCTCACTCTAGATTTCTCACTGGGCGGTATGGCCAGCTATTACCTCCAGCTGGGACCCACATTCCCTCAAATCCTTTACTCAGCTAATTTCAGAGCTGTAGAGGATACACACTTTTGTCTTGCAGCACTAAGACTCCCAGGTTTATTTCTGCCTCTGTCTTTAGATGCACCAGTTCCATCACATAGTACATTATTTCTGGACAGACCTTTCCTGTGGTCACCTTTGGAAATGACATTGTATCTAGCTGTGTAATCAGCTTCTTTAAGGTGTGCTTTATGGGTTTTTCATCATGTGAAGTACAACTTAACAGCAGGCTTCATTTTTCAATGTTTCATTTTTTAGATCAGAATTAATAACACAGAGCTGGGTAAATGCAGAAGACACAGAAATAGGAGGAGCCTCCTCCCAGTATATGTGTACGTTTTTAGTAGTGCTTGCCTATAAATAGTATTTCAGTAACTTGCTTACTTTAATTCATAAATATATACTTTATAGGGAAAAGTTCACAAAGCAGTACAAGAATATGTGGAGATTTATTTTAGTAACTATTGATTCATCTAAAGATAGAATTACAACATAACCTGATTTATAAGTGGAAATAAACTAAAAATAGTAAATGTAAAAGAGAAGAATATTAATGTCTCTGTCTTTTTCTATCTATTTCCAAACAACAGCTCTATTTTTACTGTGACCTCCCTTTCCCCTATCCACTTTGGAGATGCTTTTCTGTTTCCTCTGAAGTTTATGAAAATATTCCTATTGGACTAAAATAAGTATTAATGATTTTGGAATCCTCTATACAAAATTAAGCATTTACTTGACTAGATCTCTACTTAAAATTATAGAGAAGTCCCTTCTGTGAAACGAACGTGTGTAAAATGCCATGGGATTACTGATACAGAATGCTCTGTACAATTCCCTTGTTTTCTTTCAGGGAAGGAAATATCTTATCCAAATATGTCCCTTTCAGAATTTAACTAAGTGTCACAACCAGCCTGGAGAAAGTGCAGTGAGACTGTAGCTTTTGTTTTGATGCTTGTATGTGCTACTGACACAATTACACTTTAATTTCCTCTCTGAGGGATTAAGGTCTTGTCTTACACATGCAGTGCCTACACTGCCTTTGTTCCATGGTTGTACAGACAGAGATGAATATGCAGTGGTCTGTATCTGATGGTGTGTTTTCCTTATGTAGTGTGTTGGCTTAAAGCTGCTGGTTGGTAACTGGTGGGAAAGCTGTCTCATCCTTACCTGACTGCACAGGAATAAAAATTTGGAACAGCCTCCATATCTTATCTGTATTTGGAGTGCAAAATAACATTTCTGATCCACACTTATGAGTTGCATAGAGCCTGCCCAAAGATTTTGAAATGAATGAAAGGACTCCTATTAACTGCCATAGGCTTTCACTCTAGTGAGAGGGATTTCCATTTCAATATGATGCACAGGAATGTACTTAGATTGTCATAGAGTATTTTTAATTCTACAGCAGTCTGCCCAAGACTCCTTTTACCACCAAAAGATGAGCAAATCTCATTAATGGCCTGTTCACTGTACTCATTCTGCAAATAGTAGAGCCCCTTTATAGTATTGTAACAAAATGCAGAACTAAACAGAATCCAAAGTCTCACCCATCATCACTGGACCTTATTTAAGAATCCACATTAGATGATGTGATTTTGACAGTCCAGAATTAAAGATTAATGAATTACTTATAAGGTGGGGGATGTTTTGCTTTGGGATTTTACCATAGCATACCAAAATGAAGGTGTCCCTTGGTTCTAGCTACTTGACATAAATTAAGGGAAATATTTCAGGGCAGTGGACAATTTTCACTCTAGTACTGTTAATATTTATATAACTTTGGAACATGGAAACATAATTGGGTCAGAGTACTCTGTTATCTTACACCAGGACTGAAGCCATAGCCAGAAGATAGGCACACAAACAAGTCGGTTTTTAAGATTAGAGCTTCCCAAGGAGCCTACTGTGTGGATCTTACTCATGAGCAGGCTGCAGTTTGATATAAATTGCTCTGTTTAAAATTAATTTTGACTAGAATTATTTATATATATAATAATAAGGGATCTGTGAATTTTATGTCTTTTCATTAGTCCTATCACTCTGCATGTTGAAGGTCCTACAGACATGAATGGACGTATCTAGCATAAGGTGCAGTGTGTGATAGAGAGATCCCTGAATTGCTTTCATATAAAATACAGAAATGTTTGTATTACAAACAAAAATGTACAACTATAGTTGAATTAGAGATACTTTAGCTAATTAAGACTCTAGTAATGCATTTTTATGGCTAGTTTTCTTTCAGTTCAATGGAATTGTATAGACAGGTCTGCTAGTCTCACTGAAAGAAAGAAATCTAGACTGACCTCACATCCTAGCTATGGCATGTAAAAGCTTCATGACTGTTAATTATCTACAAGCCCTTTATTCTAAGAAGTAAGGAAATATTATTTTCATTGCAGACATGTGATTAAGATGCACAAAATATGCTCATTCTTCTGTGGGTATGTAATTGATCAAGGACAGGACAGAGAATTAAAAATGGGTTTCAAATTTATTGTCAAAAATATTTTCTTTGTATTAAGTTATCTGAAAAGATTATGACCTGAAATGTAGCTTGCCCTGAAAATTATAGACACATTTAATTTGAACTTTTATTAACTACAACAATAAGGCTGGAAGGTGAAGAAACACAGATATTCTGTGCAATGGGCTGGATGAACAGGATATGAAAATGGCCTTTAAATTTACATTGGTTACAAAGACGTAGAGAAGAACGGACTTTCTGAAAGATTTGCACATCAGCTCCTGTTAAATCACAGGTCAACGAAAAGCTGACTTCTTCACAAAGTCACTGCTGACTTAACTTCTTTTCTTGGTTGGTGTTCAGAGAAATGGTGTATGTATTTACCAGAGAAAACAGACATTATTCTCTTTCAGAAAAGGAAGCAGGGAGAGGTCTATGTCCCTATTCCCTCGGTTACATTAGTTAACAAATAGCCTTAGATGGACTCAAGGAGCAGAAAAATAATATAAATTGTAATCTTAGAATCCATTCTTCTCCATGACTAACACACTAGATACGCACAAATGAATCTATGCAAAAACATGTAATTTTCTGAATTTGTTAAGTGAAATTCTGGCTTTAAGACAGTAGAACCATTGTTACTGCTTTCAGTAGGTCTAGAACATTATTACCTATATTAAGTTTATAATCACTATATATACATCCAGTATGAAAGTTTATGGGCAAATTTTAATGGCTTTTAGAGTAGATTAAGTGCCATTTCTACCATCTTATAGATTAGAAAACAGTGACAATAACATGTCAAGGCCCAGCCAGGAGAGACAAAAAGTAGTAGTGGGTCCCATCTCCTCCTTACTGCCTAGGTCAGTGTAGTAAACCTTTCTTGGCCTTGTTTCACAAAAATTCAGGAAATAATCTGCAAGAAAAAAACACCTAAGACACTCTCAGTTTGGGTTTGAAACCCTCTTCTAGACATTTAGAAAACAGTAGGTCTATGACTCCCCAAAAAACTACTCTAGACATCTGCAGTAACAAATAAACAAAGAAGTGATTTCTGGCTTTAATGTGTTTGTAGTGGAGTTTGGAAATATTTACCCAATTTTTAAAGTACATTTTAATTAAAATAGCACAAGTAATCCGGCTTTAAGTTGTAGTCATAATGCTTTATTGGGGATGCTTGTGTAAGTAGGGATTTTATATTATTATTCAGTAAAGATTTGGTATAATATTTTTCCTTATAACAGTAAGGCAAGTTTTTCTTTTGATTCATGAATGTAATTTTTATTAAACCAGAAGTTATTTTGGGAGAAGATGTGTTCTCCTGTCTTGTTAAAAACAAACATATAAAGGGGACTAGAAACGTTCAACTCCAGGTGAAAGTGTTTAGCCCTTGAATCAGTAAGTCAGTGCTGGGAGCTCACTAATTGGCCTTAATTGCCTTGATGAGCCTCACCTGGGCCCTGCCCTCTGCAGTGTTCCATTTGCGTCCCTGCTCGGCCCCTCACTCTCTTCTGGAGCTCCGGGCTGTGTGTGCTTATCCCCAGCTTCCTTTCTGGCTTGGGGTGCTTGGGGTGCATTTCAGACCCCAATTCCTATGCTCTTTGCCTGGCTACTTGACCTGCCCCATCTCCTCGCAGTGCCCAGGGCTGTGGGGGCACCTTTGGGATCTCCCTTTGGTACCCACCCTCCTCAGGCTCCAGGAGTTGCCTGCACATCCTGGCTCTGTCCCCTCTCATGGAGCAGCTCTGCCTTCCTGCTTCTAGAAGTGGTAAGTCTTTTCAGGTACAGAAAATATTACACAGTTAAACATCCTCCAAGATTTTGATAATCTTAAGACAACCAGAGCAGTCAATAAATCAGGATTAAAAATATCCATTAGTTTGGTAGAGATATACCACATACTCCAAATATAGATTTGGAGTATAACCGCTGTAGACGTTGGGCATTTGCATGTCTTTAGCATATAGAAAACCCAAAACAACTGTGAAGTATTCTAAAGGAGCCCTTTTTTTTTTTTTTTTTCATTTATTTGTTAAATACAAAGGAACAGGGATTATGCAGTCTGAGGTTCTGAGCCTGGCATAAAATGCAGCACAGTTGTGTTTTAGGAAAAGACTGATCTTTGATAGTTGGAAAAAACCAACCACAATAACAGCAACAAAAGTCTCCTAAACTAAATTGCTCTTTTATTGTTGGGGATTTTTGTTTGTTTGGTTTTGTGGGTTTTTTCCTCCTCAACTGGAATGCAATTTTTAGTGGGCTTTAGTGCTTTGGTTTTGTTTTTTTTCCACTCCTTAAAGACATAATAAATACAGGGTTTAGTATCTTCCATACACAGGGTGAATGTGACTACAGGAAAGGAATACTAGAGAAACTGTTATAATGAAAGCTTCACTCTATAGGTTTTTGTCGGTTTTCCCAATTTTTTTCTGTTTCATGACTATATGATTGAAAACATTTTAGTAGTTGTGGCTTTCTTGATTCTGAGCAAGATACAGTCTTTGTATTTGACTTTTACAATCTAATTACTTTGTACTTTATGCCCAGAAAATCTCTCTAAGTAAACGAAACTTCATAGAATACTTCAAATGTTTTACTTTAATATGTTTATAGAAGGAGCTATCACTTGGTGTTTTATCAGGGTCTGATTTATTTGAATAGTTATACAAGAAGTGAATTTATTTTGAAAATTTCCTGAATTAACTGAATTCTGAGTTCATTCCAGTAGAGATGTAATTTTATTTCCTTAAACTTTAGTTGTCAGAATATAAAATGGATATAAATTTAGAAATAGTCGTTGACTCTTTAGTAGAGAACAGCAGGAGTTAATTAGTTTCTGCTGAGGATAATTGTGACATAAATGATCATGAAATATGTGATACTATGAGGGTAGTTTACAACTATTGCTCTGAGCAGCTGATCATAATTGTGAACTGCAGTACAACGAGCATGCATGTGCTTCCATTTCTTTGTGATTCCCTAAACTATTCACTTCATATATTACACTCAAAATCTAGTTTAGAGGCAAAGGGAAGCGTCCATTTTTTATATATATATATATGTAAAGATAAGGGGAAATAAATAGGTCATAGACACCCACTCAATTAGGAAAATTGCTTCAGCTGCACCAGGTGAAACAAATCTGCAGGAGGCAGGTGAAACGAGGTTCAGACAAAGCACACCTGAGAAGCATCTGTCAGGAGACCTTGCAAGCTCCATAACAAGCTTAAAAAAAGAAATTCTAAGGCTTGCACCTGGCCCCACTTTGAACTTAGCTGGAGATACCAGGCAGTAAGGCCAGGTGTCCCTGGAGTGGATCAATCAAACAACAATGCCAATAAATAAGACTAGGGTTTGATACTACATTCACACGTTTAATAGAAGGGGAGTTCATTTCAGTATCTTGGCATATTTTTATTAATTTAAACTAATATTTTATTCAGTTGCTTCATATGTGGTTTTAGTGTGCCTGGAGGTATATCAGTGGTTATTTTGCTATCAGTGATTGCTTCTCATTCTTTTGGCTAAGAACGTGATCACTGCAGAGGAAAAACACAGCTATATTCGCTGTCCCCTGATTTGTTTTGGCAAATATGTTTCTTTTTGCAGGCTGCCTTTCTGCACAAGGAGCGTTTAGCATATTCTGACTAACTGGAATCTTGGGCAGAGCTCTAGCACAAAGATACTGTAGGGCTGCTTTATAGTATAGTTTATGCCCTGTCACAGTAACAGGTGCAACAGTTTCTGTCAGACAGACATAGAATTACATCTCTCCTAAGTCTGCCAAGGTGCTTTTTCACTTTAGCCTGATTTCTATAGCAAATTGTGGACTGAGCACTCAGACTTTGATATAACATGAGGATATATTGATCCATTCTGTAAAGTTGCCTTTCATCTTTCGCATTTTTCTCTTCTTTTTCATTCTTCCTCTCTCTCCTCCTCCAGTTTTTCACTATCTCATTTTCTTTTGCTACCCTTCTCTGCCTATTTTTCAGCCTGAGCCAGTGAAAATAAGTCAATAATGCAGAGACATCTAATGTGCATTAAAGCTCTTCTTTTTGATTTTTGAATACTAGAGTACCAGTTTTCTGGTTGCTGGCATGTTCCATTTTAGTATCAGTAGAGGAAAGAATGTTCTAGGTTGTGTTGTTAAAAGTGAGCTTGTCATTCTTTTTTGTGTATGTGCTGCCTTTTCCTTTTTCCTTTTGTGCATATAAGAAATGAAGAGTTCAAGTTTATATGCCTCAGGGGTTTCCTGAGAGATGAGACAGCCACAAGAACTGTATTTATGTTATCCCTATCTTAATGATATTCAATTGCAGTCTGTTTTGATTTCTGGGCTTTTTTCACCAAATCACTTGTCATTACGAAGATCCTGGTCATTTCTACAAGCCTTTGTAACGCCATAAGGTTACAAATGAAGAAACTGAGACATGAGCAAGACAAATGGATATGAGCAAATATCCTCTCCCCTTGTCCTGAGCTTTCCATGTTTCAAGTGAACTAAAAATTTTTCTTTCAGTAAAATTTGCGCTCTCTCTGTGAGGTTTCTTCAGTGCTGTTAAAGTAGTGGTAACTATCACTTGCCAAGTAAAGTGACTGTATGAGTTTGCAACATGCACCTCTGAAAAGAATATTTTCCACCTCTCACTTGAATGCCTAAAATCAAGAAAGTACATGTGGCTTACCTCATACGTGAGTCTACGTACTGTACCTGTCACTGAAAGATCAGATTCTCAAATGTAGTTTGCCCGAATAGCCAATTGCTGGCTGAATAAAAGTGTTCAGACAGACTAAGGTACGAAATTCTTCCCACTTGACCATGAGTTTAATAGTACTTTTATTTCATTTTAAAGATAATTAATATAAAATATATATGTAAATATAGATATCTTAAAGTATGTCTCTGTCAGCTTTTTATAAAGCCTGGAAACCTATAATAGGAAATACCAGCAGGGGTAGCTACGTAAACCACTTGACATCTGTCCATATTTATAAACACACTTTTCATTTGCTGCAGTTTATTTACTCTTGGCACATACAAATGAAGTGTGACAGACACCCTGTGGCTTCTATTGATGAGAGGATTAATAAAGTTTGTACTTTCATTATGACATCCTAAGCCATCAAGCATGAAGACTTCAACAGTCATTATTGAACATTGACACATATTGCATCAGTAATCAGGAATGACAGAAGACAAGCTGGCAGAAATGACTTTCAGTGTTCTCCCAAGAATGTGTGATTTAATATGTCCTTTATATAGATAGATGTGGGCTTTGTACACAGTTTCCAACTCATTTTTAGCTGTATTGGTTGTCCTTTAAAGTCATGTTATTAAAAGTCTCTGTATACCCATTCTGCTGAGGTGAAAGTAATACTTAGCACCAACATGTTGTTACTTGATAATGTAAACCATCATGACATTGGATGCTAGTTCATCTTTTATGGATTTATTTCATTGTGGGATCTTCATTAATACCCTTGGCAGGCCTCTGTCTTTTCCTGCATATTATCAATGAGCAGTGTGGTAATTCCAGGTGAAGTCCTAAGTAACAGTGGGAAATAGTTCCTTGATTCCAGCATGTAGGAGACTGATTTAATGCTGATGTGTCTCATATGTAGTCTATTGAATCATTCAAGTGACCTCTCTAGGTTATGAGGAGGCAAGGAGGGAACTCGTTCACCTCTCTGAGTGTCAAGTCTGTTCAGTTCTGAAAAACCCTCTAAGTTAACAGTTTTAGAAGCAAATAGGTGAAGCAATTAAGAAGAATCAAGTTTTGAGGGTCAGCTTCATCGGGGGAAAAAAAAAAAAGTAGCCCTGTCTCTCTTTAACTCTGTGGAACTTTTAAGGAAACCATGAAAAAGCTGAAAAAGTCACTTTTAATTAATTTCTTCTTTTACACAAATGGACATAGCAATTCTGAGTACTGACTTTTCATCTAGTAGCTCTTCTTCAATTTGAATTGATCTATCCTTGTGCAGTTCCTATTGCCAACCAGTTTTTCTTCTTGAACTTTTTCTTGTGATGTGTCATCCTGCTGTAGAGGAACAGTCACTGGGATAAATAGCATCAGCTTATCTTTGGTTTTGACACTTATGTTCCTGTGGTTTTTTCCTTTGATAGGATATTTGTCCCTTGTAATATTGACTTCTGCATCTGAGAACAATATCCATTCCATTTGTACTGTTTTGTTGGCATGGTGAGGTTTTCCACAGCAGCGGATAATAAAGCAGCCAAGGTAATCTCTCTATGGTAGATACAGTTTAGAGGAGGAAAAACATGGGGAAAACGTTGCCTACAATTGCCAGTTGCAATTTAACTTGGATTGAGAGCAGCAAAGAGGATGGCAACCAGAGAAAGTTTATAGCCTTTTTCTGCCCTGTGAAGCTGCAATCAGATTATAAACACCTGGACATAGATATACACCTTCGAGAAATGGTCAAATCAATGACACTTAAGTGTTTTGCTGGAAGACTGAGGGTGCTTGCTCTGGAGTGTTTGCTGCCAAATTAGAGCTGTGTGAAATTGTCTAAGCCCTGTGCTTAGAAGTGTTGTATTAGTGCATGTTGAATACTTTTCTTTCTAAACTGAAGTGTCTTCCCTAAATATAACTATACTCTATTTACAAAGATTCTGTCTCTAAGTGTCCAAGGTTCCTGAAACAAATTCACAAGCACTGTCTTACATTAAGAATAAATGTCTTTGTGTTGTATAGAGGAAAATCTCCCCTCAGCTGGGCAAGTGGGAAAATAGTGAGGCAATTTCCCCTATCCCAAACACACAAAAAAACCCCAACCCAAAATGAGGACAAAACACTTCTACTGAAGTCTTGCACAAATTACATTGAACGCAAGGTATGTCAGACTATCCAGAGGCTGAAATTTGCTGAGTGCCTAGTGTTATCCTTGCTGGGTATTTAATGAGTTCCATTTAAGTACAACCCACTTTTAAAGGTGCTACACATACTTGCAGTATGATAGTAGCAGGCCCCAATATTACCTATTTTCCTCCCAAAGATCTTTAAAGAATGCTTCATAATCTGAGAGTGTATCTGTGTATGTTGAAGGATATTCCAGTGAGGCTTTATTTCAGCTTCCCTAACATTAATGTTAGATGTTTGAGCTTTACACAAGGAACTGTCTCTTGTGCATCTCTGCTGGAAGGATTTGCTCAGTGAAATACAGATGTATGTGCAGTCTAATCCTAATCAAATCTGTGTGCTTTTATGAAAATAAACTGCAGCTCAGGATTCATTTTACAAATAATAAATTGAAAATATGGAGCTGCTTACTGATATCATGCAGTAAATTATAGAAATCTCCCTGTTCCCCAACCCTTACTTCCCTCCCATAGCACTGGCCCTAGATTTTGAAAGAAATTAATTCATTTCTGTTCCTTTGCTAAATTGTGTTGTGAATATGCTGAAGGGAGATAAACTGAAGCATTTTTTAGAAAATCAGACTTCAATACAGAGCAAACGAGTGTTGCGATAAACTTGTTAATCTTTTTTACTTAATCGAAGTCCTTGAGGAAAAAAGCATTTAATACCTTGGAGCTCATAACTCTAGTAGTCCTGTGCTAACAATTTTAAAGGTTGAAAGTTTTCATTTGATCAAACTGTTCTGTCCATTCTCACTTGGCACGGGTCCCTGCCAACCACTGTGTATCAGGGGTGCAATTCACCTGACTGACTGGGCCAAAAGCATCTCTACCACTATTCTTGTTAACCTGGTGAGAAGTCTTTTAAAATAAAGACACAAACTGTTGTCCCAGCCAGAAGAGAAATGAAGGGAGGTAGGCAAGGGCTGAGAGATAAAGTGGCAGAGGAAGCTTTTTCTGTGTGTAAACAGTGTAACTGGAGTGCTTCTTACCTGCTCAAATGCAGGTGGTATACAAAACAAGTAAGATTTAAGTCTGTGCACAGTTTCAAATTTGGATCCTACCTCAAGTTCCAATCCTTGTTTGTGTAAAAAAAAAAAAAAATCGGTATTTCGTATCAAACTCATAACTCTGTCTGAGGGTCTATTGTCTTCATTTCTTGAAATTGAGTTGAGAGTGACTGAGCTTAAGGAATCAAGTGATACAAAGTTGGGAGGATTCTTATGCTCTAATGAAACAAGCTACACTGGATTTGCTGGGGATATATTAATCTATTTGAGTATAAGTAATTCACTTTTATTGTTCTTCTCTATTTCTCCATTTGTAATCATTTGCATATTTATTCAATAGATAAATACTATGACAACTTTTTTCTGTTGTATCATTTGTTGCCACAGAGGATCATTACTTGCCACTGGAATCTGAAATTGGTTCTCAGTTTCAGTGGTGTAGTGTTTTCCAAAAATGTCCATGCACACAATTATAAATGTGCATCTTCCTTTTAATCCCATCAACGTGGCTTTGCCAGTAATGACTTTAAAACTGGGTTGAGTTGTTCTTCATTATCTAGTAAGTGTGCAAGAAGATTTTGTTCTAGTAATATACAACAAAGAGTGAAGCCCCTTGTTTTGTTAGTAATTTAAAGTTATCAAAATTATTCTTTTAAGTTCAGTGCAATTTATTTGTAGAACCCTAATGAATGGCGTATCTAGAGGATATCCTTTTCTGTGTATTATGTACATAAATCTCTATCTATTTGGTTGTTCTCATGACTGTTTATTCAATGTCTTCTGCTGTGTTCTCTCAGAGAAGCACTGGACTTGACAAATGAGGAGTCCTACATGGATCAGACGGGTTACTCCAGCATTCAAAACTGAATTAATACCAAAATTCATATGAAAGGATAATAGAGTGCTATCATATGCACTTGTCTCTATCTCATTCCTCTTAATTAAGACTGAATAAATTGAAAATGGGCAGATTTGTTTGCTCTTACCCTGGATAATATCTCACTGAGGAGTGGAATAAGTGTCCAGTTGATGTCAGTCACTGCTGTTCTTGTTTAAGTTCACTGAAGTTGTCTGGGGCTCATGTCAGGGGTTTTGCCTTGTCTTTCTGAGTTGGAGAACAGAGAAATCCAGCAACAGATAACATGATATTATGGCTTATGTATTTTAGTTCTCTTTTGTCATGTTACTTGGGCAATAATGTTTCTATTACCCCTTTTCCTTTGAAGGGCTTGAATTTAAATGGGAAAATCAGAGCGCAACAGGAAGAATCACGACAGCTTTTATCTCTCAAACAGTATATTTGGTGTATTTTCCATTAACTATTTGTTCAGTTCCAATTCAAGCTTAGAGTGCCAAAGCAAGTTTTATCCACTTTATTTCATATTTCTACTGAAGCCAGTCAGCAAAATCTGTAAAATTTTAAAATTTATTATCCCAAATCTCTGCTTTACCAGGGCAGCTCTGTCACTCATTGAAAGGTTTTACTCCCACTCCCTAGATGTGGCATACTCGAGAACTGTATTTTGGGTACAGTTCACAAACCTGCTGTGTGTGGCAGGATTGCAGACTCTGAGGACTGACCCGGCTCCTCTGTGGTGTTATTCATCCATAAGGCTCTCTTAAGAGCCTTCTGTTATCCACTAGAAGTTGTGAGAACAGTCAGCTTGAAATCACCCATTTATGTCACTAAGTCTCCAAAAAAAAAAATTCAAAATGCTCTGGGTACAGTGATAGCACAAGAGAGTCTATGGAATATTATTCCAGAAATCATCAGTGCAATTTGTGCAGAGTCCCACAAGTGTACTTTAAATCCTTGACTAGATCTTGCCTTTCTGATACTTATGAGTAGACAGGATGTCTAAAAGGAGGAAAACATCAGATGAAAACAGATGATCTGTTTTTGTGGGTGTTCAACTTGCACACTGACACAAGGAAGAGAGAGGAAAAGAATGATTCATCTTTTGTGTATGCTGTTATCATAAATTGCACTGAAATATTTTAACATGGGCTAAGCAAAGGTGTTTCATCATACAAGAGAATCAGATTTTAAAGATCTTTGCATGTTCTTATCTGCATCACATATTAGACACAGAATTCCAAAAGTAGATCAGGGTGAGATTTTTTCCTATATTTATGAAACTTTTTTTTTCCTGAAACAATAATATTTTGAAATTTAAACAAGGGAAAAGCCATGAGAATTGAAATCTAATGTGTATGTGTTTGTAGCACGTCCAGGTTTGGTGTCTTTAAATGGAGCAAATACAATTACCATTGTGGGTATTTTATTCACTAAAACAGATTATTGGTCTTATAATTGTGATAATTGATCTTATTTACTGGACAAAATATCACTGAAATGATTGGGGAAAGGACAGTATTCAGAGACTGTTTATTAAATAGTCTTTAGGGGGTAAACTGAGGCCTCTGAGCTTGATCAAAGGTTTGCTGGATTTGCTGTTTCTGTTGTTTATGAAGGACTGATATGTCCAATTGCTCAATCTTTTAGCAATTACATCTCTTGAAACAGTAATTCATCACAACAGTGATGGAGTTTGCATATGAGAGTTGTGTGTGAAATAACTATTATGATTTCCAGTAATGCACTTGGCTTCAAAACCTTGATTAGTCTTGCCAAGTATTGAAAGAATCTTTTTTTTTCAGACAGAAGAGACTAAGCCAAGTAAGGTTGTTGCTGAGTCACAGATTGATAGGGTTTTCTAGGGAGAGAAAGGGAGAAGGTGGGCTCTGTGTGTTTTATTATGGTGTCACTGATATTAAAGACAAAAGGGATCAAAGTAGGTCTCAGCCAGCTCTTGGCATTGTTTGTGTTCTGTGTTGTTTCAGTGATATTATCAAATTATTTGGGTGGAAGTAAACCATGTTCAGAGTATCACTAGAACTTTCAAGCTTCTTTCATAAACAGCCCTCATGATGCTCCTGAACTTTCTTTTGTTCCAAAATATAGATAGAATCAACAGTAAATTATAGGTAATAACAGTAACATTTCTTTATAGTGCAAGTACCTAAAGTTTTAGCTTATGCCTTGGAGAAGAAGTTTAGCTTATGCCTTGGAGAACAATTGCCATGGCCAACCTTCCAAGTTTTACCTTCAGCTTACTTGTTGAAATCACATGTGCAGAGAAAAACTGCACATGTGCAGTCAACACATAGGTTCTACATTAGAGCCACTAATTTCTGTTTATTTAATGCCAAAAAGAACACTAACTACAGCCTATGATATCTGTGGCTCGCTTCTATTTTTCAGAGCCCTTCTGTATTCTGTTAATCTGTGTTGTGTATCCTTTAGCCTTCACTTATTTGTTAAGTTTCAGATTTTTGAAGCACGAACTGGTAAGTTGCCCCCTAATATTGTTCTGTTTAAAATATAGGTGAAGTTTATAGTGATATGAGTCATCAATATTTGATAAAGGTTTTCATTCTGGTGCATCAAAGAATGAGCATTTTAACAAGCACTCATTGAATGATCCTGAGAATAACCTTTAGGCTTGAATGACTGAAATTGATTTCATGCTACTACAGTGCAATCCAACCAGGATGATCTTGTGCAATACCCTGTGTTCTCTGTGTCTCTAGCTCCTGTTCATTTTGATTGTTATAGACTTTGGGATTGTATTTTGGAAGTGCTCAAAGTTTTGGTTTGAACATTTAAGTGTGTAGAGGGGAGCTGAGGTCATAAAAGCCTGCAGAACAAATGCTCTGTTAAGTAATCTCTAATTTGAGCAGTATCTTCTCAGCTAATGGCAAGTGAAATAACTTTGAATGGTGCCATTTAATTTCATCAGAAGTCTGAATGGTCCCTTTTTTCTCCCGCTTTGCATTCAGTAAGTGACAGAAGTACTATTACCAGCCCTGAATTAGTAATACAGTGCTGCAACAGCTCTTAATGAACCCCAGGCTTGTTCCCAGCAGTCCAGCTGAAGTCCCAGAACTGCATTTACAGTGCTTGGGCAGTACAGACTGTTGAAGAGGAAGATTTTCCTTCAGTTCATTGTCAATGCTTTTGTTGCAGGGGGACTGCATTGCAGTAGGGCCTTCTTGCTGGCAATGGAGGAAATTCACTGTTTTCAAATGTGCTCTGTGGTTGTGTTTTGTACAGTCCATGGGGTGTTTAAAAACAAACTTTACTGTAATGAGGTGATATACAACGACGGGTCTACAGCTTAGTACAGTTCTATTGCTGACTGTCAGATTGGAACTGGAGAATATGGTACTGAGATGCTGAGGCCCTGAGTTGCAGGGAACATTAAATATGCGACAATCCAAAAGTTTATGTTCTGCAGAGTTAGACGAGACAGTAGGAAATAAAATTTGGGCCAGCTTATCTTGTCAATTACACCATTGCTTCTGGACTAACTTTAGTCTTACATATGCCTTAAGCCAGCATACTTGTTACCATGGTCAAATGTGAATTCTAAGAGGTCTGGGGGCTCAGCCTGTCCCTTCGTTAGGGCTACTGCTGAAAGAGCAGTGGCTGTGTCTGAGCTTCTCTGACTCCATTTAGCAAAGTAACTCACTGTCTGAAAGCACATAGCTCTGTAGAATATGAAAAAACGTGTTCTAATTTGAAGATTGGGCAGTGCAGCAATAAACAGCTAGGATCAATAATACCTTACATGACTACAGATATTAAGCCTGTGAATGCAAGTCAGACTGCACAAATTTTGTTGCTATACAAAGCAAAGTTAGAGAAAAATGGCATTTGATAGAAATCTAAACATCAGTGCAAAAAAAGAAAAATGAGTACTGAATGGTACAGACAGGTGAAAAATACTGAGATTGGGAACGAAAATTTGCATTAGATGACTGAAGAAAAGTGCCTGGAATAATGAGGCACTGCCTGGTGAACAGGCAGTTGCTGTTGAGCTGGGCAATTAAACTTTCTCAGCACCCAGTAAGCAATGGCATACGAGTAGAGATTTAGTATTTTTTATCTACAGAGCACTAAATATTGAAATTATATACACACCTTGTAGAGAAATGTTCCAAAATGGAAGTATTGCAATCAAATAACATCATGATGTGCTCTAATAAGGATCATTGAGATATTAATCCCCTACATGAATTGAGATAACAAAATCATTTTTCTGAACAAGAGATTGCCAATTAAAATAACAAAAGATGTTATACAACTTCAAAGTTTGATGCACTGTTCAGAGTTTCCAGTGACAAGAAGTAAATTCCTTCTCCATGTCCTTAACCATCAAATAACACCTACTTTCCTCATAAGTAATGTTGATAATTTTCCCATTAAATTTAATTTATTTAAATACTATACAGATTTTAAAGGTAAGTATCATATTGTAAATGTTGAAACACTCAGAGATGGGGAAGAGAGGGTGTACTCTGGACTCATCTTCACCTGGGCTGCTTTATGTCTTGAATTTTAGGAGTGGGAGCAGTGTTCACAGATTTGTATAGTGGGTTTGATGCAGTCTACATAAATTCTTTTGTTTTCACATCCAGAAATTCCGAACTCATTGAGCATGCCCTTGCAATTTAATGTAGTGATTATTCTGGACTAATCTATCTTTATGATGCAGGTGGTGGAAAATACCAATTTCTACAGGTATTAAAATAGTTATATGGAATTTTCGTAAATTCACAATAGAAAGCCAACATCTGAATTATCAAAACGGATATTTGGCCACTTTTTCCCACACCTGACCTCAAAATTGAAGTTGGTAACTGCTCCAGAATGCAATACTGCTTTTGGAAGGGCTTCTGAGGAAATGAAAACATATAAGATGTGAACACCTCATGGAATAGTGAAATGCCCTAAAGTATTTTTTCAAACAGTACTGTGCTAAATACAGAATTACATCTTTGGCAGGTACAGTTAGTTCATTTGAAATGCTAACCTCCCCAGAAGCTTCTGGGAATGATATTTCTTTGGTCTTGCATGTATTTTTGTGTTCTTTGCTCTGAGTGGAGAGGGTACTGAATGCCTGATTCTCTTTTTGCCTTCTTAATATTTTCATTCAGTGAAAATAAATGTTAGCTGAGCTATGTTTTAAACATAAAGTAATAAATAATAGCACTTGTCTTTGGAAAGGTGTAATTTCAGTGTCTCTAGGACTGACAGGTGTGTCCCTACATTGCTCCAGTGAGATACAGAAGTGAAAACTGTGACTGAAGATGAAGATAGTAAGTGGAGGACTAAGAGGAAAACTTAATGTGCAGTGTGAGAAAGGACTAGTTGGAAAAGATGGTTTAAAAAATCTGTACTGTTTAGTTTGCCTTTTACAAATATGTATAGGGAATGCTAATACAGGAAAGACATTAGGACATTCATTTATATACTGAAAATGCATAACAAGAGAGAAAAGCAGCTTTTGTTTTAGATGACTTCTTTCAAACTCAAGTGCAAAACTCTATAATCTGAACTATTTCGATTTTTTTGAATGATAAAACTTAAAGAAAAACTTTATATAGCAGAACAGGATACAGAGTAAGGGAGTTCATGCAGGCTGTTGTAGTTTCCCAGTTAACAAACTTTCCCTTAAACTTGTCTGCCTTTCATGCACAATCTACGTATTGCACAAATTTGGGTTTTTGTTTCTTAATTGATTCTAACCTTCCCATTATCTAGCCTGTCATTGCAATTCTTCTGAAAAATTACTAAACCCTATGAAGTACAGACTACTAGATCAGATTATTTTGTGTCTTTATTAAACAATCTCATTAGAACCTCACCAGTGACAAAGGAGGAAACATAATGCCATCAGCACCCTTATAATGCTGCAGTCTCCAAAAGTTACTGACATTAGTAAACTCATCTTACTGCCCAAACCTTTTAAAACAGTCTACGAGCTAATTTCGTTGACTTATAAAACTCTTTGTACTAAGCAATTCATTGCATATTATGCACTGAGGAACAAATACTGCCTTAGGTTTAAGTTGACTATGTTGGGGAGATAGCACCCTGAGCTAACTTTGTATCTGTTTTTATGTCCCTTAGGATTTCATTAAGGTAGCAGAGCAGTCTCTATCACTTATTCATAACCTGTAGTAAACTGAAGTAATATCCTCCCCTTCATTTCAGTTTGACATAGTTACATGTTCGGAGCTGGCATTATTTGAACAGATCCACAAATTGAGTGTTTTCCACTCAGAGCTCTGTTCAGTATATTTTATTGACAGTTTTCTAAACTTTTGAATGATGCAAAGATTCTGCTTTGTAAAACTAAACACCTTATGGGAGCAGCAGCATGTGATCATGTATATGTGTGTGTGTATATATATATATCTTTTGCACTTCATTGGGTTTTTTTCCCATTTCAAGAGCTTTGTGGAAATGTAACATTATATCATTTCACTTATAACTCAGGCTTCCTCATCACTAAGATGGAAATCTATGATCTTCTGAGAGGTCCAGAAATGTGCAAATGAAGTGGTTATTAGAAATAACACAAAATAACCATGACCGAAACTTTAGAATAAGTCGGTACCTTCCTAGCATTTCACATGGATGGTAAAGTGTGTGTAATTCAGTTATGAACTCAGCTGTTTCAGACTGCAATTTTAGGAGCAGACTCTTTGAAGTAGGTGTATCTGATTCTCATTTACATTTTTTATATAAAGGTGACATAATGCAAATCAGTTGAGCTGGCCTACTTAGCTGTTTGAAGTTAGGCATGTGTTCCTGTATCTTGCTGAATAAGATACTGACACTGCAGTTCATTGACTTCAAAGCCTTTCTTTTGAATCACTGAGTTTTTCAGTCTGAGCTTTCAGATATTCTTTTTTAACTGACCACCAATTGTGAATAACAATAGGCTTCTTTTTTCACTTTTTCACTTTCTCTTGAGTGATTGTCTGTGATGTTGCTTCATTATTATTTTATGCCAAGTTAATTGGTAAAATTAATTGCCAGAGGTATCTTTCAGAACAAGAGTAGCAAAACCCAGATTATAATGAATCATTGCTTCCACAGGAATTTTCCAGCTCTCTTACAAGAGGTGGAGCAGAAATTTCTATAAAGTTAGACATTGCGCAATTGTGCTGTTACAGTGATCCTGTGAAAATAAAGGGATGACTGAAACAGCCCAAAATGAGAAAAAGAAAAAAAGAAAAAGATGTAGCATTGTTTCCTCAGGTGTAAGATATTCATTGATTATGCCATACAAGCTGGTGAAATAGGCAGGAAAAGAAATATTCATTTTGGAATATGCAGCCACAAAGGGACACAGACTCATGGTCATGTTGAACAAATATTACTGAACATTTTAAGCTTTACCTGCATGAATCAATGTAAAACATCATACAGGAAAACTATGCTGCATTGTGATGTGCCTTACTGGAATTGCATGATTCAGGAGGCTCAGATGAAGAGTTGGTACCAACCATGTGAACTCCTGGCTGAGGAGCTTGCAAGGAGGACGGGGCAGTGACTCCAGTAGTCCTCAAGGACCATCAAACTGAGCTAAACAAACCTGACTTGATATTTAGGAAGGGAGATAAGAGCCTCTAGTGGACATAAAATCCATCACCACTTAGCACCTGCGGGTGGTGATGCATGCCAGCACCTTGGTATGATGCAGCTGCAGGCTCCTGTCTACACTGGGACACTGCAGGTGCCCGGGCAGGGGTGAGTGTCTGTGTGCACGGTGAGAGGTTCCAGGTACATCTCTTTCTGGAAACTCTGGGTGCTAGGTATGATAAGTATCTTCATGTTTTAGTTTCATAGCCCTTCAGCGTACCTTTGCAATACTTCACAGATTCTGACTTTTGGTTATTAGATGACATTTCAGTTCATTAATGTCCATTTAAACGTTTAAGGCAGTTACAGAATCTCCTGCTGTTTCCCAAAGGCTTCCAGTGAAGTCATAATGGCTTAAATGCATCATGCTGGACCCACAGGTGAACACAGAGGTTTATTTTGGCACATCTTATCCCTTGGATAAGAGAATCCTTTCTGTAAGCAGGGTGGGCAATTGTCAAGGGGAGGATGTGAGCCTTTGGTATACGTGTGCCACATGTTCCAGTTAACTTCCTCCTTTGCAGTGTTTTCTTTTGAGTCTTAGTTTCCACTGATGTATTCCTTGTGCACTTGAAGAAACATAAAACTCACAGGGTTTTTCATCAGTACATTTTCAGTCTAGCTTAAATTCATTCCACATGGAATTTTTTTTATAAATATGTTAAATAGATGCATGAGAATTTTTTGACTGCCTTCTTCAGACAGGTTTTACTCTGGAGGTTAATGCCAGAAAGTAACCTTGTTATCACATAAAAGCTGAATAAGAGTGTGGCTATTGTTCTCTTCTAATTTCAAACTCAGGATAGCTGCTACAAATAGTTAAAGGTGAATGTAGGGTAAAAATATATTCAACTGTTACAGGATTGGTATGAATAATTTGTCTCTGAAAACAATCAGGAAGTTTCAGGATTCTACATTTTCTGAGCTACAGAGATTTTAATTTCATTTTGTGAGAGGCAGTAGTGAAAGATGGACAGATTTGACATGAACTAGAAATTACTTCCAAATGTGCGACCAGCTGAACAAACAACCCTTGTATTTGAAAATCCAGTCCAGATCCTGATTTCAGTTACTGTGATGAGAACTTACAAAAATTGCTGTGTTAAAACTGCTCTGGATTGAAAACTGAGTAGGAAAAAACAATTTGGCTTGCTGTGTATTCGTGGGGTGTGCTTTTTAAAGATAAAAGTAATTTTTGAAAACTTCTGGGGAAAAAAAAGTTTATCAGCTGACTGTTTCATGAAAATACTTTACTAATAGTTTTCTTATAAATAATAAGTAGCTCTTAGTTAATAGATGAAAAATATTTCTGAAATCCCTGGGGAGAAAGGTGAATTCAACCAACCCACCAACAAGCAAACAAAGTACAGCTTAGTTCATAATTCATAAGAATACAGAGTCTTACTCTACTTGTGTGGCTGATACATGCAGTCAAAGTCTTTCAAAAAACTGACAGTACTGAATCCTTTTGTTGCCAACTTTGTAAATTCAAATGAATGCATCTTTTCTTTTCTGGTGTGAATGCAAATGATATTTGCCAGATATGATCTGAGCTGTCATTATGTTCCATTGGGTTTGTGTTGTGACTCAGCTGAACACTAAATCATGCTAGCACAAAACTTGAATAAGAAGGAAGAGTGCGGACAATATATTGTATAAACAGCTGTTTTGAAATTTTTCAAAGTGTTTTATATATCATAGCATGCAGATCACAGAAATTTATAATGTTGTAAGTGATATGCCCTGATGTTTCCTACTAGCTTTTAGGCTTCTCAAAATTAAAAGTAATGATTTCTTAAATGAGAGTAATGTTGCACCTCAGGTCAGAATCTCAGCTTCATTTTGTTTGTTGAAGGACCTTTTGTAGGTGAATGATAGGATAACTAGCACCAAGAGGATATTTTTTTCAAAGACTTAATGAAGTAATTTACATCTGTTTTAATAGTACTTAGGTCTCTATAACCTATTTACTATATCTGTTCAAAACCTTGGAGTTGAAATGTCACTCTGGAAACTGTCCTGTTAACTTCTTTGAGTTACCTATGAGAGCAGTTGTAAAAGTGAAAATTTATGTAGGAAGGATTCCATGCATCATAAATCATAACAAGCAGTATCCAAAAAACCTTGGTGCTTTCCAAGAAAATACTTCTAAGCTGTGCCTGTCTCAAGACCTAGTTGGCAGCATGGAGACTAAATGAAGGTGATGCCAGAACATTTTAATCCCACCTATATGCACAGAACAATGACTTAAATAACTTCCCTGTTCTTCAGGGGAGATGGTGCAGTTGGGAAGGAGGGTCCAGTGGGTCAGCACTGTGGTTCCAGCCATGCTGCACAGGCACAGAATGCTGCAGGGCTGTGGGCTCCATTCTGTTTCTACTCAGCTACTTAGGGTCTCTTCTGGGTCTCTTCCAGAATTACTCCTGACCACATTATTACAGCATTATGTAGTAAATACTGAATTCTGATTTGTTCGTTCTGTAACTCCTTAAGTCTGAATTGACACCTTTGGATTGCAGATCTGTGATCTAACTGATGGAGGTGGTTGTAATGTGGATTTAGCACATCTGTGCTAAAAACACCCCCTCAACCCAACCAATGAAACCCTGAAACTGAGGGACCATAAGTAAATTCTTATATTTTGCTAATTTCTTTCTGACTCACGTTGTTTTATGCATTTGACTAAATCTAAACCACTTTAAAGCAGCACAGAATTCATGTTCCTGTGTAAACAGTGGAGCCATTTTCAGAGTGCAGTTTTCTGTTCTGTGCTGAATTATGAGGTGCTTACCTGAGCAAATGCCTTTTACCTCTCTCACAAATCAATATTTGTGTAACTATCCAGAGGACAATGCTCTGCCCTGCTGGAAAGCACAGCAGAGCAGTGGTCAGGTAGTCACAGCTGGCATAGTTCTGATGTGGGTTCTGTCCCTCAGCAAAAGGAATGCTCCTGCTTCGTATCAGAGAGTCCTTTTTGTGAACTCTAAAATAGCTAAATGGTTTTTTTCCTACCAACTGTCATGTATTTCAACACTTATTTCTATTATTATTATTAGAATATTTTTCCTCATTTCAACTTTAATTTACTTTTATCTGCTCTACACATTCTGGCCTCGATTGATGTATTTTACCTTACATAGTTCTCCCTCTGTTCCACAGGTTTTATTTCATATATTTATTTTTATTCTGTTTCTTCACTTCCCTAGATGAAGAAGAGCCTTTTTGTCTTTTCACTTAAGATCATTACTCTCAGTTCTGTTTACCCTTGTTATCTTCAGTAGCTCATCTGTCTTTATTACTTTTAGGAGAAACATTTGTAGTTCATGTTGCTGAAATACTTGTAAATGTCTTGAAATTAATTTCTTATTTTTAATTAAGATTTGTGAAACAGTATGTTTGCAAGAGGGATTTTTTGCTAATAAAAGCTATAAAATATACTATTATGGATCAAGGAAATCTTTATCTTGGAACTAATTCTAAGCAGCCTCTGTCATCACTGGTTCATAAATGTATAGTTCTTAAGGCCAGAAGACAGGATTGACCTGGTCATCTTAGTCTGAACACTGTTAGAAGCTCATTAGGGGATTTCTCCATCAAGTCCATATGTTCGATTTGAAATTTATCATGCAATTTCCCAAAGCATCCTCATAATTTTTATTATTTTAAAGTCACAGTTATTTGGAATATCTGTTACTTTAATTCTGGTAATTATGAAGTCTCATGGTGTTTATTAAACATATTGAATGTTTAACATAGATGTAACTGCACAACAACGGATGCCCTGTGGTTCAGCAGCACAGCTCACTCAAGTACGCAGCTTTACGTGGGACGTGTGCTCTAGTCTGGGCTCCCTGCACCAATAAGTCACATGAACAGAGCAGCTTAGGAGGGCTTCCACAATATCTCTATTTTAGGCTGGCATGTGGGAGAATGAGGAGCAAGTAGCAGTGGATACAGGCATTTCTTTCTGGATGCAGTAAGTGTGAGCCACTGCATTATAAATAGAGAAAGGCAGGATCAATTCTACAGTAACTGAGTTGGGGAGTCGCAATCAGTGCGTGCTTTGGAAGTGTGTTCCTGCAGCAGCACTTGTGAAATGGCTGTATTGCTGCCCCACAGCACGAGAGGACACTGGAAGAGAAAAGGGATGACTTGCTTGTTTGGATACACAAAGACAAGAGGCTCTGAAAATATCTGACTGATAAGAAGAAAATTGTTTCTGACATGTGAAATATAGGATTTTATAAGTAAGATAACTGGAGCAGCACCCACAGTAGCAGAATTTACACTGGACTAATTTGTAGTATTTAGTTCTCTGTCCTGTGAACATCCCCAATTAGTGGGAGGTTTTGTTGAGGATAAAGCCCTGCAGCACTGTGTGTGATATGCCATAATGTGGGGTTTAGTGTGCTCTGTTTAAAACATGTATGGACACAACTTTTTGCTTTGAGATTTCCCTTGGGAAGGGTACAGTCAGAAGTGTGTTTTGTACTCGGGTTGCTGTCAGGCTCCTGCTAAATATGGGCCACTGCCTCTGGGATCACATCCTCCCATTATTGTGCTGGGAGGAGGCTGGAGCTGTACCCAGCACTTTGTCACTGGGGTGCGTCGAATGCAGAAATCTAAAGTCAGCATCTTGGTACACTGGGTCAGTGTTTGGAATGCAAATTAGCCCTTAAGTATAATTCAGCTGAAGATTCCGTTGGAATTTCTGTCCGTAATGAAATGAAAACATTACTTTTGCTTTGTTTTTTTTTGAGGGGGTTTGGTGTGGTGTTTTTTTTTTTTTTTTTTTTTTTTTGTGGGGGGGGGGGGTGTTT
>JAWWEE010000004.1:22845440-22883667 GCA_035221455.1 Xenops minutus | reverse complement strand
CCAGCGTGCTTGTAGCAAGCGTGGGTAGAGCCCTTGTAAATCTTCGTTCGCGAAGCCTAGCCATGATGATGATTCTTAATTCCCCCTATATCTATTTTTTATAATCTACCTTACAAGAAGCTCCTTAACAGAGGAAGGTGGAGGAAACTCACGTGTGATGTCAATAAAGCATTTAAAAGAAAAGCAAATATTTAATTATGATTGATTAAATTTGCATCTGACTCTGTTGAGAGGTTTACTGGTCTAATTTAGATTGATACACTCTATGATGGAAATAAGTAATTTGACCCTCTCCCCAAATATTTAACTTTTTATAATTTCTTTCACAAGCTCAACTAAGAGGAATAGGAAGCACATTATTAAGTTTTAATTAGAATACTAATAGGGTTTCTTATTAGAAACTTCTATATGAAAGAAGTTCTTATTACTTTCAATCTCCATTATTCCTTAATAGTTCTTATTTGAGATAGTAATTTGGTTAGTGCTGTGTTACTACACACATTTCTTATTCAGGTTTTGTTATACTTACAAGTATTTTTTTGCCAAATATTTTTAACAGGAAAATTTCAGAACCATTCTAGAGTTTTCAAATGAAAACAGTTGGTCCTGTAACACCCCCTCCCCCCACCCACCCATTTAATTACTTTTAAGGCACTGCTAAATCCATTAGTGAATGCACTAATGGCTGTGTGGGAGGAATGGCAGTATTTTTTTAATTGCAGTTAAAATTGAAATAATTTTTTTCTTATTTAATCTGAAGTTGGATTGGGAAAGCATGAATATAACTTTTCATGTTTTGCCATATTTCCAAGGTGCAAAGAGTAATAAAGCAATTATTTTTCATGGCTAGTATACGTGTTACTGTACTGCTGTTTATGAAGCTACAAATTTGGTTCTCTGGTAATCAACATATTAGCAAAAAATGCAGGTAAATAAAGTATCACTGCTATGAATGATGAAATTTCAATAAGGATATAATAGAAAGTATTATAAAGGTTCTTGCATTTATAATATTTCTTAAATTGGCTGCATCTAAAACAATTATGTTTCGAAATAGGAGGATTTTATTCCAGTGTGGCTGGAGGAAGAGCAGCTCCAGGGCAGGCCAGGTGGCTGGGAAGAGCTGATGGGTTATGCCAATATCATGCCTTTAACTTAGGAAACTCAGGACTTGAATAGCGAATAAGTCAATTTAAGTGGTAGACTAGTCTGGACCAAAGGGCACTGAGCACCTGTTCATCATGTTTGTTTGCTGTAGTTCTTAATGGGTTCATGAAACAAAGTTTAAGTCAGAGTACATTGTCACGTAAATTTGAGAGATCCAAATGGACTGTGACAGCTTTTCCTGAAAAACAAACCAAAACAGAGTGTTTTTAGCATGTTGTCCTTGTTGTGAAGTTTATAATAAGAAAGGATAATTAAACTCAGTAGGATTCACATTCTAATTAAAATAAGGCAAGAATTTATTCTGTTATCCCACGACACTTTTATGAGGTGCCTTTGAGTTTTATCTAGGTTTTCATTAAAAAGAAACCCAACAGGTGCCAAAAAGAAATCCACTTAAGGTAGTTTAAAGACCTCGTATTTTGAGAGCTTCAGATGAGATGGGACCCTGCAGATTGTATCCTACAAGGGGCTATCGAATGAGTTGTTCTGACCCACCTTTTATTTTTATGCTGAATACATTACAGCTAGGATGATTGGCAAAACAGGTAGCTTTTAATAGAGGAATGAACACAGATGTGATTATCAGCAGTGAAGAGTGCTTACTGTGTCGTATTTTGGTACCAAACAAGTTTGTAAACATTTAAGACTTAGTTTGAAAACAAAACCGGTCTTAAGGGCAAAATGATGTAGAAGGTACTGCAGAAAATTAATAGATAACAGAGGTTAAATCTCTGGCCTATTTGCTTGTTTATGGCATGCTTTGTCTGATTTACATAGGCTTGAATTTAAGGTTTATCAGACATTCCTACATAAATGTGACATGAAAGGCACTGCAGCTGGGTTTCGGCCAAGAGATGTGAAGGGATTAAATGTGCACTTTCCTTGCTACACAAAAATTTATCCTGGTGTTGGATGAGAATTGTAGTTGTGTGCAGTGCTGCTCTTGCATCTTCCTCCTCCCCAAACAGTATCCATGGAGCAATTCGGGAGGAATAGAGCTCAGTTTTGTTGATCTACTTTTAAGTCGATTAAATAAATCAGACCTGCTGTGGGGGTAGAGCAGCAGTTTCTCACTTCTGTATAAAAGATAAGAAATCATGTAGTACAGGTGTCCTGCTCTGCTCTTCTGCTAGCACAGTTTATAGAACCCCCTTTCCTAAGGTTGTGCTTAGAGCTGTGTGCTGCTGTGATGGAGGGACTTGTTTGTAGGTAGTGGAAAAAAGTAGGGTGTAAGGAGGGCACTTACCCCAATCTTTTTATTATTATTATTTCTTTTGTCTTTCTTTTGAGGATTAGTCTGTCACAGGTTTGGGAATCCTGGGGTAGGTGAATGAATACTCATCTATCTGGGGGGAAACAACTGTGATGTAAAGGCTGGCATCATTACTACATGGGACAAGATATCTATGATTGCCTGGAAAAATTGTGTAATTATTTTGGCCAAGTTTCTTTCTTGCTCATCTGAGATGGGAATAATACTTTCCTTCACCCATTTTACATAGCTACAACTGTATCTATTTAAATTTTCGCAGGATGAGGGAAAAAATGGAATGGACTTGATAATTTGAAAGGTCTTTTCCAAACTAAATGCTCCTATCCTCTCTTAACTGATTGTTCAGTGTGCTGTAAGATTGCATACAGTGACTGAAATGCAGTGGAATAAGGCCAGTTCCTGGTGTAAGTATGACAACAGCAAGCACAGAACTAGATAGTAACCTTGTGACATCTTACTAATAGGTGTACTCTCTATACCCATCCAAACAAAGTACCTTAGGCAGATAACACTGAAGAAAGTTATTGAGTGTTCAGTGTACCAGTTGCATCAGCAGTGACACAGATGTGACTTGAATAGGACTGATGCATTTCTGAGTCTCTCTACTGAACAGCTATCAGATATAACATATCTGAGTCTCCCTTTTGAAATGAAGCCAATAAAAAAAGTGTGTCTGTGTTTTGGGAATTCAGGAAATACAGCAGTGCAAGGTTAACACTTTTAGTGCCCACAGTTTCAGCATGTGAAATTCACTCATTTGTTTATGCACAGCAGTGGTAGTTGCAGGAGACAGGGTAGTTTCATTGCACCTTGATTGTTCCTTTTACTGTCTTTCTTTTAACCTTTCCCGTGGTACCTTTTATGTTTCTTCCCATAGCACCAAATGACATGTACTGTTAAGACCATCTAAGAAATTAGAACTGTGACTTTATAAAAACTGCAAAAGAATTCCTCCCAAGTTAATTTCCAAGACCTGTGTTTGGAGCAACTTGCCTGGTTTGGGGTCCAAACAAGAACTGAGCTCGGCCATGCACTTTGCCCCAGTCTTCCCACTGCTTGGAAATGGTTGGGCTCTTTGGGAAAGTGGCAGTCAGAGTTCTATCTGTTCTGTTTCCAGTGCAGACTATTATCACTGCCTCAATTTCACTGCAAGTAACTGTAGCAACAACAGCTAACCCTTCATCTTCTGCATCTGCATCCTCCTGTGGAGGTAGGAGACAAAAAGGGAAGCAAACCAGCAGCATGGGGCTATGTGTCAGTTGAACTTAGCAAGTACTGTATGTGAAAGCCACCAGCTGTGGGGGGTTCTGTGGGCTCTGGTGCTTTTTTTGTCATGTTTTGTCAGCATTTGATCATTCACAGCTACAGGTTATCCCAAATGTTGTTTTGAAATGCAATTGCTGGTTATGTAGATTGAGTATGAGCATTTGGGTTTAAAAATGATAGACATCTCTTTTTCTGTTCAGAACTTTGTGCTATGAATTTCAGAATTATCCAGGACAGCCACAGTGCGTTCCTCTTCAGTAGATTTGCTTCAGCACGGTCCTACACAGTCTCTGGAATCGCTGACTTGCCTGAAATCTTTTTCATTTGTGGTGCTCAGGTGTTTAATCTAAATAGTGAGATGTTTTATGCAGCTGTTGTTTACCCAACTGTCCTGTACCTTCAGGACTGACATGGCCCAACCACAAAACCCTATGCAGCCTGACAGAAGAACACACCAAAATTTATGGTGATGCAGCATTTGTAATTGCTTTAGCCTTACCCTTGCTTTGGAAAAGTAAAAGAAGGTTTGTTGTCTACAAGAAAAACAGACAAGCACATAGTTAGTATGCTATAGTGCCATCTAGAGACCCCAGGAGATTGTAAGGTATCTTGACACCTAAGTTGGAGATTGACTCTACCTCTGGAAAGTTGAAATCTATAATTTGATAGTTCCTATTCTTATAGCATGCTCTGTTCCCCTTAGGAGTAATCACCTGCATATGAATTCTTGTTGCTTAAAGGAAAAAAAAAAGAGTACAAACCCCTCAATTTTCCTCCTCTTTTAAAAGGTGCTCTGAACTTAATTTAGCAAATTGTTCTTCCTGGATATGCAAGTCTCCCAAAGCTATCATCAGCTCTAGTTATTGCCATCTATTTTTCCTATATTTTCATTGAAATGTCCTTTCCTACAGTTGTTACAGTTGCACTGTACATAGCTGCAAGATTATGGTACTTATCTCTCTCTATGGACCATGCAATTGCCACTTGCAGCATTTAGTTTCAAGGAGACACCTGTGAGTGATCCAGTCACCTATGGCTACAGTCCATGTGCTCTGTCATTAAGTGTCTCAGGGCTCATTTGCAATGTCATCATAGTCAAGTCGCTCTGTGTAATACACCTCATTAGTGCACATATGTTTTTATTCCTACAAAAGGGCTCAATATTATTTGTTGATGTAATAACTTAAGAATATCGGAGTCTTTTAAAGTGATGTAATGAAGATCATAATAGCAATCCCTTTAGTTATAGTATTCTGTCAGACATTAGGAATTTTTTAGGGGTGGGCTATCCTTTAGAAAGGACTAGGCAAGTTCTTTAACAATACTTATAGTTTTCCTTTACCTCATATATAACCTTTAGCTTTGGTATAAGTCCCAGGATTGTAGTGTAGTTTTCCCAATTTTTTGTGAAGAACTGAAAAAGAGCAAAAATCTCACACACACATATATATCTATAATTCAGGGCAGTGTATAATATAGTAATGAGCCTGTGGTATTGGAAAGTGGTGATATTCCTTTTACTGTTGCCTGATTATCTTTGTAAAATTACATAGTCTCTTACAAAATTATTTTCCTGAGAGAGCTGTTGGACACAAAAAATGCACTAGAAGACTAGAAGCTCAGCTGCTCTATCCCAAGCACCTTTAATATCAATTGTAGCTGCTGAAGACTATTTCAGTTTGTAACCACTGGTGAAAAATACTAGCTTCTCTTTCCCTTTACCTTCTCTTAGAAGAAACCTTCATCAAAAGCAATTCTTTAAATCCCCTGAGAAATTGTTGCTCTATTAAATTCAACAGTTTTGTCACCAACCACAGTAAACAGATTATTATTTTTCGCCTGTATATTCCTACAGAGTCAGTATGACCCTCACCTGCCGTACCTGTTGAGGTGTACACCAAACACTTAGGATGCTACTGAATGTTTGTCAAGCAGTGTACACATGAAAGACATAGAACCGCTGCACAGTTCCATCTGCCATAATTAGATACCACTGCCCATAGTGCATTATACACTTAAAAGAGGCCAAAACCAAATCATCTTTTTGTTCTTAATATGGTAGAATTTTTCAATAATAATCTATGTGATGTTACAAACTAGATTGTCTTTACTGTAATTAAAAAATTGCTTATATGTGATCTATAGAGCCTTGCTTAGTCAAGTTATTTGAGGTGTACAGGCTTTTGTTGGGTTAGACATCTCTGGAGGAAGATAAATGTCATTGATTTTTAATACGAAACAGTTCAGGAAAAAGTCTACTCATACTACATTTTGCTAACCCGGTATGAAAGATCTTTTAAAATTAAAATAGGATTGTAGTCTTCTCTCTCTTTGCAGTAATTGATTTAATAATACCAAGTTGCTCTTAGAACAATTAAATTTTCAAGTTGAATATAAATAAATTAGAAATAAAAGGAAATGTATATTTGTTCAGATAATTGTAGTTTGTGTTATATATAACCTGAGTTCTTCTGAACCCACCTCTTGCAAATAAACTGGAGTTATTTAGTTTCTTTAGTTGGAAAGTGCTATATAAATAACCTTTAAAAATGCTCACTGGTTAAACTATGTCTTAGTAGTCATGCTAATACTTTATTTTAAATAGTGCTAATTATGTCACTTCAATTAATCCATTGAAAAACAAATTTCCTTAGAGGCTGCATGACTTCTTTAGTGTAATTGCATCTCAACCCTGAAAATAAAGGCTACAGTGCAGCAGGTGTCACAAAAAATATTTTAAATCAACTAGTTCTTCAGTAAATTTTGTAATGTTTAGGTGGATTTGGACATCATTTTATCAGTAATAAATCTTAACTGAGATGCTGGGACGTGTGCCCAGTGCAGGCTTGCGCTCTGCATCCATCCCTGCAGACACCTGTGCTCTCTTGGTAGCTTTGTGCCTGGGACAGTGTCACTGACAGGCCAATGCTTTGGTTTGCAATTGTGTGAACTTTATGAAAACCTTTGCTGTATCAAGAAGGTTTAGGAATTTTGTTGTAAAGCAAAACCAAACTGTCAGCACCCAAACGGAGACTCTTGTAAATATTAATCTAGAGTGTCATGCCTGGACATTCCTGTTATTAACGTTTCACTTCTATCTTGAGTCAGATCTGTAGAGTAGCCGTGGGTTAACTAGTCCCATGGATAGACCTGGTAGGCTGTTGTTGGTGATTCGGTCAGCCTTGCATCTGATCATCTGTTATTTTGTCTCAATTGACCCACTTCCCATCTGACTGCAACAGAAAGGCATCAGCGTGATTTGGCAGCGTTTGCACTCTGAGCTCTGATGTAAATGGCTTGGAAGAATCAATGAAACAGAGAAGGAGACTTAGTGACTCCTGATCTTCCATTGCTCTCTACTCTGTTTTGTATAATGCCCTTCTCTTCTTTTATCCCATTTGATCACTATTTGCATACAAAGAAGATTACACTACAACATTATAGGAAATAACGGGAAACACTAAAAAGTCAATAGAGAATAATTTTATGCTCTTGACAGTGATGGCAAACTGGACACCTCATAATGCTGCCTTGCAATGGATGTGAAACATAACAAATGCAACACAGCACTGAAACCCACCTCCTGTGCCAGTGACCTCACTGGCATTGGGATTAAATCCAGTGGCTGCTAAACATGAAGAATATTTTAATGAAACACAATTTTACAATAAACTACTGAAAAATAGAGCTGGCAGGAATGGAATATACAGTTAGTCAGATTTCAGTGTTTGTAAACACTTCCTATGTTTCCCTGTTTACTTTTGACAGCAAATTTTGCCTCAGACTGAACCAAAAACTGCTAATAAACACTAGTTTCATAAAATTTAGCTAATATTATTTTTATCTTATGGTTAAGCATTCCTTGTCAGAAAAGTGAAATGTGGAAAAGATTCAGTCAACTCAAATTTGACTTGGCTGTTTTAAAATTACATGTGCATTTGTTTATCAAATTATGGTTTCTCAGCCAACCTATTCAAGCCTTTCTTATAGCTTCTAATATTTTTTCCTACTATGAAATATAATTTTATAGCTATTTACATGCTGTTTTCAGTGGAACATTTAAATACTTGCAATAGATCCCTTACCAAATTGGTAAATAAATGTCATTAAATCCACAGCTTGTTGCCTGACATGCCCAAAATGTTATACTTTCATGGATTAGAACTATATTTATATGAACACTAAAATATATCGCATTTATAAAATTGAAGTTAATTCATAATGTTACAAATATGTTTCTTCAAACCACAGGCAGAGTAATTTTCTATATTATTTTAATAAATCCTCTGTGGGCTAGAGAAATACAGCTCTGTTCTTTTACTTATTGAATCCTAATGTGAATGTAGCTCAATCCCTGACTTGTTCCAAAACAGCCAATTGTCATGTGTGGCACATACAGCAGGTGGCTGGGACTGCATGTTCAGAGATAGGTGTAATGCAAGGTCAAATTTGGATAAAGGTTCTTAAAGGAGACTGCATATGGCTAAAACAAGTCGGAGGCATCTGAGTGTGTCATGTAGATATCCATACTCTGGTTATGCAGCAGCCATTTCCATCCTAGCAGCTCGTGCTTTTTGTCTCAGGTCAGTCTTAAACAAAAACAAAGAAACAAACAGAAAAAACCCACACCACACAAAAGGCCACCAGTTAAACTAAAAAAAAACCCAAACAAACAAAAAAAAAAGGACAAAGATTTGGGGATTTGACTCAGGTGAGGTGATTTATTTAATGCACTTGGACTAACTCAGCTTTTCCCTTTACCTCCACATCTCCCATTTTTCTGTGCTCTCTTTGTTGGTTCCTATGTATGCTGTATGTTTCAAAAGAGAATTTTATGAACATTGCCTGTTTAATCTGCAAATCCCAGTATGAAAGTTTTTCCAGTCTTTTTTCTGAAGTGATCTAATTTTCCTCCTGTTAAAGAAAGTTGGGAAGCACAAAGAGCTGTGCTGTTTAGCATGTCACAATATTCTGCAGCAGCACAGAAACAATCTGTCATACAGACTTGTCAATATTCCTGGCTCTGAAGAAACATATTATACATTCCCCATGTTTGTGACTTTATTGATCTTTTGTCATTCCCACAGAGTGAAACTGATATTTTCTAACAAAATGTAATTTGCTGGAACAAACAAGCAGTCAAGTGCTGATGAAAAGAATTCTAGGAAATGGCCACTCTGTCTACACAGGAGTTATGTGGGCCGATTCTGCTTCATTGATGTCTGCTTTGTATGCACTTTGTGATGCTCACAGTCGTTATTAGCACTGTGCCTTTCAATTAAAAATAACTACATTTTCAGTTATTAGCTTCAATGTTCCCAAGCTCATTAATTGGACTTTTCCAAAGTTCTGATAGGAATTAGTCATCTGACTTCCTCTGAATTTTAATGGCATTTTGATACATGCTTGCAGCCATAAAATATTTCCTAAAAGAGCCTGTTAGCCTGTGTAGCTGTTTGTATGCATATCAAGTGTGTAAGTTTTTTGTGCTGCCCAGGGTTGAATTGCATTAAGGAAACTGAATTTTCAGAACTGACAGCGGGCTCTTAACCCAAAAAGTTTGCAGATGCCTGTTCTATGGGGAAATGGAGGTATTTATTAGAGTAACTGAGGCTTTGACCAGTGCCCAATGGCCTAGTGAGGCAAAACACAAAGCCCACACTGGTTGCTGTGTGATAACAAGCTGGCACAGATCATACAAAATGTTTTGTTTGCATCTATCTTTGCAGTACTAAACTGTCCTGTGCACCTTTTTGATATTAACTTGTATGCACTCTTAAAAGTGAAAGAAGGCACGTCCTGCTTTGCCCTTCAGCAAACAGCTCTGACAACAGGAGGGAGTGGCCAGGCTGAGTTTGAGACAAAGCTTTTTTTTATATATATAAACTATAATGCATGTGTATTTCAGGAACAGAATTAAAATTAGGTCTTGTACAAACTGCCCTGAAAGACCATCTATTCTGACAGTGTCAAACTGTTTATTACTGTGCTCCTTCATAGTGGTTAGTAGGAATATTGCTTCTAAAGCAAAAATGTTTTGCTTGGTATGTGAAAAAGGTAGCTGTGTTTGTTCCCGGTTAGGAACAGTCTTGTTCCTGGCAAACTTGTTCTGCTGTTGAGATGTTATGGGAACAACAAATAAGCAAACACTAAGAAGTGAGTTACCTCTTTCTTTTCCTGAAAGAAGTAAAAGTGAAAGATGGCTGGTATGTCTTAACAGTGGTACAGCTAAGATAGTATTTTAAAGCTGAAAAAAAAAAAGTAAAATAAAAATGTTGTTTTTTTTTTTCATTTTACTGCTATGATTGGAAGACTCAAGTATTAAAGATTGCTTTAAGAAAGAAAAATATCTAAACGTATTGATTAAGCATTGAGAATTAAAGTAAGAAAAAATCATGGAAATAATTCCACCGGTTTCTATAAAGCACTACAGTGTGTTAACTCCTTTTAGCGTATGTAAACAATATTGTACAAATTCTTTTTGCCCTCAACACAAAACCCAAACAAATATAAGAGAAGAACATTAACGTAATACTATTTTTAGTCCTCTAGAGCCTCTTTATTATTCATATTACTCTGTTTCTTTGCTTCATTATTTTTATTTCAGTCTGTTTTCAGGCCTCTTTGGCATTATTAGTTTCACTTGTGGTGATGTTTGTTTTATATGATATTTGTATTGCTTTTTTGTTATTTAGTATGAAACACCTTGAATTTTTAGAAATGGCAACCAAGTGCTTCCCAACTAGGTTTTTTTAAAATTTTTCTTGGTTCTCTTCCAAATCTAACAACACTCTTGTCTCTCTTAAAGATGTTAAATGTGTGACAGCAGAAACAAGACCATTAAGCCTAATCTGCTTGTAACTGCTAGGAAGCCTGCTGTAATTGATTATAAGGTTTGGCTTCATGTTAGTTATTCATTAATCTAAGTTTAAAAAACCCCATTTTGCATGGGAAAATTTGAGACTCAGACAACTCAATGAATTCACAAGCTGACTGCTGTTTTCATTTATCACTGTTAAAATGATCTGTAATGTTAGAAGAAATCTTACCCTGCTCTCCTCTTTCCACAAGATTGCTGAGGACAGGGGAGACCTCAGGGAGGTCATCTAGTCACTTGGTTAAGCCCAGCCTCTGGCCATCTCTTCTTTCCTGTAGCCATTGCTCTTACCTCTGTAAGAGGTAATGAAAATACTTAAGACTGAATTGTATGACCTGAGACCTTTGTCTGATGCCTTTGACTCAGGTCCTCCCCTGTGGTCCTTTGAGTTAATGAAAGAGGAATGCAAAACATGGGGCTGTTTCTTACACCATCCTAAACTGGAAATTCATATTATCACAAATAAAACAAAACAAAAGTAAATAGAGAATTCTCTATTTTTCTATTACTTTTTTTTCAGTTGATGTTTATATTTTTATGTAGTTCTGCAAGTGCACTTGCAAATAGAGATACAGTGTTTTTCCTCAGGGAAAAACTGTTTGGGAGGTGCAATGGAATGAGGTTGTGTTCTTTTCTTATAGATAAGTGAACTGATTTAAATGTAGGAGACAAAATCCTGACTAAAAGGAACTTACTATTTTGTGGGGACAAGTGCTATGAAACATTTCTTTACCTGATCTTAAACACATAGACTGTCTCTTGCTTCCCTTGCATATACCTGTTAGAGTTAGTTCGGTACAGGTGGGGCATGCCGGTATCCCTTTAGGCTTCTCTGCCACCACAGCTCCCACGGGGAACATAAAAATGAACAGTCACTGCTTGTTTGTCTCATGTAATGTATTCCCACATTTCCTTAGTTAATATTTGCATGTCGTTCCAAAGCAGATTATGAGTTTTGCTGGTATATTTCTGCAGATATCTGTTTGACATGTGAGTTAAGCAGTATTGCTTTCAATAAACAAACATGTTTACGTCAGGCAAGCTGCAGCAAGAAGAGAAAAATCAGCTACGACTTGATTAGATTTTGGTTTAAGCTAAAAGCTGAGATTTGATTGAGTCACAGCAGGCCAACTTGCGTCACACATGCAAGGGAAATGTACAGATTTGATCGGATTTTTTAAGTAAGTGTTATTCATGCAGAAGTTAGTTTAAAAGAGCTTTCATTATAAACACACACACTCTGAGCTCAGAAATAATCTGTGAATATTTATTGCAAACCCTAATGTCATTCTCTGGTCCAAGTGTGGCTTGTCCAGCCATCAATATTGTCCTCAGTGAGTTTTGAACTGAATGTGAAATGGGGCCAACCATGGTTTTCATTGTTGTGTTTGCTTCTCATTGGGACATTTTGTAGAATCCAGTCCCATTGCAGTTTGAACTAACATACAGTATTGATGTATTTATTCAGATCTGAAATTAATAATAAAATACAAACAAAACAGAGACCAAACCCCTCAACAATTAACTCTAAAACAAACGTAATATTACTGTGTATCTCGTATATACTAAGAATAACGAAAGAGAACAACTATTTGATCTGACTTAGCAAATGAAGGAAGCAATTTGCCACAGTGATTGCACTGTGAAATTAAGTAAAACGTGGAAAGTCATACCCAAGAATCAGATCACCCAGTCAGGGAAATGCAGTGGAAATTCTTTGGTGTGAAACAAGGAGGAAATCAACCATAGTGCCTGCTTAATTGCATTCCTGGTGTTGTTTTCAGTTAGGATTCTTATTCTGATTTTGAAGTAATTAAAAGCTGAATTACAGATTTTTAAAACAAATAAAAAACCCCCAAACAAACAAAACAGAAAACCCAAACCCAGACTTGTTCATTAAAGCTAAACTTGAGGGAACTGAAGGGTGAAAACCAGAGTCACAAAGAGGGCCCATAGTCTGATTTAAGGATATAGAGGAAGCATTCAATAGGAAATTCCTGAAAGGAAATACTTGAAAACGGGAAGAGCTGGAATTTTCTATCACTATCCAGGTTAGAAAGGGACAGGGTTCAGCAAAAGCCACCTGAGCTTTCTTGCAGTTTTCTTGACCAGAGAGTTGTTGATGCAGTGAAGGATTTTTTTTTTGGTAGTATAGTTCAAGCTCATTAAATGCTTTGTAAGAATTACATCAATACATTGGATAATTTTTTGTGATAGCTACAGACCCTAGCTTATTATTTTGTTGCTTTGTACAAAATCACTTTATTACATTCTTCAACCATCTGCTGTAGGACAACAATGTATACAAAATGTCAGCTAAAAGAGCAGAGTGTTGGTTTTGGCATGTTTATGAATTGCAAACACGTGTTTGACTTCAAAGTGGTCAGAAGTCATCTTTTGCAAAGTTAATTAAAAAAAAAGGCATGCTCCCTAATGAATATGATACAAACCATTAAAGCATTAAATTAGATTTGCATACTATGTTACAGCTGGCATTCTCTATACAAGAAGGTGAAGAGCAGCGTGTATCTGGGAAGATCCTGAATGATCTGTCAGGCTGAGAAAGAATAGTTTATGCTTTGCAACTTTGGCTGTTGCTGGGTGCAACACCACTAAATGCAGATAAATGAAGTAATTTGCATTCAGAGTAGTTGGAGTTCAGTTCAAGGTGCTCAGCTCGACTCTCTCCTCTTGTGGAAGGACAGAGGGTAGCCCTGGAACACACCCCATCCTAGAACTGTGAGAGTAGGGGGACTTACTGGAAGTTCATCACAAGACAGTTTTCCTTTTGGACATGAGAGAAAGAGCACCCTTAGCCAAAAGCCTACCCACCAAATGTGAGCAAAGCCCACCCACCTAATGTGAACGGGGCGAGGGGGGGAGTTTTATTCGTCTACTAAACATCAAAACAGAAATTCTGTGAAAAAAAATCGCTATACAGTACTTTACCATAAATCTCCAGTACAGATCTGATTAGCTTCACAATAATATAGCTTTGTATGCAACAGGTCCTAATTTTAGTATATATCTAAATGTCTGACCCTTTATGCAATTCTATTACTTTTCATTGGTGCTCCTTTTTGCAGGTCAATATTATAGCTAATATTTTTGGTAGAATACTTTTTTCAGTGGTTCAGTGCTTTCTGTATGAGCCATTATCTGTTCAGCCTTTAATCTATTTCACTTCGAATGAAAAAAAAAAAAAACCAAACCTGAAAACTCCGACTTGTCTTATCAGTAGTTTTACAGCCAGAGGAAGGACTAAGTCTCCCAAATAAAAATAAAAATTCTGTTAGTTAATGCTTGAAATGGTGATTTCTAAAAGGCTGCAGATAACTTGATTGTATGAGAACGACTTCTATCTGTATGAGCATGTTTTCTGATATTTAGGGAAAAAGAAAAAAAAAAGAAAACAAAGCTGAAGACAAGAGAGTAAAGAGAAGGAATTTGTGGCCAGGTGTGCCTTAATACGCATCAAGTTTGCCCCCTATGGTATTTTTAATACAGTTGACTAGAAAAGGTTTTAAATGTTGGAGACTCTAATACAGTAGCTGTTTCTGTACTTTATAATTAAGCAACAGCAGCATTAGCACAAGCATTGCCACTTTGATAAGCGGCTGAATGGTTTCAAATCTTGCATGCAAGAGAAGCCCCCCAAACTGTGTGCATTTGACATAGCCCAGGAATGATTTTGCTTTAGGCAGGAGTAGAAAGGCAGGAGCAATGCAGTGGAGACTGAGGCTCCTTCTCTCCGTGCACATGCACAGCTGGGGCCGGGCAGCTGAGCCACCAGGGGCACACAGGGCATTGCAGTGCAGAGCCCTCAGCAGAGCCTCTACATGTCTGAACAGTCCCACTGAAACTTTCTTTCAACTGGAAAGAGATTGCTGCTTGATCTAGTGACTTGGGGGATTGTATAAATTATACAAACTAGAGTTTATGCTTTTAATATATATGCTTTATATAGCTGTAGTTTGAAACTTGTAAGTTTTCCATTCAGAATACAAAGGAGCCCATACATGGAAGCTGTTTACTTGTTTGCCTAAGTTATTTGCCTATTATTGTTTACTTTATTTTGCTTAAGTTGGAGTTATATTCACTTTTTAAAAGTGTTAATTTTTAGTTTTCTTAATACTGATTTGTCAGATAGTATTTTAATGGAGCACAGGTTTCAAAGCATTTGCCAGTGCATGCTTAATAGTTGATCTTTTGAAATTCTTCATAGAAGTGGGAGTCATTAAATATCCTTTTCACAATTTGCATTATAATAAAGATATTAGCAATTTGAACCTAGTTTTTTTAATTGTCAAGGCATATAATTTAAGTTCTCTATTTATGACTGAAAGAAACTTCACTCAAAGAGAATGATAATTTTTTTCACACTATAGAAAGAGCTTCTAATATATGATTGCACCTTACAATGAGAGATTTAATTATGAAAATCAGATGAAATGCTTTTGCAGATTTTATAAAAGAATGACATAAAAGAAAAAAAAAGAAACCAAACTTATCTTTGAATAGGAAAGATTTAGGTAAAACCATTTTAGCATCTCTTGTCAAACCTTTAATATTCCCTTTTGTTATCTGACTAGAAGAAATTTTCCATTTTTCTTTTCTCTTTGTGAGATTCATGAGCCTTACTAAATGTCAGGTCACCAAAGGCAGAACCTTTTTTGGCACTTTGGAATAAGAATATGAATTCTTTTTTCACTTTTAATATAGGTAATGATAAAAAGAAAGATGAATGCCAAGACCTGCAACCCTACCTTCAGAAAATATATTTGCTATAGAGTTGTAACTTTCAGCAAGATGTACTCCTATCATTAAACAGTTCCCGAGTTGAAACTCCATCAAAATGTGCTGCTGTTTGGGGGGATTTTTAATTGTGCTGTACTGCAAAGGTTTATATTCATGACATGACCTCCAATTGTATCATAATGATACAGAGTGTGTTTCTTTCAGAAAAAAAATTCTGGTCTGTAGCTTATCAGCATTTATGTTTTACCTTTAAAATTATGATCCTCAGGTGTTTTTAAGAAATCCACACTGCCCTTGGCATTACTGAGCTGTGTTTGTGGTACCTTGTATGAGTACACAAGGAATGACGTTTGGGAAAAGCAGGTGATTGAACTGTGAAAGTTACTGAGAAAATCTCTAACAGTTACATCTGACTTGCAGATAGTGCTGGTATATCAAAGTACTAGTGTCTAGTTTCATTTGTAACCTGAGCATCAAGTGCTTTGGTCCTAAAAAGAAAAAATGTTATGATTTTGACAAGGAAAAATGTAACTTCAGTATTGAAATACCTTTTAAAAAGGAAGCACTAGGAATGTTTTAGCAACAATAAAATAATATTCTGAATTCATAGGTGAAAATGCCCCAGGGCCTCTAGTTTCTGTGAACACAAGTAAACAGAAACCCATAATTTACAGTTACTATTTCCTGATTAGAGACAGCAAAAATTATTGAAGACTCCTGCTTCATGTTTGTTTAGTATTTCATCAATCACAAGAAAATGTTTATTGCTTGATCTGCTTCAGAAGCCTGTCCTTTAGTCTACTGGTGATGCTGTCATTTGAGAAGAAGAGGTAAAATCTCTTGGTTGCCCTACAGCAAAAACACTCTAAAAGCTTCTGAGAACATAAATGTAATCTAAACAATCCAGCTTTCCACCGAAGTTTTAGCTGTGTGAGTAGCTGTATGTGACTAGCTTGTCTGACTGCATTAATGAGTGCATCTATGTGAAAAAGAGTTATGAGGATTATTTACAGAATCTCAATACCTGAGGTAGTAAACCCATATTCCATTAAAATAAAAGCAAAATTTTCTGCTTTTTGAAATTATTAGTTGAGTTATACTTCTGTTATATTTCAATGTGATTCAGTCCTCTCAAAAAACAGTGTTAGTCTGTTTTTCCATTGGTGTCTTGGGTTTCAAATCAGCACTTGAATGAATTGTATCTGTTGTGTCCAGCTGAGCATCACATCAGTTTGACAGAAATCTGAGCCAGAGTCGATGGAAATGTGGTTACCTGGGCCTAGGGGAATGAGTCCCCTGGAATCACTTGACTAAGGAAACAGGAGGAGTGAGCAGGAATAGAGAGATTCTTCATAACAAATATATTTAGCAAAATTATAAGTCAATAATGTATAAAGGCTTCTCTTCACAGATCCCTTCTGGTTTTGTAAGAATCAAAATGTGCAAAATATCATTTATCTTCATACACAGGGAAGCTGGAAATGGAACAGCGTCAATTTTTATAACACAAAGTACTTTTCATAATTTTGTCCTTAATTTTGTTGGCAGAAAATGCATTGTAATCTGCTTATTTTTGTTAACGCAATTAAACTGTTGATTTCTCCAATAATTAAAGTGAAGACTAAGGAAAGATTAGAATCACTTTACATGGAGGGAGGAATAAGATGATGTTAAGCTGCCAAGATAACAAGTAATTTATAAACTTTAGAGGGAAAGTATCTTTCACAAGATGAACTTTTTGGTCTGCCAGAATGAGCAATACCATTTAATACCCAACTCTGTGCCAAAGGTTAAGACATCATTTGAATGAGTACAGCCCAAAGCTGAGATGAGTAATGTTGAGCAGGAAACAGCAGTTTGTATTGTATCAGCTTTCTTCATGTCCTCAGGGCTGGTTCCCCACAAATAAGGTGCCCTGCAGATTAGCTCAGCTTTGCAGATGCTCTGAGCCCCACCTGCTTGTGGCAGTCCCAGCAAACAGCTGGGGTGCTTATGGCAGAGCAGAGCTGTGCTCAGGTCTTTCATCTGAAGTCAGGGCTGGGAGCCAAATGCTGTTTCTGTGCAGACTGGGCGTTTCTTTGTGTCAGGAATATAACCAGCAGTTTGCAATGGCTTGACATGCTGCTTACGTTGTAGTGACTCTGCAAAGAAGACTGAGTATGTCAGCAGGTCCAGCCTTTTCAAGTGCTAAAATTGTCTGCCATATATGAATTTAAGGTGTCTGATTTCTCAAGCACCTCCTTGCGTTGTGGAGTACCCTAGATATAAATCGTTTGAGAAAAGACTGTCTAACTCAGCTTTTCACAGACTTACATGCTTGCTTTGTATTTTCTCATCCATGTGTGTCTTTTTATTAAGGTTTTTAATTTAAAAGAGGGTTGGGGGGAGGAAGCTTCTGTCTACAGGAAATCAGGAAAACACTTTGTATACAGCTTGGTACTGTGTCCTTGAGAGCAACTGAGACTTTTTGGACTGCAAAGCCAAAATTACCTGTACCCAAGTATTTTTAAACACATGTTATTCCAAGGTAGACAGCTGCTCACTGCATGAGTCTGTCACTCACTGCTGTGCTCAGCAGTTAACTTGCACTTCTTGAGGGCGGCAGGTCATGGAAGGGAACTTCAACATGTTGTTTTGCTGTTGTTATTCTCTACTCTCCACTTTGCATTGTCAAAGTGACTTTATTTTAATAGTAAAAAAAATTATAGAAGCCCAGCAGAATGTAGCTGAGTTGCTGAAGCTTAATCTCCCAGAAAACACTTCATTCTTAGATTATTGCTAATACAAGCCACCCAGAGATAAAGCTTGGAGGGTATTCTTTGGAACAAGAATTTTTATCTGTGATACAAAATATTTTTCTTTTTTAGCTAGAGTAATAACTTCTCTCCTAAACTTGCTTTTTCAGTTCTGTGGAATGTCTGTGTATTGTTGTAATAATAATCAGTAGATAGTTTCAGTAACATTCTACTTAAAAGTATCTCTAGGGTAACAAAAATTTAGAAACTAAATATAGTTTATCAATACCACATACTTACCTAAGTTACGCTATACTCTTGTGAAAGCACGGTGGTCAACGGTAGTTTGGGGGGGGTTAACTCTAAAATCAGAGGATAAAATTGATTGTTAAAAAAAAAAATAAAATAAAATATTAAGGCAGTGTTGGTCACATCTGACTTGCAACATCCTCCTTGATATCATCCAAATTTTCTCTCGTGTCATCTTCAGGAACTACTATAGACTGCCTACTTCTGTGCTCCTCAACAAGCTTTCATCTGATCACCCAGTTATTAAATTTACCAAAAATATATAGATTTAGCAAAACTTTCCATAAATATTTATCTAGTATTCAGATTAAGAAGCATGAAAAATTTTCAATAAATGCATTCATCAAATGCTGATG
The DNA here is from genome assembly GCA_035221455.1 of Xenops minutus. Lineage (NCBI taxonomy): Eukaryota > Metazoa > Chordata > Aves > Passeriformes > Furnariidae > Xenops > Xenops minutus. The sequence continues at coordinate 22,864,926 of JAWWEE010000004.1, read as the reverse complement.
TCATGACTCAGAGTTTCAGAGAAATATATCAATCATTTTGACAACCCAAAATAGAAATATATAATCACTCATAAATAAGGATTTGTGGCATTTTTTAATTAGAAAGTGGAATTGTCTCCTCAAGTTGGTGTATTTTAGAAAGTAAACTCCTTTTTATAAACTTTAAAAGACATTTTTTGTCTTAAGGAAAAGGAGTATACTGTTGAATAAATCAGCATCTGGTAAAATTTTTTATTATGCCATCAACCCAGTCTCTGAGACCCTTTCAAGCACTTATGAGGAAATATTAATTCATTTCTCCTCCAGTTTTAGAAGTTTTGGGGATTTTTTTATTGAACAGTGTAAAGTGTTTGTAAGTAGCACATGTTGACACAATTTCTCAAGGGAAAGCTAAGTTCAAGAAATAACTTTCTTGCATTTGATGGTTTCTGTAGTGATTCCTAGATCTTATATAACTGAGACAGTGTTAGTTTTGTCTAGTTTTCATCTCTTTGTCTTTCCTATGAATATTTCATTAGAAATAAAGTTTTATAAGTCCCATAGAATATACCCACTAGAAGCTCATGCCCACAAAGAGGTATTATTTAGTGCTGCACAGCCTCCACTGGGAGACCTTGAGGAGATTTGGAAAGGGATGACCTTTAAAGGTCCCTTCCAACCTCAACTCTTCTCTGACCTTGTGATTCTATATAGAAGCCTAGAATGGTTTGGATTGGAAGGGACCTTTAAAGGTCATCTGGTTCAACCCCCATGTGATCAACAGGGACATCTTCAACTCGATCGGGTTGCTCAGAGCCCTGTGTCTGACCTGACCTTTAATGTTTTTGGGGATAGGACATCTACTACCTCTTTGGTAATTCTTTTCCAGTGTTTCACCACCCTCCTTGTAAAAAGTCTTTTTAATATCTAGTCTAAATCTGTCATTACCCTCTGTTCTATTGCTACAGGCCCTATTAAAACTGTCTGCATCTTTATTATAAGCCCCCTTTAAGCACTGAAAGGGCTGCCTTAAGGTCTCCCTGGAGCCTTCTCTTTTTCAGACAGAAAAACCCCAACTCTCTCAGGCTGTTCTCATAGGAGAGGTGCTCCAGCCTTCTGATCATCTTTGTGGGCTTCCTCTGGACTGCACTAACAGACCCATGTCTTTCCCATACTGAGGGCTCCAAGCTGGGCACAGTACTACAGGTGGGTCTCACCAGAGTGCAGTAGGGGCTTTGGGACAATTTCTGGGATTACCTCTCTCTCAGACAGGAACTGACACTGGAGAAAGCTGCAGCTCTGTCATAGGGATTCTCCAGGGTTCTCGGTCTCTTGCTGTGTTCTGATGTAGCACATAGTTCCAGTTAGAGAGGTAAGATAACCAGTCCTATGCATATGTGACCATAAAGGTTATGTCGTTTTTAGTAATAGGATATCACATTTATTATAATGGTAGCTCTCTCTAGCCCAGCTTCTCATGATACAAAATTCTCTGTCCTCACAATATATTACTGTTTCATCAATTTGTTTATCCCAATAAGACGATGAAGCTTTGAGAGTGTGAGCCATCTCGTTCAGACTATGGAAGATGTTGGTATGCCAGTAGAAGACAGTATGGATATAGCCAGACATAGTTAGCTTTCCCTAAATTATAACCAGTTCTTTCCAAGCCATTTGATACAGATTGCTTACTTCCTCTCCTTTTCTACATCTCTTCCTCTAAATCATAGGAGAAGCTGTAAAGATTTACAGCATATACCTTCTTAGCAGTGATTTACTATCTTTCTCTTTAATATGACCCTTGATGTCTAAAGAGAAAGGCAGCTAAGTACCTGTTGCTAGTATGTTTCCTACACCTAAACGTCACTGTCAGCTGAATGTGCGTCACTTGCCTATTGTCAATTGGTCTCCAGGAAAAAAAAAAAAGTTTAACTATTCCGCTTTAAAAGGATTTTTTTTCTATGTTTTTTTGTAAACTCTGGCTTTCACTGATAAAATCACAAAGCATAATACCAGGTATCAAAAAAAAAACCCAAAAAACAAACAAACAGAAGAAGACCAATAGTATAGATAAGCAATGCCTATCTAGTGCATGAATTTATGAAATCCTTATTATCTATTGCAGTAACAGGGCTTTTCAAACCCACAATCTTTTTAGAATGCTGGGGGGTAAAAAGAGATTCTTTCCCTGATGTCAAACACGTAATGCTATTATCAAACCTGTGTTTTGGTCCTTGTTTTTGTATTGTGTCTTGTGACACACTGGAATTATGCATAGTGCAAGTTCTGTTTAAAGACTTTTTTAGACCTCTCTTTTCCTAAATTCACCTGGTTAAACTCCCCCCCACACCCCCCCATCTTAAAGGTGTTTCTTTCTTCTCCATTCTACTACTCAGACTTCTACCTTATTAGTCCTCCCTTGTCCACATCCTTGTTGGATGCTTTACCAAATGAGCTGCTTCTCTTCCTTAGACATGGGAATAATGAAGTCTTTCATTAGTTATTTAGTATGCTCAGATTCTGATTTAGTTTAAAATACTGTTCTTTTTTATTTCTTGCCTTGTTTCTGCCATGAGGCAGTGAAACAGCCATTTGAATTGAAGAAAACTAAAGTTGAATGTTTTCAAAATTTCATCTGTACTTACTTGTTGTTTATTTGAGGATCTGATAAATCAGGTTAATTAATTTTTATTTTTTAAATAACCTGAATACATGATCAGTCTTTGGGAAATGTGTTCTTGCTTTGCTGGTAAAGGTTGCATGTTTACAAGAGATCTTGTTTTATCTGGCTATGCTGTAAGCTGTGCTTTTGTTTGCATGCTTGTGTTGTTTGAGGGTTTTTTATTCTTGTTTTTCTTTTCTTACAAGTCTGCTATAACTTAAAAATTCAAGTTGGGACCAGTAAAAATGCAATATATTAAAATGCATTTCTTTGATCCTTTGATTCTTATAATAATGAGAGTTAAATTGTATTTATGTGTTCTTAGCTTTTTATGCCTGGAGTCTGAAAGTTGAATGAGTGTCTAGAAACAGTTGAGCTGGTTAAGAACAAAGTAAGCTCATGGAGTTTGCTTGTGGTGAGAAAGCTCAACACAAAAGAAAACACAGAGAATTGCTTCTTTTCATTTCTGTCTTTGACTTCCAAGAGACGGGAATATTTTCTTTACAGAAGTAATAAAAGGGTTACAGCATTGCCATCTTTCAAGTGGAATACCTGAAATACTCTACATATTTTGAAAAAAAGTTAAAAAGTTAAATAGAGACTGTAGTTAAATATAAAACAATCAATTTTGAAAAACCTAAACAAGTTCTTCCTCAAAACAGCAGCATTTTGATTTTTAGAAACATAGAACACTTAAAAGGGGTGAAAATTTACAGAGACATATGAAATAATCATGGCAACTAAATAGACTTTGCCTCCTTAGCAAGGTCTAGCAAATTCAATTCCATGGAAGTGGAAAGTGAGGACTTCACCCTTTATGATAGCTTCCTAGTGGCTGAACATCAAATTTGCTCAGATATTTAGATTCTTCATGGTTTAAAGCTGCAGGGTCTGCCTTTAAGTTGATACTAATGTGTATCCTCTTCTGAAAAAATATGACTGATGAACTAATGAAAAACCTAAGTCAAAATACTGAATTTTGAACAACGACAGAAAATATGAATTTTCCAAATTTTGACCCTTTTTTTATCTTTAGACCTTTTTTTCTTTATATGGGCTAGTTATGTATTCCAGATAAAAACAGTTTTACTAGTTATATGAATTACCACAGTTCAATAATGCATTGAAAGTTTTAGAAAAATCAAACAAAAACGAGCTAAAGAAATCACGCAAGCAGAAAAACCTTTAAAGGAAACCCAACAAAATCAGAAAGAAGGTAGTAAAAGTCAAAACATTTTAATTTAAATTTGTGAGAATGTTTTTATTTGCAATTGACTTAAAATTTAATGGTTGAAAAAATGAATAACCTGAAGAGAAAATGAAACTTTTTTATCTGTCAGGAAACATAAAATAGTGGTTAAACTATTTCCAGTCCTTTGTTGGTTACAGCATGGTGCTATTAATGCCAGGGTTGTGGGTTTGATCCCTGAATGGCCATTCACTGAAGAGGTGGACTTGATGAGCCCTGTGGGTCCCTTTTAACTCAGAATATTCTGTGATTCAATCTGTATTTCTGATTAAGTAAATTTCTTTAGTAGATATTTTTCCCTGCCAGGCACTAGAGGTTTTGCATTTCTCTTTGATGTCCATGAGCTCCTGTTTGCTGCTTTCTCCAGCTTGTCGAGGTCCCTTTGAATGGCAGAGTAGCAGTGGCAATGCACAACCATCTGGTGTGTTGCTCACTCCTGCCAATTTTGTATCATTTGCAGGCTTGCTGAGGGTGCCTCATCCCACTGTGCAGGCCATGAGTGAAGGTGTCAGCACTGGGCCCTGTGGCCCCCCGGCACAGGTACTTCTGGTGCCTTCCAGATGGGCTTCACGCCACCGATCCCACCTGCTTGAGCACAGCCCTTCTGCTAGTTCTCAGTCCCACTCACTCGTGGCTGAACCTCAAATGCCAGTGTTTGGGAAGCTGTGATAATGCATTGTACGTGATTCCAAACTGAGTGTGTGTTTCCACATTGCCAGAAGCTCTCTCTGTTGTGGCTCTCCAGCTGTGCCTCCTGCCCCTGGTACAGCTGTGCACTCCCAGGGGTTACAGACACTGCATGTCCTGCCACTGCCTAGCTTGGGCCACACCAGTATTTGGGTACTGCAATGCAGTTCTTCCAGCATGAGGCACAGGCTGGTTGCAGCCATAAGGGTAATGTGTGTGTTTCACTGCTTTTTACGTGCCTCATAGAGAGTGCTGTATAGTCACTTTTGTAACTGCTTAGATGTGCATCTTCTTCACATGGGGAGGGTGCCTGAAAGAGAAGGCAAATGGAACAAATTTCCTTCACACAGCTGTGTTTGTGGTTGTTTGGCTGTGAATCAGAACATGCTGCGTTGCTGAGAGTTCAATTGGGTTTTTTCCTAGCTCTGATTGTAAGCTCATGATTTTAATTAATAATTTCTTGTTTCCTAGTTATTAATTCTTTCTTTTCCTTTTATCATCCATGAGTCTCATCCTCTATTTTTGGTTTCCTGGAATGCATATATAGCTGTATCATTTTTAGCATGCATACGCAGCTTGTAATTTTGGTGCTGGTCCAAAGCTTCAATTAGGTAAGCCATATGTTCAGTGAAGAAGCTTTGGAGTACAACAGACCAAGAAATCAGAACCCTGAACTAAGGTTCAGCTTATGCAGTTTTTGCTGCCTGTGTGTCTCTTATTTGAATATGTTGAAGTCCAGGGCATTGTGGGTACCTGATAAACTGTTCTTCACAGTCACAAAATTTCAACTTTTTTCAACTAGTAAAAATGGTCACTAAGCCAATAAATATTTTTTATTTATAATGTGAAGGTTGTTACATATGCATAACCAGCTACAATTAAGCTTGTCCTGGTGAAAACCTATACTTTGGAAATCAGTTCTCACAATAGAAGAGTTTCTGGACCACTAAAGGTATATTTTCATATTCTAGATTCTTCAGTGTTCAGGAAAAAAAAAAAGGAATATTTTTTCCATATCTCACAATAGTAATGTGTCATTGTATGCTTGAACTATTGTTAAAATTGATTTATTAAATAAGATATTAAACTTCTAAGAAGGTTTCTAGTATTTCTTTTTATATTGTAGCATCTATAGGAACTTAAACTCCAACCAGAATCTGGTCTTAATATCTCAGGTTCTACAAAAACTCAGAGTTAGAATAATATATGCTGCTCTGATTGGCTAAAAATTGAAAAAAAGTGAAAGCAGATGGTGAAAGGGAAAAACGAAATTCAGAAAGCAAATAGCTGTAATGGCAGCTGGGATCAATTGGAATCCAAGCCTGGGGTTCTCAGCACCTGTTCATTAGCATGTTTTCTTCCTTCTGAAATTGCTTAGCAGTTCCTACCCTTGCAGTTGGAATGTGAGTGCAGTGACACTGCATCTCCTGCTTGTGAGCCTCTGGTGTAACCTCATTGCTCCATGCAGAAAAGTGTGATTCCTCCATTTTCAAAGACCCTTTCTGAGTGCTGTCACAGTTCTGATTTCCGTGGGACATGTGCTCTTAACCTCACGAGAGCCAAATAGAGGGAGAGGATCACTCCCCTTGACCCTCTTGCCCCACTTCTTTTGATGAAGCCCAGGATCTGGTTGGTTTTCTGAGCAGCAAATTCACATTGCTGGATTATTTTGAGTTTCTCGTCAACCATCATCCTCATATTTGTCCTCCTCAGGGCTTCTCTCAATCTGTTCTCTGCCCAGCCTGTATTTGTGCCAAGACTTGCACTTGGCCTTGTTGAACTTTTTGATCTTATCTCTCATCTAGTCTTGTAACCTGAGGCCTGACTCCCATGATTGCAGTGTTTTTGAGGAAGGTGACTGCTAATCTTTTATTTGTCCCTACAGTTCATTTTTCATTGTCCTGTCCACAACTGTCTCAGAACAGTGAAATGTGACTGCACATTTTTGTGTTTCTGTTGTAAACCTGAGCCAGTACTGCACATTTACAGACTTGTACTTTTCCATAATGCTTTATGGTAATATTAAAGCGGGAAAACAATTGAAGACCTAACTTGAGCCCATAAGAAAGCCTAATGAACCAGTTGTGTCTTTCAAGGGTGTGCACCGGTAGAAGGTAATGCAGATCTTGATGGTAAAAAGAGGAACTATGACCCTCAGCTCTAAAACCTTGTTACTGATCCAAATGTAGAGGGGCTGAAGGCAGCTCCTATTACCTGAGTAGAACTTTACTTTCCCAATGATCTCCACATCCAAAAAGTGGAACAAATCCAACTCCTCTTCTGTGTGAATAAAATATAACAATAATCAACTGCATATATGTTTAAAGCTTTTCAGTAATCTGCCTGTGCATATAGATGATGGGCGATTTTTTAAGATCTCACAATTCTGTAATTGCAAGTCTGGCATAAAGGCACATGGAAGTGCAAGGATCAGGTCTTTGAGGATATCTCTTTATACTTGAAAGAGAAGTAGTTTTTAAATCAAAGGGTACTTCATTAGTATTCTTGGAGAAAGAGGATTGGTAAGGACCACTCAAAATATTGCAGGACATTTAATTAGTAAGGAAATTAAAAGTTCCCTGAAGAATCTTTGGTGCATTGAAGAACAGCAAGAAAACCTCAGGAGAAGGAACAGAAGTGGGTCCCCTCAAGCGGCAATGTTCTTAATTTGCTCCCTGGAGTGTTGTGGCTGAGAATTACTCTGGGAAATTTCTGAATGATGACACAAACAAGAAACTCATTTCATGTAGATTCTAATTATACTTCACAAATATTTTTCTTGGGGATATAGTTCAGTGGTGGAGTTATAACTGCTGGGTCAGTGATTGGAGGATGAACCTGATGATTTTAAATGATTTTAAAGAGCTTTTCCAAGCTAAATGATGCTATGACTTTATCTGATACTCTTACGTGGGGCCAGAATAATTGAGTCAGCACAGGATTTGTGTTGCTTGGTGTAAGGAATCATTCTTCTGGAGAATATCTTGCACTTGACTTGCGATCTGTGTGAATGTGACATTTATGATTAAAGATTCAAGAAATAGGTAAGTGTTCTACCCAGTACAACTGGATAGAGAAGGTTATGCTTTATCTTTGTGTAAACATAGAATAATTTGTCATGAGTTATTTTTCTGGAGAAGGGAAAAAAAAGGCAAAAAAAGACATTTTCTTAGAGTTCAACTCATGTCAGTACTCTAGAAATGCTAGAAAGGCAGAAGGTTAACTTTATCTTTTAATTTCTCTGAATTATGAGCTTTAAATGATCTATCAAATGATTTATTTTCAGAAACAATATTTTGTCTGTTATAATTTGTACCTCTTTTAACCTCATTAAAATCCAAGGAGGTCTATTTTTTTATGGCCAAGGGAATAGTGAAGGGCAAAGTAGTGTCTGTCATTTTAATATGGGAAACCAAAAGAGTTCTGCAAGTCATTTCTACTGAGATGTAATTGGTATGTAGTAAGTCTCATGAATTACCATTGTTATGAGAATTAAAGGACATTGGCTCAGCTAATTAGGACTTATACAAAAGTCTTTCTGACAGAGTAACCCCAAAAAATTAATTGGAAAAATATCTGTGTTAATGTTATACTGGCATATTCACAGGACGTCTAATTAGTTCCTTCATTTTATTTTTTTTTTCATTTTTTCTTTTTGCTTTCTCAACAAAAACTGTCAATGTCCATTTTTTTCATGCAGTTTCTGAAAGGTGGTGATGACGTTGCTGGAGGCATGTTTGTTGTATTTGAGATGGGTACATTCTACTTTCAAATTTACCAGATGTTAACTTTTATTGTGAAATTATATCCATCGTTAGAGGTGGGTTAGGGTTACATTAAGCTTTTGTCCTGATTTCATTATAAATGTTTTTGAGGTTTAAAGATATGTCTGCAAAGGAACTGTGCATTATTTGGATTCATTTTTATTTCTGATCACATTATTGAAATTGAAGTTTTAAAGTACTTCTGCAGAATTCAAACTTTTCATCTCTTCTATTTCCTTTAAAAGTAACCTAGTATTGAAAAAAATAATTCTTAAAGACAGTTAAAAGTTGCTAAGTGAGAATGAGTACACTTATCTGTCGCATATGCACTTAAGAAAGTAAAGTTTTAGACAAATCCTAGTCTGCCACAAAAACCATTTTTCTTATCAAGTGTCTGGAAGAATACTTTGACAGAACACTTTGTAGTAGTTATTTATGTAATTTTTAATACAAATGTGTGGTATTGGATTTTTTGTAAGTGTACTTGTTAGGATAAGCAAAAATTTCCATTAATGTGGGGTTTTGTGGGGAAAAATTTTATAGCTTTTTACAAGAAATTAAATACACAGGAATCAGAATGTATACTTTTATTAACTGGGAAAGAAAGAATGTATTTAAAATTCCATTTGATGCTTAGTACTATGTCAGTAATGTATACTTACTCTATTTTTTTATCTTGCTTTTTAGATGCCTTTTGTGCTGTCAGTATAGCCTGTGGTGACTGCTGAAAGAGCAGTACTTTATTGTATGGCTAAATTCCATTAGTGTTGTGAGAAATATGCATTTAAATGTTGGATTAGTGTTGGGTTTGTGTTTCTCATGTGGGCAGTGAAGCATGCAAGATGCCAGTAATGTCTCATCTCCTTGCTTTTTAACATGCATGTTTTTTTAAATGTTATCCAAAACTACTGTCATCTAGCAACCTTATTTATTTTTCAAGGGGTTTTTGTTCCATTTAGATTTTATTTTTTATTTTAAATTCCATAACATTATATTAAATTTTATTTCTTGTGGGGTTTGATGGTGTTTGGTTTGTCCTTTGTGGTGGTTCAAGTTTTTATTATTTGTTTTTCTTGTGTGTGTCTTTGGACTGGTAGAGTAGATAAACATCTGCTATTAATTAGACTTCTAATGACTGATCAGAAAAAAAATATCTGAATCAACATATTAAAATTGATGCAGAAGAGAAAAAACAAGAAAGGACTTGCTTTACACATCTATAGGAAATACACAACCCCCTTTTTTGAACTTAAAGAAGGGGTTAGATTTAAAGTTTCCTTCTTGAACTCAATTTGATTTGACATTATGACAAATGCTTGACATGTTACTCTCTTAAAACCATCTAAAACAGTTAGTGGCTTTCCATCCACTAGATAAGATTAGAATTCTCTGAAGACCTTGGGGAATAGGGAGCAGAGCCCTCAAAGGCTCCTTTGAAAACTCAGTGCTGAGTATACAGTAGTACTTTGGGGGTTTTCTAAACTTTTGCTGTTGATCTGACTTTCCCCAATGGTACTTCTGTCTCCAGTCTCATCTCTTTATTGTCCTACTGTTGTCCACGAGTGTCAAGATGCCAGTAGTGTGCACTCCAAGTCCAAAGGAATCCGTGAACAAGTTAAACTGGTGTTTTGGTGCCACCAGGAAGAGCTTTTGAATAAGGCAAATAGTGCAGGGTTGGTGATGACTGCAATGGTTGACACTGAGATAGGAGCTTAGGGAATAAATGGGAGAAGCTAATGGGAGAAATAAAATGATAGAGAATTCAGTGTGTGCTGCATTTTTTCATTTGTCATCACTGCCTTCCTAAAACAGCTTTAGCTTGTTAATTTTTATGTCAGTCGTGACAGATAATTCTTGTTTTTATTTTTTTACAGGGATTTTTATGCTGTGCTCTAAAGACCGTGGTCCACAGGATTGGAACTGCCTCGGCACCTCCCTGGGCTCACTCATCTGGATCCCTGCAGACTGCAGAACTCCTGGCAGGCACAGTGTGATGGGTGAGTGAAGGGAGCTCGTAGTGAGAGCTGCAGCATTCTGCCAAGAGCAGAGAGACACTGACAGTCACGTCTCATGTGTGGCTCAGACAAGGACTCTCCTAGGTTCTTGGATAGACTGCACTGTTCTCCAATTCCACTTTTAAATGAGGAAATCTGAAAGGAAGGTCCTGTTCCATTGTTGCAGCACTCTGGGACAAATCTCCCCTCCCCACTTCTGTTTCAAGGGTTTGGGGTTTTTTTTCCCCCTGGTTTGAGTTTCATGCCTGTAGTCTGTCATTGTGAAAATTGAGCTTTAGATTTTTGGCTTTGAAGGATCTGATGTTTGTAAATAAAAAACTGAAGGCTTAAAGCTAGAGATTGCTTAAGGTTGCATTAGAGAGACTTTCTCCCATATTATAAGAAGGCTTTTTGACAATCTGGCAAACAGGGAGGCCTGGAAGCCCTGATTGCATAGCTCTGCATATCAACAGACTCAAGGTTTTGAAATTGATGTGTCCACGTGTAAAATACTTGAGTTCACTTAAAACTTCCAGCAGTTTTATTCAGTAATTGAAATTTAGTCCTTCTGGAATATTTGGTAGGTATCAAACCCAGATTTCAGTCCTTTATAAAGTTCTAACTAGAGAAAAAAGTCTTGAGTCCTGATCAGGAACTGAGCTGTAGTCATATTTAGTTCATATGGAAGTCAGACAAGTAAATGACTTCTGCTATTCCCTTTACTATCTATGACAAATTAAATTAGCTGCAAAATAACTTTGTCCATCTGTGGTTAGGAAAATAGTTCTACAGGTATTTTTAAAAGTTTGTGTAAGTACTAAGATATATTGAATAAGCTAGTTTTAGGATATAAATTAATTCTAAACATTTGCCCGGCAGATTAAAATGTACATTTGCTGCCAAATATTCCAGTGATAACTGACAGGAAATAAATGTCAGCATGACAGTGATTCAGAATAAGGTGTTTGCAAGACAATAAAGAGACAAGAACTGCTTTTAAAAAAGCAGGTTGCTCAGCTTCCTGCTATATTATTTTCATGTTAGTGCCAAAAAGGCAAAGTTAATAAGTATTGCCACCCATACTGTATTTTATCTTGTCAAACTGTTTTGTTAGATCACCTTGTAAAATCAACTATTATACTATCAGTTTTGCTTGCCTACTCTAAAATGAATCACCTTTCAGGTATTTCTGCAGTGTTGTCATCAGCCTTTTTTCTGTCACCAGGCTGGCTCTGTGTTACAGCATGCTAATACAGTCTGTGGGGAAAAGCTGTGGTTAGAATTAAGGACTCTCTTTTTCCTCCCTTTCCAACTCCTATAATTTAGTTGTAAAATCTCTAGGTCTTCTAGAGTGACAATTTCATCATGTCAGAGAAACTGGAGAATTCACTGTCTAGTTGTAACTGGAAACAAGGGCCAGATGTAAATCACCATTTTTACACCACAACTGTTTCCCTGGAATACTCAAAAGACATAAGATATTGGGGTGAGTAGCAGCACAGAGAAGGAACATGTCTTTTAATATGCAATAAATGTGAGTTTCAGTTGTTATTAGTGCAATAAAGGGTCTTATCAGCTATTGTGATAAAGAAATTAACTTTCTCTTGATGTAGTCCCAATAGCCTTTCTGAGGAGTACAGACCAGTCATTGTAAATTGCCACTTACTCTGTCAGTATGCTAAAGGAATATTTTCATGTGGTGTGTTTGAGGCATCATCTTAGTTAACCATATGCTTGCTCATAACTTTAAATATTGTTTTATAAATGGATTAATATTTTTTCAAAGTTACCTGTAGTAGTTGGGGGTTTTCTGCCTTCCCTCAAGGAAAGGTTTTATTTTGGTGCTGTTTTCTGTGTGCATATTTACAGAATCAATCTTAGAGTGTTACACTGTGACTGATTTTAACTGTGTAAGTACTTTTTTAGGCTTCAGTGGCAATATATACTTGTTTAAAGCACACAATTCAGAATCATTGATATGGTGTGTGGTATAGTGATTAATTCTGAGTCAGACACTCAGATATTAGGAATCTTGAATAAACAAAAGGTAATTAAAAAAAAAAAATCCTGTTAGGGAAATTGATTTCTGAGTGTTCTTTGATGATATGTTAAAGCTGATATGAGGGAACCTAACAAATGAAAAAGCCAATGCAGTCCAAAGGTAGTTTAAAAGGTAGGGGAAAGAAAGGAAAAGAAGACAAGACACCCTCCCTCCTCTCCTCTCCCCTCAAATTTCAGCCAGTCAATTTCATGTCCACAGCTTTCTCACTGGCTTCTTTATTCCAAATCACACCCTGTGCTGTGGGATTAGTGTCTTTTTTAAATGAAAGTTTCCAGCCCATTTTCTGTGCTGCCTCTTTGGAAATTGTCTGCAACTGGATGTTTCTTTCCAAGCTATTGACTTGTACCCCATTGAGCATTTAGCCCTTTGTACACAGAGCTTTGTTTTGAACGTCCTTGCTTAGGATTGGTCTCTCCCCCTTTGCACTAGGCTTCTGTCTCAGACCTTTGCCAGGTCTTGCTGGAGCTGTGGCATCCAACTCTGCATTTGGCACTGTGGCCCTGAGTCAAGGTGCAAGTCTGTCATTCTCCCAGCACTTCATTCTAATCAACAGTGGTGACATCCCAAGTTTTCTTTGGGTATTGTTTCTAAACACAAAGTACTTATTAGGCCATTTATCCTAACGTTCCTATTGTTTTACAAAGCAAAAAACATTGAAGGCATTTCTTGGAGTCTAGGATTCCTGTCCTCCCTTTGGGAGGTAATTATTTCTGAAGAATCATCCATGCATTTGATTTTGCACAGGACAAAAGGAGTCAATGATCATCTTGTTTAATGGTTGAGAAAACACAAAGCACGACAGTCTCAGAGATCTAAGAAAAGCCCTGTGTCAGAGAAATGTGCTTTTTTTCAGTTCTTGAGTAGTAGGCATAAAACATTCTTTTTTCTTTTCTGTTTTTGATATTACCATATATTTGGACACTGCCAAAGAAGCTGTTTGGTATGTTCTGAAATGTACAGTGGTTTAGGCAAGGTAAAAAATATATATCTATAATACAATGGATATTTCTGCAAAACTGAATTTCTGCCATTTCATTTATAATAGGAATCCTGTATGTTCTGTGTGCAGTGCATGCAGACTGACTGTGTTTACAGAATGCTCTAAGAGGCTCCAATACTTACTCTCTTGGCAGTACACTGCTCTGTCACTTGGTGTCAGCTCAGTGGCCATTTTGGGAACCTGTGACAATTTTATCTGTAATACTGCAGTTGGCAAGAAGTCTTGCTGGGCCACATTATGATTCCCCTGTGTGTCACCTTGTCATCTTAGAGTATCACATAATAATGCAGCTCTCCATGTTCTTTTCCCCTGACAGCTGAAAATGCCTTTCATCTGAAACATGACTTCTGGAGTACAAATGGTCAGCTTAGTGAAAAAAAACAGTTTCCATTTCCTTCAACAATCAATTTTTTTCTCTTAATTTAAGAATTATATTGTGATTCTACTAGGGAAAATATCCTGAGTAGCACTCACTGGTGAAATGTTTAAAACCTTCCTATAGAGAACCACATTTTGAGTAATTTCATCTTACCTTTGACTTGCTACAAGTCTTGTTCAGTAATACAAGCTGTTGTGCACTGCTTACAAAAAGAATGGAGGTTCTCTGAATTGTGGAAGCATCTCCAGCTGTCTGTGTACTTGTATCTGGGCCATGGACTATGCTTCTACACTCCTTGTGTACCAAAGGGAAGGGGGAAAGGGATGCTGCTACTGCAGAAGTCACTGTGTCCTGTGGCCCAGTGTGAAATCAGGGACTTGCAACTATACTGCCATATTCACATACACATCAACTATTGTCATGAGTGAGGCTTTTTTGGATCAAAATTAAAAACTGCAGGTGTAGCTTTGTAGCTGGGGAAGAAGAATTTGTATTATTCCCAATCCTAAATATGTTAATAATGTAGTTTGGTTTTGGGAGGGTTTTTTGCGTCAACATGTAAAGATGCCAGTGCGTAATTTGCAAGTAATACATAACAGATGGTCTTGATCTTTCAAATTGCTTGAGGCTTTTTGATGTAAAAATACATAATTGTGTTTTTATATATGAATTGGTAGCCAGGGGAAAAGAGGCCCACTTCATTTAGAAATGCATCTTCACATAAAACCAAATTACGTTTAATTTGGCTGCTTGAATGCCAGTGACATATAAAAAAAGAGACAGCAATAATAGGTTATTTATGTACATGTTTTTGGTGAAAAAGAGAGAAGGAATCGGTTTTGGAATTGTTTTTCATTTTCAGTGTTTCTTTAGCTCAATAGAAAGTAAAGTTAAATATGATTTTAAGAGAAACTTTGTACTTACTTGTAAGAGATGCATTGAAAATGAGCAGACAGAAAACACTCTTCAAGATAAACAGTTTTTAGGAGAAACATCTCAGAGCATGATTGTATACTGAAGAGCCACTAAGTAATTTGGTTTTTTTGCATACTCTGTCCACAAATATAATCCCAGGTGCCGGTAACCCTCCCTATTACATTACCTTCTCTGATCTAGATACAGGTTCTAGGAAAGCAATTTTTGTAATTAGGTCAGAGTAAGACAAGTGGGTTCTATTCTCTCCCTGCTGTGATCAGAAAGAAATCACTCTCTTTACCTGTCCCATATGTGAATCTAATCTATTGAGACACAGAAGATATCTAGAGGAAAGGGATTTATCTTTGGTACTAATTTCCTATTCTGCAGTCAGGAATCACCAGAACCAGTGTGATACTGGAACTGCATACTTCAGAGATGCATGGATAAAAATACATTTTTACAGGTACACCAAATGTCTAAATAAACACTACCCTTCTAAAAAATATCTTCCAATCTGCATCTTGGGAGGAGCAGTTATTTCACAAAAAACATGCACAAGCCTCTTCAGCCTTAGTCTGAATTGGGTAGCTTAAGAAAGTGATGTGATGAACAGAGTCCTCACTTTCCCAGAGTTCAGAGAGAATGCAGCATGGTACAGTGTGTACTTTCCTCAAATACACAGGTAGTGAACCCTGAAGGAGGAAGAAAGCATAAGCAGATATTCAATGGTTAGGTATGCCGATAACAGAGTACCGATTTTGTAAAATTGTATGGTAGTTTTGTTCCCTGCATTACTGTGTAGTTGACATTGAGAGGAAATAAAACATAATTTACTTGTTGCCTGAGGCAAATTCATCTAAGCACCATATCAAGTCAAAATTCAGTACAATATTGTCATTGTTGTTCATGTGTTTTAAATGTGATGAAATATATTCACCCCTCAAAGTTCCTTTGCAACAGACAAAGTCATTTCAACAATTTCTTTGAAGCCAATGGTGCACCATAAGCAGCCATTTTAATGGGTGTGAAATTCTGACATGAAATATTTTCCCATATTGTTGAGGCTTTTTTGTTTAATATTTGCCTGTATTCAGCATATGGATTTTCCTCATTTGTGCCCAGGAGGGGAAAATGTTTTCATAGTAACTAATGATCCCTCTTTTTTGTAAGTCTAGTTAAATTGATATTTTCTTCAGCCTGAAGGAGCAAGAAGGATAGGTATTGACAATAGATAGTGGAAAGTAGGACTATGAAAAAGGAAGAAATATAAAGAAAAATAGGAGCACTGATCAAAAAAGGTCAGCTGTCTCTTTCAGTTTGACTCATAACTCAAAGTGCTAGATTGCAGGGAATAGTGAAAGACGTACAGAGAACCTTAGGGTGAGAGTACTGTGTGCACCTAAGAAGGCTGCAGCAAAATAGAAAGGCAGATTAACTGATTTGTTTCAGGGAAATAAGCCCTCTGAAGCTCTAGAGTTATTGAGGAAGCTGGAATATCATGAACATGGGGATAAATCTGAGGAAACAAACAAGAAGTTAGAAAGCAGATTTCTCATGGCCTTTGTCAGGGGTAGGACATGTTTCCACAGTATTTAGGAATATGGTTACAACCAGAAGGGTAATTTTCAATTTTCACTACTGTTGAAATAAAGACACAACCTAAATTTTCTCAATATCCACACACAGAAAATGACAAAAGATAAGGCTGTCCAGTCACGTTGAAGTTGTCTGCTCCTTGACTTTCTTTTGGGCCTTTCACCACCTCTGGGACAATTAATTTACATCACCAAACGTGCCAGGCTGCTCTCTTCCTTTGTCTGCCATAGCTGCTTTTTAATATTGAAAAAACTAGGGATTACTGCAGTAATGAGGAAAAAAATCCTCCTTTTAATCAGAAAATCCTCATTCCTATAGGAAAAATCTTTAATGCTGCATGGATTATAATACCTTATCTCTGTTATCTGCAGTGCTGGGTTAGATGGGTGTGTTCACTGGTTTTGGTTCATAAATCTCTGCTAGAGAAATGTTCTTCAAATGATAAGGAACAGCAAATGTGTAGGAATTGCGCTTTTTTCCCTCTTTCAAAACAATAATAAAGAAATAATCCTGAAAAATACTAATTGATTGAATAGTTTTTAAGTAGTTCTGAAACACTACTGGAAATATTTTTATTAGATTTGCTTGTATTGTAAATTCTTTATTTTCCTTGGGATTTTAAAATTCCGGGATATTCCTGAGAAACAAATGCCAACATCTCGATAAATAAAGTGCATCTGTGACACAGAAATGAGGATAACAAAAAATCTCTAAGATTTAACACGATTTGACAAGATGCTTTTCTGGTGGACTGTCAGTAGGAATGATTCTGCCTTGCTGAAGCACAAAACTTTCTACTCAGGACTCCACAGCAGTAAATTGCAGTAGCATCCAGTGCTATAACCCTGGAAGTAACAGAAGGGGAATGCTGTTGCCAAGTCAAGGTTGCTTTTTGGAGGAAGGTTTCCCCTTGGGTTTAGGGGGTAGCAAGGCAGACAGACAGAAATTGCCCTAGGCAAATCCCAGGAAGTTGTCAGAAAGGTTTTTTGAATAATGTGGAGAAGTGTCTGTGTAGCATTCAGGATGCTGCAACCATAGGGGCAGATGGGACTGCAGAATGGATTGATGTTGTTCCCTATACAAATATGGAGAGAGGCAGATAGTTTGATTTTCTTTTAAATTTTCAAGGTAGAGGCAAGGTGGGAGATCAGACATGCAGGATGTCTTGCTAATAGTAGGATATATTGCATTGTAAAAAGTACACTCAAAGCCAATGCATGAAGCTGGCAACATGAGAGAGATTTCCAGTAGGCTTCCTTTAAAGAAAAGGGAAATTTTTAGAACGAATTTTCAATAAATCTTTATATATTTGGGGTTGAAGTCAGTAGTATAAAGACAACATCTCTCCAGGAAACAATGACAAAACATCTAGGATATCGACCAATGATAGAACAATTCTTTTTCATTCTAAAGCAAACCCATTTTATTCATGAAAAACAGTAGTGTTTTATGAGTCTTAAGATTTTGTTGGCTGCAGTATCTGTGTGTCGGCGTAATCAGATAGAATAGTTATGGAATGTGCCTAAACAGATGGAACATTAAACTAAGTGTGAGATTTAGTTGTACATTATACTAGAAAAGAGGGCTCAAATGGGCATAAAACCAGATGTGGCTGTAGAGTGTTCTGTATGGGACTGAACTTCTTTCTTGTGCTGTTATCTCTGTAATCCTTTAGAGGATTTTGAGTGAGATATATACCCAGTACTTTAACAGCTTAAAAATAGGTTCCTTCCTTTTTCCTTTTTTCTTTTTTCTTTTTAATAGGCTGATTTTTGTTGAAGATGAATGTATCTCCATTTTCTAGTAGCTTTCTGCTACATTCCAGGACTGAACACTTGCCTTCTCTAAGTTCTCTGAATATATGTTCTATTTAAAAACTTAAAATCCTGTACTTTTGGCTAAGTTGTTTACACTGATACTGGTTTAAACTCTGTGCAGCCTGGCTGATCACAAATGTTTCATTTTTGCTCACCTGTGTTGCTCGCTTGTGATATCTGTGGCTCTCACACAGCTGTGTGCTCAGAAGCAGTTATGCTTTGAAGAGCTAAAGAGGGAAATTCAGCAAATTTTCTTGTTCTTACTAATTGCTACTAGCCTACCAGCCATATAAATAGATCGTCATTTCAATGTGTAGGACAACCTGAAACAAAGATTGAAGTCTAAGTTTGAAGAAACAGAGGTTCACTAGGAGAAAAAGAAATAGTAATAAGAAAGAACAAGATCAAAAGAATATATTTTTATCTACTTTTTTTTAATATTGGGATCAGCTAGAAAAGACAAAATTGTTGACTATGCAGATTATCAAGGATTTTATGTAGTGCTTAATTCATGATTCAAAACTAAGCAACAGTAATTGCACCATCTGGATAGCTAATGATTATGTCTTTTCTGAGTTCTGTTACATGCTTCCCAGAGTCTATTTTTCTCATTTATGTCCCCTCGTCAGTCAGTGTTAAAGTTGACCAGTCATGTGGTTGGGATGAAAATTACAGATAATGCTGCTTGCTTGCAGGAAGTTTGGGAGGCTGCATCTCTTCCATGCATTGTTAACATTTCAGTAAGTGTCACTCTAGGCTTTTTCAAGATACTCTAAAAACTGCTGAAAAATTGAGAAAATAACTGGACAGTGAATGAATCTCCTGTTGCAAGTTCTGGAAATGAGCCATGATGATTCTGTTATGTTCACTTAGTTCAACTGCAGTGATCTCTCTAATTTTCCAGGAGGAAATAATATCACGGAGAACACACCATGCAGAGCATGATGAGTTCTGACATATTTGCCTTGGCTGTAGGTAGGATAAAATTGGTCTCTAACAGCAATGAGAAACAATGTAAGCAGGATGATTGTTGCTCTGAACAGAGAGGAAGTGCTATACCACAGATGTAGGATGAAAATCTGACATCTTTACCAGTGGCAATGTCTTTCTGCGCATTATATGTATCAGCATAAAACAGTTCTGCAAAAAATGGGTTCCATGACTGTTGGATGCCTCATCCATGGTTGTGTTGTTGCCGTAAGGAGAGGGGGAAAAAAGCTTTCCAAGACAGCTTTACCCTTTATGTGGGTAAAGTAGAGAAGAGTTCTTTTACTTATAGGGTTTTGGGGTACAGAATATAAGGGAGTATAAAAGAGCATAAAAGTATAAAAGAGTACAACACGTGTTGACAAGTAACAGAGAGAAAAGACCGGTGCTAG